>CAWUFW010000089.1:6000000-6391030 GCA_963921515.1 Calotriton arnoldi | reverse complement strand
TATTGGGATGTCGGAGCAGGGTAGGTTGTCAACATTTTCAGATCTGACACTGATCACCTGGAATGTCCGGGGGCTTAATAATGCTAGGAAGGGGAAGCAGGTCTTGCATTATTTACAGCGTCACAGGGTGGACATTGCATTCTTACAGGAAACACACCTGCCCAAAGCTGCCACCACCACTTTCGCGTCGGGCTGGGGACCGCATCGCTACTTTGCAGGGTATAAAACGTATGCGTGGGGCACGGCTGTCATGATTCATGAATGTCTGCCCTTCCAATTTTTAAAAGAACACATTGATAATGAGGGTCGCTACACGATGGTGGCGGGTCACTTGATGGGACACTGTATGGCGTTCATCTGCGTATTCGCTCCTAATGTCGATAGTCCAGAGTTCTTCCAAGGCCTACACACACAGTTCCTACAATTAGATGCAGAATGTACATGCATGGGAAGATTTTAATCTCCTGTTGGACCCTGCGCATGAGAGTATGCCCAACTCGTCAGACACCAAACCCAGCGCATGCCACATATTGCTGGATATGTGCGATTCTGTTGGCCTGGTGGATGTGTGGCATCAGCGCAACCCGGGAGATGCCGCTTACACCCATTATGCCGCCCAATATGGTACTTGGACTAGATTAGATTATTGGCTTGTCTCCCGCCAACTTGGCAACGTGGTATAAGGCATCCCAGCATCTCCCTAGCACATATTCTGACCACTCCCCAGTGGTATTGCAAGTACGCGTCTCTAGACCAAAGGGCTGTGACAGGATGTGGAGATTCCCCGGGCAGGCACTGAGGGATGAAGTGTTTAGTTCCGAACTTCGGGAGGCCATACTTGAATACTTTGAACTGAATAAAGGATCAGTGAGCTCCTGGGCCATACTCTGGGAGGCAATTAAAGCCTCTATGCGTGGAGTATGCATCTCTAAGCATTCTGGGGTTCTAAAAGATTTGCATAGTATGATTGGGCATATTGAGAAGCAATTAGATATGCTAGATAGAGATCAGGTTGCAAGGCCTAACCCCTCTCTGCTCAGCCACTGACTAACACTCTTGACAGGGTTCAGAAAAGCAGCGGAGCGTGAGATAAATTTTTTAAGCAGGTATGCTATTGCAAGGCGTTATGGGGAGGGTGACAGACCTGGCCGCACGTTGGCGCGGCTACTGAGACCCTCGGCCGGGTGTTCATACATCACCTGCATCCGTTCCTCAACCGGGCAGACCCTAACCGATACCCCAGATATCAAAGATGAATTTTTAGCATATTATTCCACATTATATGCAACACGGGTGACGCATAGCGAGGGAGACCGTAATGGCTACCTTGCAGAGATTTCTATGGTGGGGCTTGAGAAGTTCATGCAGCAGTTTCTGGCTGAGCCATTCTCCGCCGAGGAAATAAGTAGCGCCATAGATGCCATGAATGGCTCGACAGCCCCAGGCCTGGACGGTTTTACTGGTATCTTTTATAAAACCTATAAGAACTTATTAGCGCCCTATCTATTAGAGGTTTATAATGAAGAACTCGAACACAAGGAACTTCCCCTCACTTTGCGTGAGGCTGTAATAATCCTCCTTCCAAAAGCCGGGAAAGATCCGCTTCTATGTGGCTCTTACAGGCCATTATCACTTTTAATCCTAGACTACAAAATTTTGGCTAAAATGATTGCGCTGAGATTGACCTTGTTGCTGGACCGCATTATCTACCCGACTCAGTCGGGCTTTGTCCCACATAGGTCGACTGCTTTAAACCTGCGCACATTATTTGCAGTAATACATAGGATCGCTCCGGAGGTCCCTGCGGCTGCTGTCATACTCGCTACCGAAATGGCCTTCGACTCCTTGCAGTGGCCCTTTTTCTTAGCAGTGATGAGAAAGTTGGGTATCCCTAAGTGATTCATTAACCTTACTTCGTTGCTTTACACCGCACCCACCGCTAGGCTTCAATTGAATGGCACACTGTCCCCTTCGTTCGCTCTCACTCGCGGCACCAGACACGGCTGCCCACTCTACCCACTGCTCTTCATATTGGCACTGGACCCTCTGGTTAGCCATTTCCAGGAAAGATAACTGCACAGTGGTCTCTAGTTCAAAACTGATCCTCTTCTAATTTCCCTATATGCGGATGATATCATCCTATATGTCCGAAACCCGCAGGAGAATTTGGAACCGCTCATCAGAGAGATTATCCGTTTGGCATTTTTACAGGGCTGGGTATAAATTGGGGAAAATCGGAAATTTTCCCCCTGACGCCGAACACTGTTCATTGGGAATGTGAGTTCCCGCTGACGTGGTGTGAGGATTCGGGCAACTATTTGGGTATTCTGAGCCAAAGAGAAAACAAGCAAATTATTAGACTAAACTACGGCCCTGTGGCGCATAACCTGGAGCAACAGGTCGAGCGTTGGTTGAGGCTCCCACTTCCCCTTGCTGGTCGAGTTGCACTTGTGAAGATGATTGTGCTCCCAAGGTTTTTATATCTGTTTCACAACATTGCTATCCCGCTCCTCAACACTTTTTTCCGCACTTTGCGTTCTCATCTCATCAGATTGGTCTGGGGGAGGAAGACCTAGAGTTAGCTGGGACACCATGTCCTTACCATATGAGAGAGGTGGTTTTGGGGTCCCCAATCTTCAGATCTACTATTTGGTTGCTCAGTGGAGTTTCGCACACTCCTGGTATCACCCGGACGCGAGGATCCCTTACACTAGACCTGAGGCTGACCTGGTGCTCCCGGCGCCCCTATGTACGGTGCTGCAGCGGGGCTTTCCCAGGGATCCCCGGGAAATACAAATATTTTGCACCACTAGCTGGGCCTGGCGTAAGTTGACGAAAGTAACTGGAGGTGGTGCTCTTTACTCATCGGAGATCCCTGTCAATACTAACCCCTGGATCCCCATTACGGAAGAAAAACTGGCACAGCGTACACTCACTACATAGTCAATAAATAAGATTGGGGATCTGTTCCCAGGGGGCTATGATTTTTCTAGCACAGTGGGCGGGTGGTTCAGTGAGGCAACATTCATGGATCAATTTGTATTTAGCCAGACACGGAGGGTGCTCAGAGCTAAGATTCCGGAGTACCCTTTGGAGCCCGAGTCCTTCCCTCCGCTTACTCTCTTAGTCACAAGTTCCGGGGGAGAACACCTAATCTCGAAGCTATACAAAGCATGTATGTCATTAGTCCCTAGCAGGGAGGCCAAGATACAGGAGGCATGGGACCGGGACCTTGGGCACCCAATTCAAGACTCTCACTGGTCCTTTTGTTGTGCACAAACGAAAGAGGTCTCCTTAAACAGCAGACAAAAGCTCATACACTTCAAATATTTGTGGAGGGTCTATATGACCCCGGCAAAGGTTCACTCCATTGATCCCAATCGACCACACACTTTTGTCCTAAGTGCGGTAGCCCGCAAGCCTATTTTGCCCACCTGACTTGGAACTGCGCTAAGATTGGGGACTTCTGGAGATCCATTTTCAGATTAATAACACAAATGACCCACCTTGAGATGGTCCCTACACCTGAGGTCGCCTTGTTGGGCTATGTGGGGGTCTCCCGAAGAAGTTGCGCAAATTCACAGCCATTGCCCTTTTGCTCGTAAAGAGGGAAATAGCTCTCAAATGGGGAAGTAGGGCCTCCCCACAGTGAAAGATTGGCTCAATAGCCTCACATACTATAATACTAATTGTGGCTTTTATGCTACAACCCATCCCTCGGCATCCAGGCAAAATGACATTTGGGAGCCTCTTACAAATTTCTTACTGTAGATTAGTGCCGCCCCTATTTCACAACAGCCTGCTGGGATAGTCCCCACTGGGGTGGGGTAATTCATGTCCCACCCAACTGCTCAATTGTTGTGTTTATTATGTCAAGGAAAGTGCGGGTCAGACAGTGAGGGAGAGCCCACTGGTCCGGGTTGGTCAGATGTCGATATCACAATTTATGATATATATGCTACCCTGAGACATTGGTGCGTTGCAAGCTTGAGTACACTTGTTTTGCAAATGATACTTGTCTTTATTCTTACTAGATTTCTATGATCACAGTGAATGACCATGAAATGTTGTAAGCAATACAAAAATGATAAATAAAGTTATAAAAAATAAAAAACTGTCACTTTGTAAATCACCTCCTAGCAGTATCTGGGAGATTTGTGGCCTCTTTAGTCAAGGAGTGCATGCCAGACATCTGTGACATGCTGTGGCATGTGGAAGGGGTGCAAGGTTTGTGATGAAAGAAATCCCATAATTTGTGGAATGAGACTTTGTGGATGATTGTGTAAGAAAAAGAAATGCATTGGGCAAGTCCCAGAGTGAAAGAAAAGAAGGGATATTAGTTTATAAATTATTGAAAATCAAGTGTGGATTTGTGGCATGTAAAAGCAAAATGACATGAAAATAGAAGAACGACAGCACCCTTTTTCGTGACACATAGGCTTTGGACAAAATTCAACAACAGCAAAAAAATGGTCCAGTGGTAGTTCACATGGGCTTTGAGTGCTTTTTTTAACAAGGGTTCAAACACCAGCTGGAGAAATTCGATTTTTATATTCTTTTCTATTTTTTTCGATTTTAACCAAATGAAAGATGCCCTTTTGTAAATCACCCCTTAGCAGTGTCTGGGAGATGTGTGGCCTTTTTAGTCAAGCCAGTGCATGTCAGACATTTGTGACATGCTGTGCCATGTGGAAGGGGGTCAAGGTTTGCTATGAAAGAAATCCCTTAATTTGTGGAATGAGACTTTGGGGATGGTTGTGTAAGAAAAAGAAATGCATGGGGCAAGTCCCAGAGTGAAAGAAAGGAAGGGCTATTTGTTTATAAATCACAAAAATCAAGTGTAGATTTGTGGCATGTAAAAGCAAATCAACATGGAATTAGAAGACGGACCAGACACTCTTTCTATGACAAAAATGCCTCAAGCAGCAAACCCTTCCAGTGGTACAGATGTACCTAACAAGGGTAATGAGTGCTTTTAGACAAGGGTTCAAACCCCAGCTAGGGAAAATCAATTTTTATATTCTTTTCCATTTTTTTTCTAATTTACACAAATGAAAGCTGTCCCTTTGTAAATCAACCCTGTAGCAGTGTATGGGAGATTTGGAGCCTCTTTAGTCAAGCCAATGCATGTCAGGCATTGGTGACATACTGTGGCATGTGGAAGGGGGCCAAAGTTTGCTATGAAAGATATCTCTTATTTTGTGGAATGAGAATTTGGGGATGATTGGGTAAGAAAAACAAATGCATGGGGCAAGTGCCAGAGTGAAAGAAAGGAAGGGCTATTTGTGTTTAAAATATGAAAATCAAGACTGGATTTGTAGCATTTAAAAGCAAAACAACATGGAAATAGAAGAAGGCCCAGCACACTCTTTCCATGACAAAAAGGCTATGGGCAGCAGATAAATTCAACAGAACAGATGGTACAGGGGTAGCTAACATGGGCTATCATTGCTTTTGACCAGGGTTCAAACTCCAGCTGGGGAAAATCCATTTTTATATTCTTTTCCATTTTTTTTTCTAATTTAAACAAATGAAAGCTGTCCCTTTGTAAATCACCCCTAGCAGTGTATGGGAGATTTGGGGCCTCTTTAGTCAAGCCAATGCATGTCAGACATTGGTGACATGCTGTGGCATGTGGAAGGGGGCAAGGTTTGCTATGAAAGAAATCCCTTATTTTGTGGAATGAGAATTTGGGGATGATTGGGTAAGAAAAAGAAATGCATGGGGCAAGTGCCAGAGTGAAAGAAAGGAAGGGCTATTTGTGTTTAAAATATGAAAATCAAGAGTGGATTTGCGGCATGTAAAAGCAAAACAACATGGAAATAGAAGAAGGACCAGCACACTCTTTCTATGACAAAAAGGCTATGGGCAGCAAAAAAACCAACAGAACAGATGGTAGCTAACATGGGCTATCATTGCTTTTTGACCAGGGTTCAAACCCCAGCTGGGGAAAATCTATGTTTATATTCTTTTCCATTTTTTTCTAATTTACACAAATGAAAGCTGTCCCTTTGTAAATCACCCCTAGCATTTTATGGCAGATTTGGGGCCTCTTTAGTCAAGCCAATGCATGTCAGACATTGGTGACATGCTGTGGCATGTGGAAGGGGGCAAGGTTTGCTATGAAAGAAATCCCTTATTTTGTGGAATGAGAATTTGGGGATGATTGGGTAAGAAAAGAAATGCATGGGGCAAGTGCCAGAGTGAAAGAAAGGAAGGGCTCTTTGTGTTTCAAATATGAAAATCAAGAGTGGATTTGTGGCATGTAAAAGCAAAACAACATGAAAATAGAAGGACCAGCACACTTTTTCCATGACAAAAAGGCTTTGGGCTCCTAGATCAGTACAGCAAAGCAGGTGGTGTAGTGGTAGCTAACAGGGGCTATGAATGATTTGTGACAAGGGTTCAAGGCCCATAACATGCATTTGGAATTTTTTATTATGTTTTTGTTAATTCAACCCAGTTGGAAGATATAACTTTAAAAAAAATCCACTAGCACTTCTGCTGGGTTTATAACACAATTATAGCTCAAACAACATATCCACAAAATGTGGCACGCTGTGGCATATGTCATGGCATATGCCAAATGCCAGACTTGGGCTCCAACCCCTTCTCCAAACACTCGCCTTCGCTGCCCCTTCGGCTGGCATCTATGGGGGGGGAAGAGTGGGTCGGCGGGCGCGCAAATTATATCTATATGTACAAAAAAGCGCAAATAATAAATAACATTTAAAAAAAACTTCCTTGACACGAACACGATGACCTCCGGTCCGGATCTCTTATCTGGCAGGAACCGGATGCAGCAACTCCCTTGGCCAATCCTAGGGCTGCTCTCACCAGCATGAGAGCAGCCCTAGGATTGGTGGGAGCGGCCTCACTCAGTGCTCCACAGCGCTCTGGAGGCTTTGGCTTGCTCTAACCCGACAGCTGGGTTAGAGCTGTTTAGAGAGCGCATGTGTGGCTGGCCGTCTCAAGACGGCCGGACAAAAAGACATGCGCACTTTAAACAGTGCTTTGCCAGCCCACCCTCCTGCCTGCTGAGTGACATGCTGCTGTCACTCAGCAGTGGCCCCGCCCCGTCCTGACGCTCTGTTCTGTATGGGGCATGAAAAATAAAGAGTAATAAATTACCCTTTTATTTTTCATCTCTGGGGCTTTGGTGGGTGGGATTTAAGTGGGGCAACGCTCCTCCGCTCCAACGGAGGAGCCGCCACTGCGTGGACAACTTGTAATACGGCGGTCTTTGGACCACCATCAGTCTCTTCATAGGAACCGTATAACAGGGTTTGAGTACTGCATTGGAGACCTAGATGGAACCTGATTGACAGTATTCTAGAAAGCTGAATAAGGCTGACCATTTAATTAGTTTGGAAAGAAAAATGATGTCTTAAGTTTGGAGGGTCTTTTTCCTTGGGATGAGTTTGGGGCCTGATATTTTTAGGTCACTGTGAAATTTGTTTGATGAGAGGTAGCTTTTCCGCCTGGATGTGCCGCTGTAGTAGAGGAGAGGATATTCTTGAAGACTTGTGAAGGGCACGATTTTGAGAGGGGCCAGCTGTTTCACTTGATCGATGAGTTTGTGGGCGGGCCAGGGAGTTGAGATTTGATTGGTGGATACTGGTAGCTATCCTTCAATGGAATTGGTTGGGATGCAGCTACCCCTAGATTTGACATTGCTGATAAAGTGGTTTTCTTGAGCATTGCACAGGGCTTATGAGAAGATTATATCAGGGTGCTACATTCAGCATTGCAAAATTTAGCACTGACTTTATGGAGTTCCCTCCAAAGGAATGTAGGTTCAGAAGTGTACACTGTGCACCGGAAGCCATTTGTTAAGTTGTTATATATTGTACTGTTTTTATTAGAGGAAACCCCAAAGTACTACTGGCAGTCAGCCGTTGCATTATCTATAGATTTGGAGCAGGCGTTTGACAAGCTGAGCTGGCACTACTTACAAGTGGTCTTAGTCAAACAGAACCTAGGAGGTGGCTGGTCCAAATGGATAGCCTTGATGTACACCTTTATGACCGCCCAGGTCCGTACCAGTAAGATAGTGTCAGAACCCTATATCGTTGGCAGGGGTACACAACAGGGCTGCCCTCTGTCACCTATGCTTTTTGCACTGGCGGTGGAAACTTTTGCCACCGTAGTTCTGACGGAGCTCATGGGGAGTGGGGAAGAGCTGGCAGATGGTGTACACTCCATTTCCCTGTATGCAGATGACATGATATCATACCTCAGAGATGGTGGGTCAGACATGGCAGCGGTGCTGCTGCTGCTCGAAGATCTGTGATAGTCTCAGGACTACGTAGAAATTGGCAGAAAAGCATTGCGTTTCCGGTGGACCCACGGGGAGAGGAAGCACCAGAGGCCCAGAGTGAGACAGGCATTGGCTGGTACTGACGCATCTTCCGCTATTTAGGTATTAGAATATATCATTATGATGCCAATCTATGGGAGGTCAATCTCCATATGGTGTTGCGCTCCCTGAGAGGTAACATGGAATTTCGGAGGAAACTCCCCATCAGTGATGGGCAGGAGAGCCCTAACGAAAATAATTCTGTTACTGCGCCTTTTGTATAATTCCATCCATCTACCGGTGTGGATGTGACCTGGTTAGTTCTGAGACCTTGATAAACACGTGCAGGATTTTATCTGGGAGAATCGTAGGTACAGAGTCGCCTAGTCAGCATAGAAAGCCTCGATCGACGGTGGCAGACTGGGGGTACCTGATTTTGAGTCATGCTATTTGGTCTCCCAACTGCAATGGGTGGCTAAGTGGCTAGAAGGGAGTAATTTATCGGACCTGGTGACGTCCAAGAGTGGCATGATGCCAAGGGATCTGCTGCCCAGACAGCTGAGACGACGCCGGGGAGTGGGAGACCTTCCAAGATTGGGAATCGTGGTGCTCCAGTGCTGGGACAGATGTTGTCACAGAATGAAAGAGGTGGCACTTTATGCTGTAACAATCCCGCTCAGAGGCATGCTGCTGGCCTGGTGCTGGCCACTGGAGGCTCTCCCAAGGGGGTGGGCAGAATTGGATGAAATTACTGTTGGTGACTTCTATAGAGAAGGGACACTCATGACAGGGCATGCGATGATGAAAGATCTGGGCCCCCCAGCCACGTATTTCCTCATGTGTGGGAAAATATCAGATATTGTGTGAGAGCTGTGAGAAAACGGGTACTCTGAACCAGCAACGCATGAAGCCCTGCAGTTAGTATTTACTATGGGAGGAGGGGGCAGATTGATTTACTTGTTTTAAAAGATACTCCTGAATATGTTCACGCCCCCTTCACTCCTTGTGGACTCGATGGGAAACCCGTCTTCAGAAATAACTCACAGATAAGCAATGGTTGACTGTGTCTTTCACAGTTTAATTAGCTCCATGCGACCTACTTAACCCCTAGGCTGTTAACGAAAATGCTCCCCACCACTGTCCAAACCTGCCCCAGATGTGCTCTAACCAGTGCCGTTTTTATGCATTCCCATGGTTTGGGAATGTGCGGAGGTGGAGGAGTTTTGAGAGGAGATCCTGGTGTGTTTGGGTGGAGTGCTGGGGTGTGAGATTCCAAGGCTGCCTGAAATATGCTTGCTGGGGCTTTCACAAGGGACCTCGAAGCAAAAGGTGGGTTCTAAGTTTCTAAGGCTGGCTCTGACACTGGACAAAAGATACATTGTCCAGCACTGAAAAGCCAGTAGGGCCCTATCCTGCACATAGTGGAGAAGGGATGTGATTCAATGGGAAGGAAGTAAGTACATAGCACTGAAAAAGGAAGTAACCACATAGCACTGAAACTGGAGGACAGCAGGGGATGCTGGAAATACCCCTTTGAGGAGGTGTGGGTGAACTCTTGGGGAAGCTTGAACACCCAGAATTGGGGTGGGGACTCGGCACACCACCTGGAGAGGAACGTGAATAATCTGGTGCCCCAAAGTCTGTGACTGCTGTTTTGGAAATGGAACTCGAGCAATCAAAATGATTGGGTTGGTGGGAGGGGGGCTAAGGTTTGATAAATGAAGTTTTAGGGGGGCGTGGTCTTGCCGAGCAGCAAGATGGCTGCTCTGTGAGAGGGCTTAGCCAGCCGAGACATGAATCCTGCTTAATTCTTCTGCCACAAGGGCTCCCACCTCCTACTCCGTAATGGTGCAACACCAAGAAGTCCTGCTGACACCTATTTGGGCAATTTGGGTACCGGCAGCCAGAAAGACGGTGGGCTAGACTCTGCGCCTGCGGCCTGCCTCTTACGCGGTGGGAGTGGGGGCCACAACTGCCGGGTCCTGGTCCGGACCAGACATGACAAACTCGCTGCTAGCAGATGTGACGCACAGAGAGGGCTGACCCAATCGGAGGTACTGCTGTACCCCCCCAAGGTGGAGCCGGGGAACCAACCGAGACCGGGTGCGGTCCATCGGGCGCTGCGTAAGGCTGGCGTGAAAGAGACAAGGTGAGGAGTGGTGAACTTTAGCGCCCGCCGCAGTGCCACCCCCATGCGGGCCCAGCCACCTGACAGCCGGCAGCGCTCTGTCCCCCTCCGTCCGACGGGCAAACTGCTTGGCAACAGCTGACTCCTCATAAACAAGGGCCAGCTGGATCTACCCGGCCAAGCGGAGAGTGCAGGAGTTGAGACGCCCGTCCCGGCTGGGATGTCTCGGTGGGCCTGAGGCCCAATAAAGTCCCTCATCCGAGCTGGTATGCCTGAAGGCCTGGCTGCCGAGCACTAGAAGGTATGTGAAAATTGGATGCAGCGTAGGAGGCGGCCGTAATCGGATCTCAAGGTTTAGTGAATTCAAATACATTACCAGGAAGCATTGTCATGGATCCTATGGATGGGAAGGACTTTCCCGTTGGAATGTCTTAGCACATCGCGAAGCTGGGGCTAAACCTAATTTGAAAAGGATAATCAATCAGAAGAGACTATTTTGGATAAAAGAGCTCATTGTTTGTTCTGAGTCCTGAGGAGAACCCTGAAAGACATACAATAGGGTTCGAAACGCGTCGACTTTTGTTTTACCAAATAAGTGTTCTACGCAAGCATCTACCATTGAGGCTCATGGTGTGAATTAATTGAAATTAAAACTGGGATGGTTTATAATGAGCCCAATTGGTACACTGTTTGGCATTGCCCTTGTGAAAAGAATATACAAGCAGGGTGTTGTAACGCCAGCTTGATGGGGGTTTTTTGTTTAAAACAATGACAAATTGTCTTTATAATTACAGAACCTGAGCAATTAAGACTTCTGTATTAGGTGATTCAAACTGATGTATTGTCTAATGTGATGTTTTGTTTGATTTTTTTATATTGTTGTAAGGAATGTTATTTAATGTAATAATTTTTTTGTGCCTCTGTGTTGTTTAATGGTTTGTGACAAATTGATGTTCTAACAGATGAATAATTCATTCTGATAACTTTTTGATAAAATGATACAAGTCAATTAAGAAAAATAAAATATATGGTCATATCAATTGTTATGTGTCATCATGATGTGTGATGGTGAATTGGTATCAGTATTGGCATTAGTGTAGTTGTTTGACTGTTAAGTAGGCGTATCTTTACTGATTATGGGCCCAACCCTTTCGAGTTGAAGAGCACTAGAGCACAGCACCGGAGCCTGGGTCCGGACCCTAATTGATGCTTGGGCCTGTCCATGCTTGGTTCTCCTCTCTGGCACTGAAACAGCCTCCTGCCAGGAAGCTGGAGTGAACCTAATGGTTAAAGGTATCAGCGGCACCGAAGACTCTTGGATTGGGCCACCCCCCACACGCTAGATGCTACATCTCCACAACCGGCCCAGTGGGCACTTGGCGGAGTGGCGCTCCGGCCTCCACTGAACTCGGTTACCCTCAGGGGGCTGGCCCTATTTATCCTGCACATTCAAAACATCATTGCCAACATTTATTTGCACACTGCTCTATTTGTGCCCAGAGCCAATCTGACTTACCCTCAGATTTGCTGGTAATGGAGATGAGCTGGAACTAAGGCCTGCTCGTGCCCCTCCTGAGCTGCCAACACAGGGAGATATGTCGATGCTAGAAGACGCACTGGGAAGATAACCCCTACTCTCTCATGGCCACCCTGCGTCGGAGGACTGAACATCTTCATACAGGTGCCATACCAGTTAAGGCGATCATACTGATTCAACATACAGCCATTCCCGTCCTGCTCATTAAATACAAAAATGGGTAAAAACGATGCAAAGCAAACAAAATTATCCTTCAAAAACAGGCGCTCCATTCGCCAAATTGAACATACCCTAGACTGTGACACGGACACGCCCCGGCTGGAGGAGACCAGCGCGCAGGATGTCAGAGCCCGCTTAAAAACTATTGACTCCAAACTGGATTTGCTCACAAATCGCCTCAACCAGGTTAAACAAAGAGCAGAAAAACACGATGCCTGGATGAATCACCTAAAAAATCAGGGCTCAGATGCAGACGACCTACAAACGGTCTCCAAAGAACACCTCTTGATGATGGACAAAGTGCTAGGGCTAATTAATGCCAAAAACAAGGACCTAGAGGCTTGCTTCAGACGCAATAACCTCCGTATAGTAGGAATTCCAGAAACCATGGTGATTTCTAGAATGGAGGACTTTGTCGAGACCCTACGGCGCAACATCTTTGGAGCAGAGCTATCTCTGGTCTTCATCGTGGACAGAGCCCACAGATCACTGGGTCCCAGGCCACCGGTGGGGGTCCCTCTGCGCCCGTCTGTAGCCCGCTTGCTTAACTATCAGGACCACGATGTGGCCCTCAAGCTGGCCCACGAATGAGGGGCGATACAACACCAAGGCAATAACATTTCCTTCTATCCTGATTTCACCATGGTGGTCCAGGCGGCCTGCTGGGACTTTCTACCAGCCAAGAGGATCTTACAACAAGCTGGAGTATTATACACACTTTTGTACCTGCCAAGCTGAGGATCTCCACGAAGGTAAAATGCACTTCTTCACTGAAGCCAAATCTGCGTTAAAATTCGCTAAGCAAACCGCTAGGTCTCATCGCTCCCCGGTGGCTTCACCTCGTTCTTCAACAGGAGTGTAGCTAAGTGATAGAGGCTGAC
The DNA here is from genome assembly GCA_963921515.1 of Calotriton arnoldi. Classification (NCBI taxonomy): domain Eukaryota; kingdom Metazoa; phylum Chordata; class Amphibia; order Caudata; family Salamandridae; genus Calotriton; species Calotriton arnoldi. The sequence goes on along the minus strand of CAWUFW010000089.1, from coordinate 6,377,966 downwards.
TCTTCCCTCAGCCCACTCCACATGGTCACCTTGTCACCTGACAGGGCCGAGGTATACTGGCCCCCAAATGTACCACCCAGTTCGATACTAAAGACAAGCTACTGCTGCGAGCAACGTTACATTTTTCTGTTCACCTTGTTGCGCACACATATATGCTTTCATAATGCTTGGGTCCCTCCTTGGCCCAACAGCTCGGCCACCCAGCTGCAAGGCGGTGTAGTTTTCCTGGTGAATCCATGTCCAAGGGATAATCCCCCACTAGTTGAGCTAGTTCTTTTTTTGCCTTTTGTTTCTCTAGTTAACTGGGAGGGATCTCACAACTTGTTTGGAGAATTGGTGTGGGTGGGAGGGAGAAAGGGGTTTTCGACAGTTCTAACTAAAGGGGGAATTAGGGAGGGTCTCTTATTGTGTAACTGTTTCAGTCAGTTGAAGGGACAAGAGGGATTGGAGTTTTTTTTTGGTGTTTTGTGATAATGTTGTTTAAATGGCATGCACTATTGCTTTGTTGCGAGATTCCCTATTGCACACTACACTTATGGCCCATGCGCACCCATTACATGTCACTTCGAATAAGCCAATTCCACACCATTCCTAAGGGGAATAGATAGTATGGCTTGCGTGTTCTGACTCACATGGAACATGCGTGGCCTAAATGATGGTAGGTAAGCCTGACTAGTTCACACCTACCTTACACAACAGAAAATCAATATCTGTTTCTTAGAAGAGACTCACCTGGCTAAGGCCCCAGCCCCAGGGCTTAATGCATGTGGTTGGGGAGAAAAGTACTCCTCAACATATTGCAGTTATGCCAGGGGGGTCATGATATTACTAAAAAAGGGCCTCCCATGGTGGACCACACATTGCATTAGCGACAAAGAAGGACGTTATGTCATACTGGTAGGCACACTTTATACACATTTAGTGACCCTGGCCCCTCTGTAAGGCCCTAACACGGACGATCCAGAGTTTTTCTCAGAGGTGTGGAAACTAGTTTGGGACTTTTGCCCCCAAAATGTACTGTGGGGGGGAGACTTTAATGTCCTGTTAGAAGCCGCGATGGATAGCTCTGGAATCTCCCGGTGCCCCCATCCCCAGGTGGCCAAACTCCTGCACACACTGATCTCCAATAATCACTTGCAAGATATCTGGCGTCTCACACATTGGGATGCTCGTGAAGTTACATGCATCTCTGCACATCACAAAACATGATCAAGGATTTATTTTTGGTTGATCTCCAAATATCCACAGACCTGGACCAAATCAATAACTCACCTGCCACACACTTTGTCCGTCCGTGCGCCGGTTAAACTCGTCCTGCAGATCCCTCAGACTTTCCCTCGAGCATTCACCTGGCGCCTGCCACCAGGAGCACTACGAGATGCCATATTTCGGGAGGAAATACGAGCAGCCATTATCGAATACTTTGAGCAGAATACCTGCTCCATGCAGTCTGACTCTGTGTTATGGGAGGCCTTTAAGGTGGTCATATGAGGTGCCTGCATTGCTAAGCAACATGGCGTCCTCAAAGCTAAACGTGGGTCACTCTCCAGACTTGCGGCTGATATTAGCGGCCGGGAATCCGAATTTTTTCATACCCAAGAAGCCTCTCTATTGGCCAACATACGGGACAAAATGACTCAGTATCAAGAGGAAGCGACTCGTGGAACACAGTATCTTGGCAAAGAGGCCCAATTTGATAGTACGGTGAGGGAGACCACCCCGGGAAAACATTGGTGGGCAACTACGCAAACCACATTCATCCACTTATGTATCAAAGCTCCGCAATGCAGAAGATCAAATCAGTTCCCCCCCACCCGACCTCTTGAATGTTATGTCCTCTTTTTATGCTCAATTATACACCACCAGCCCTATTGCTGGCTCTGAGGAGCTCAAGGAATATCTAGACACTAAACAACTACTATGGTTAGACGGTGCCTATCAGGAATACCTAGACTCACCTATAGTGGTGGAGGAAATAGCGAGCATGCCCGTTGATAAAGCCCCAGGCCTTGAAGGCCTAACAGCGACCTATTAGAAAGAATATGCACAGATCCTGGCTCCCCATCTCCTAGATATGTACCAGGACTCCCTGGTGGTGGGCTCGCTCCCTCCTTCTTTACGGGAGGTTGTCATAGTTACATTAAACAAACTAGACAAGCCAGCCGAGAAATGCGAATCCTATCACCCGTTATCATTAATAAATATTGATATTAAGATTTTTGCAAAAGTTCTGGCAAACTGACTGCTACCCCTATTATCGCTGATCGTGCGGCTGGACCAGTCCGGCTTTATTTGGCCCGTTCGACATCATACAACCTCCGCACATTCTTTGCAGTAATCCACCACTTGAACACGCAGGTATCAGCCGCGCTATTGGACGCCACCAAGGCGTTCGATTCACTCGAATGGGCATATCTATGCCCATTGCTTCAGTAACTGGGCCTTAGTCATCAGTTCATTAAACAAATCCAACTCCTATACACTCTTCTGGCAGCCTGGGTGTGACTCAATGGCTTTGTCTCCGAACCATTTCCAGTCACGCGGGGCACTAGGCAAGGATGCCTGCTTTCGTTGCTTTTATTCGCCATCGCCATGGAGCCCCTAGCTGCTAGGCTGCGACAACATCACATGGACAAGGGTATAGGATTTACATCCAGGGGACTAGTGATATCCCTATACGCAGAAGACATCACCATATACTCGCACGACCCCCAGACTAATCTGGCCCCAATGACGCGCGAGGTGGTGCGATTTGGAGGATACTCAGATATCCAAATGAACTGGCCCAAGTCTGTCCTTTTTCCAAAAACCTACGCCACCCTGCAATTCCCCACAGAATAACCCTTAAAATGGGCAACAGACCCAACCAAATACCTGGGAATATGGCTACGCAGGGACCCAGTGGATGTGTGGCAAGCCAACTATGGCCGCCAGTCGACTGGTTAGAAGATCGGGTTCCAGTATTGTCCAACCTTCCGTTAACGATAGCAGGCCCCATCGCAATAGCAAAAATTATCATACTCCCTAAATTCCTCTACCTATTCGTAAATATCCCAATCCCACTCACCAGAGCTTACGGTCAAATTTGATATCGTTAGTGTGGGTGAGCAAACAACCTCGGGCTTCCTATGAATTGCTTATATTACCACAATCACAAGGGGGCTTAGGAGCACCGGATATGCAGCTTTATGCTTCGCTTGCGCAGTCCCAATTCTTACGTTACTGGCTCCATCCCACACCATTCCAACCACACTTGTCCATTTTCGCGCAATAAAGTCTCCCCATGGCCACTCACAACAGCACTGTTCCTCCCCCATAAGACTCCCAGAGCTGAAATCGACACTGTGGGATGCTTGCGCTAGGCGTGGGTCGGACGCAGAAAGCGGGCCTGCGACCCTATACCATATGCCCCATCAAATACCACAGCCAACAAACCCTTACTCTCCCCCCACTAAATACAAGGGTGCAATCCGTCGTGCAACTAAAATGGGCTTAAAAACCTTTGCAGATATATACCCCGACAACCACTTCCTCCCCCCTTCAGCAGCCACAGCTACATCGGGCCCTAACCCGCTCAAAACTTTACTATACTTCCAACTGTGAGCGGCATGCCGTGCTCTCCATAGCACCTTTCCTGACCCTCACTGCTTTGCAATACATGTATACTAACCCATCACAGCGTAAGTTGATAACCCATATCTACATGCATATGCAACACGCTCATCCAATCCATCTCCCGAAGGCCCGGAAGGCATGGAACTCTGATCTAGACCACCACTTGTCTGACTCCCAATGGGTGTTTTGCTGCCGCCAGTTAGAAATATTATCAGCTAATTACCAGCTGCGCCTTATACATTTCAAATACATATAACGGATATACCGTACGCCAACACAGCCCTCCAAGATGGGGCTGTATTCTGATTCGCACTTCCTGCGCTGCCATGCACCACAGGCCAATTTTATACATCTAGTGTGGAACTGCCCCAAAGTGCTGCTTACTGGTGCGACCCCTTCAATACACTGCAAGACATTGTAGGCATGGCAATACCCCTCAGTCTGCTGACTGGCTTGCTTGGATACGTGGAAGAGATACCTAAAGCCCAGTGCAGACTTGCCGCTATGCTATTTATTTTGGCCAAGTGAAAGGTCTCAATACACTGGGGAAGGAAACAGGCCCCAACAATCCAGTCCTGGTTAAAATATGTGTCCTTCTGTTGCGAACAACTGTTCACATTCTGGGAACTCATGCCATTGCGTTCTCACCCGAAAGACATCTGGGAATCCTTCAATGCTTATCTCCAGAGCTTAGTTTCCTTTTTTTCTGCTTTTAGAGAATCAACCTTATCATCATTGGGACATTTGCCAGTGAATCAGTGGGAAAATGACAGGACAGAATAGAAGATGAGTTTAGTTGGCAGCAATGAAGTCCTGAAAGTTTGCTGAAAATGGTGGGTTATGCAGGGGCGCTGCAGTTCTGCAGCAACACTGGAGAGAATGTATATGAAGGCAATAATATGATGATTATAGATGTGCACTGTCCTTTTGATTAGTTGGAAAATATGGTGGTATACAAGGGGGACTCAACTTTGACTCATACTCGTCTCCCAAATTTCTTCCAAATTTCTTCCATTCTGTGTCCTGATCAGGATTTGATAGTAAAGGTAAATAAAAGTATGGCAAGAAGGGCAGTTTCTTCTACTAAGAGTAATGGATGGAGAATAATGGGGACAGTGAGTCATTTAAAAAATATACTTTTATGGAATGTATATTAACTCAAACAATCAAACATCATCACACACTCAGGGTTCGTTATATAAAGGCATGAGAGCGATTCGCAGGCAAGTCAAGCATATAATTGACGGTCAAGGATCTCCCTATAGGATCTCCCTATACGTCCACATAGTTGACTCTTTGGAGTAAATCTCCATAACCATCCCTCCCTTCGAGGCCCTTCCCTTCCTCTTTGTGTACTTGGTGCCCTAATTCATTTCAATCCTTCCCTCTGTAGTTACGCCACTGGGCCCAAATCTTGTTAAATTTCTGTGGTCATCCTCTTGCTTTGTGTATTGATTTTTTTACTTGTATACACAAGTCCACATTTTGGATCTACGTATTCCCCTTCAGTGGAGATTCACTGTCTCATAATTGGACTATGTTTTATTTAACCACCATCCGAGTGGTACTGCAAAAGAAGAGGTCATATTTGGATGGGGTCTGTTCCCTCTATAACCCCAGAAGCACCACATGGGGTTTGATCTCTCTATCAGTCTCCAATTCCTTTAAAAGACACCTGCTGTTTTCCCTCCCAGAAATGCCTTACTCATGGGCATTCCCATAGTGTACGCCTCATAGAGTTCTCCTGTGCACAATTCTGCAGACATCTGTCTTTAGTAATTTGTTCAATCTTGTTCTTGTGAAATATGCTCTATGCAGCATTTTAAGCTGTACCAAATAAAAACCTGCCCTAATGACTCCTTCCCATGGGTATTTACATGCCTCCAACCAGTCCTCATCATCCAATACCCCCAAATTCTCTTTCCACCATTCCTTGAGGTCTGTCAGCGGTTCCCTACTTTTGTTTATTAGTGTTTTATATATTGAGAGATAGCAGGTTGATGTAACTGTGCCGCCAGGATTCTAAATTCCAATGGGGACTCAACCTCCATTTAGTCAAGATGGGTTTGGTGCTAGGACAAGGCATTTTTAAGTTGGTTGTATTGCAATTGTTGTATACTGTAGAGTTCAAAGCGTGTCTGAAGAACTGCAAAGGACATCAGGTCCTGTGGACCCCATATGTCTCTGATCCCAACATATCCAGTTTCCGAAATCCCGATAGCTTTAACATTTCTCCCAGAATACCAGAGTCTCAGAGGTGCATTTTGAATGTCAACCACCAGCCTAGGGCTTTAGTGGCCTTCTTCCATATCTTATTGCCATCAGTTGTGCTCGTCCGCACAATGCAGGTCCCTGCTATACCCCCTATCTGCCACAGCTTACATGTCTGCCTTCAGGGATGGCTCTTGTTTATTAGCAAATGCCTACTTGTTATGTGCTATTGGGATGCCCAGTATTTCATCTTCGGATCCGACAGGCCAATACCCTGTTCATATAGACCTCTAGTCAGGGTTTGTGGGGCTAAGTGAGGGGAACCTCCATTCCAGAGTAATAAGTGTGTGAAACAATCTACATTCTGGAAGACGTTATCTGGGACCTCATAGGGTGTATTTTGTAGAACACATAGGAATTTGGGCAACAAATTCATTTTAAAGAGGGATGCCCATCCCATAAGTGACAATTGGGGTTTATCCCAGTTCCACATCAGCTTTATACTAATCTAGAACTTGATCAGGCTGACCTGAATCCCTACATAGTGCAGAGTGTTACTCCAATCTCCCAAAGATTCTCAGGGTGTGAGGGGAAAGGCCATCAATGTATGGCAGTTTATACACACCTCGTTATAAAGTTCAAAAAATCTTTATAATTTCGAATATTCTGGGAGTGGACCATTCTCCCAGAAATGGCTTGAGCCGACGCTGAGCATGTCCCTTCCTGCACTTCCGATCGCTGGTCCCCCAAAGTCACCGAATTGTAAGGGTGCAAGCAAGTCATTGTAAGGATTTTTCCTGGGAAGTGCTGTCTCTAGCAAGAGCTACTCACTTAGGTGCTATGCTTCACCCAGGAATTAATGCTTGGTGGTAAATGGAGGGAGAGAGCTAGGGAGCAGGTGAATGGTGCCTCTGGTCAGATTTGAGAAGGCTGAGGAGAGATTTGAAAGCAGTAACAGGGTAGGTGTGTGAAGATTAGAACGGGGTGGGGAAGGATTGGAGAGTGGAGAGGTGTGGTGCAGCGGCCAGGGCAGCTGACTTCGGAGCACAGGGTTCACGGTTCGAGCCCTTGCTCCGGCGCCAGCTCAGCTCAGCACCGTGTGACTCTGGGCAATAGCTCACTTAATTTCCACTACGGCCCCCAGCACCTTGAGACCCGTAAGGGTGAGTAGCTGCGCTATATAAAAACAGACTTACATTTTTTTTTATATATATATGAAGGACAGGGTGGGGTGGGGTGGGATGGTTCCCTCAACATGACAATATATAGAGCTTTAGGGAGGTGGTTTCCATTTTCAGATTCAGCATTACTGTATTATTGCATGAGTAGGTGGAGGGCGAATGTAGGAGGAGGATCTGGGGTGGAGATATTCAAAAGCACAGATTGTTAGCAAGTAGAATGTGTGGCAGTGTGTGATTGCTAGTTCGGAAAAAATGACAGAAGCAAAGAGGATGTCCCAAGTGTCAGGTGATGATGAATGGGGTTAGAAACTAGAGATGAAAGGCGGGCCAGTCAAGAGAGGATAGAGTAGGAAAGGGTGTAAAAAGGAAAGGAGAATATTAAGGTGAGAGATGAGTAGAAAGAAAAGAGATGGAGCTCGGCTGAGTATGTGAAAAGGAAAAGGAGTTAGGATAGTGTTCTGTAGGTAAGTTAGAGGTAGATGTGTGAGTGAATGCATGGGAGGGGGAATGATTGGGAGTGCAAGGAATCTCAGTGAAGAGTAAGGGCATCACAGAACTTTGAGAGGGGTTTAGATGCTTCTGTTTGCTAAGTGACATCATGGAATGAGATGGCACAACTTATTTGAATTACTTGACTTAAGAATATATGTCATGAAGAACCCAGAAGCAACAGATGTATGACCCTATTGAAGATACAGCTTCCAAAAACCCTCTGGAATCCACTGAGAAGGGTTGCAAATGCAATGCTCCAGAAGTAACAACTTCTCCAAACCACCCATTTTAAGAATCTGTAGGGACCACCCAAAGTGTTGGTTGGTTGTGTAAATGGAAGATACCGGTTTCCAAAGCATCAAACATTAGATATCTAAGGGGTCCAACCAAAAGAGCTTAGGTGCAACCCTGCAGACAACATGGATTTTCTGAGTCACCAATTCTTCAGAGTTTATAGAATGAACCCAGAAAGGTTGGAGATGCAACTCAACAAAGTAGAGCTCCATAAGTCAACAGAAACTGAGTGTTTCAGGGTGCCTCATGAACAGTTGTAGAACCACCACAAGATACATGCCACTTTCTTAAAAAACTCCAAGAATAGGGATTATATTGGATCCACTCAAGAGTGTTCAAGGTACACTACAATAGAAGGCATCGTTTCCCAAACCACCAAGAACTGAGTGTGTGGTCCAGCCTCAAGGACAATGGTACAATTCTATGTAAGTAACAGCTTTGGAAGATGCAGCTTCCAAAGGCCGTTAAAATTTGTAAGAGTGCTTGGGATCTAGCTAGGTGTGTTGGAGGTGCAACCTGATAGAGGATGGAGCTTGCTGAATGATCAAGAGCACTTACAAAATGCACAAATTCTACCCGGTTGGATTTTTGAAATCTAAAATAAGATCCCAACAATAGTCTGCCAGTCACTTCCAACAATGGTGAAGGGGTGGGGGCCAAAGCCAGGCACTGGGCTGCATGACTTGGAGGGACACAAAGATGTAGACATAAGCACAGATCATCTGTAGGATGAAGCACAATATCCTGTAAAAACACAGCCCAAGACTGATGGATATAACATGCATATTTGTAACATGTGTATTTGTAAAGCGCACATTCACCCCCAACAGGGTATCTTGGCGCTGAATAACAGATGTTTATTGTTACCCAACGGTACTCATTTTATCCACCTCAGATGGATGAAAGGCTGAGTGGACCCACCAGGAATTGAACCTGTGACCATGAGGTCGAACACAGGCCCCTGCAGTGGATGCATTAGTCCACTGAGCCACCAGACCCGGATATATTTTCCCTAAGTGAAATGGTGTACTCAGAATGTCTTTCTCCATCATTATCGGCACCAAAAACTGATGGCCATGACTAATAAGGAAAGAAATGCAGGGTCAGGTACAGAGTGAGGGTGGGCAGAGGTGGTATGGAGGGTGTTGTGGCCATCCTTAAGGCAGGTGTTACAGCGACATTGGGAGTGAACATCCAGATGCTAGGGATAGAGTTCTCTCTTCTTTACAGAAACCCAAAGTAATGTTGCTGTTTTACTCCCTTTTTTGTCGTAATCATATTGCAGACGCAAATGGGCTTAATCGCCTATTTGGTAGGCTACGTTACAGAAAGTGATTTTAAAAACTAAAACAAAAATAGCACATTTTTAATTATACTTTGCCATGAGTTTCAATTTCCTAATTTTGAGCAATATATTTTGCCAAATATAAGACCCTTGAAATCCTACTGTAAACAAAAAAATTCAGTCAAAGAGAAGAACGTAACTTACACTGGAAGAAGTAGTCCAGGAAATTGATACAGCAACTGGCTATGTAGCTCTAGGAACTGGGTGAATGTCTTTTCTGTTAGGGACACTGTCCCATTGCTTCTTAAAACCTGCACCAAATAAAGCTAAAGAAAGATAACAGAAAGAAGTGATAATATATATTTACATAAATCTATTAAGATCATAATTCAAAGCAAACAATGCACAGAAAAAACTGTGGTGCATTCATAGATTCAAGAGTTACTTTTTTAGTATGAAAAATTTGGCTTATCTATGCTTCTCTGCATTATCTCGGTTATCTAAACAAGTCTTCCATAATCAAAAGTACTTGAAAGGTCAATGCTTATTTTACATTATTTTAGGAAGCAAAGTACGACATTGCATGCAAAATGCAACATATGGTCACTATTTTATTAGAAATATATGTACTTTAACAGCGTTGAGCCACTCAAGAGGGCACAGGTATTCTGCCCATACCCCAAGAATAGGGTAGATCCCACAGTATAAAAGAGAACTGTTTAATCTGGTTGGTGTATTGCAACTGTGCTTTTGACTTGCTACTCACTCCACAAGCCTTCCAGATTTATTCCTGCTTCTTCTACAGTATTACTGCCTGATCTTCCTGATGTGTCTATATTCTTAGAGGTTAAGATCCACTGCCTTAGAAAGTATCCTTAGCAAACAACATATAAAGGACCTGTGATCATAAATGTATATATTTTTTGTCATTATACCATAGCATTGTTGTCTTGAGCAATTACATTTAATAAATAAGTGTGAGAAACTGAGTTACTGGTTGAGGTGGGGTGAAACCCTACTCAAGCAGAAACCACAATTCTTGTCAGGGTGAAACACAAGCAAACCCCAAATTAACCTGTGCTTAACTCCCTGGTAGCTTGGCACAGATGCAATCAGGCTAGACTTAGAGGCAATGTCTAAAGCACTTATGCAGCACTTCAAACTGAAATAAAGTGAAAACACAACACAAGAAAAATCCCCCACCAACCAGAAAAATAGAGTAGAATTTATTAAAATATTTCACTTCAAAATGACAAAACTCTAATCAGTAGAATTGGAGACATGCAATTTCAAAGATTTTGGTAAGAATAATGCTTAAAAGTGCAAAGTGCCAACTGTGGTTATCTGATCACACCGGACCAGGACAAAGTCACAAGTTCAGGCTGACTGCAATGGAGCCTAGGCCAGATACAGGGACCAAGGGGCCTATTATGATGGCGGTGGCGCCCGCCGACGGTGGCGCCCGCCGGACCGGCGGTGGACATCCGACCGCGATCGCAACCAAGAAAACCGCCGGTCAAATTAGGATGGCGGTGGGAAATTCCGACCGCCGCTTTTCCACCGGTTGCCATCCGCACTCCTGCCTGGCGGACGGAGCAGGACCGGGATAATGGTGACGGTGCAGAGCAGGCTCTGCCGGCAGGATTATGATGCCGGCGGTAGCCAGCCTTTCCTCAGTGGTCAAACCGCCATGGAAAGGCATGCGGAGATTATCTTCCGGGGGCCCATTGCGGGCCCCCAATGTGTTGGGGGGGTGTGGGTGCACTGGGGGGGTACCCATGGTCCCTCCCTACATTTCCCTGTACCAGGTGGCAGGCACTGTGCAGTGCCTGCCACGCAGTGCAGGGAAATGCAGGACATGCTCCTTTCGGCATCGCGGTGGTGCTGCGGGCAGCAGCAACCGCCGCAATGTTAAGGCCCGCGATCCGACCGCCGTGGTCGGATCTCGACCGCGGGTCATCGTAATTCGACCAGCGGTGATGTCACGGTTAACCCTGGGCGAAGTACTACGCTACGCTCGCGTAGTTTGTGAAGTTTGCGCTACTTCGCACTATGCGAATTGCACGTAGCACAGTGCAAACACGCGTAGCGGTCATTTTTTGCTTGCTCGCGGTCCTCAACGTCAAGTTGGCGACCGCGAGCGAGCAAAATGACATCCCGGCGAGACTTTTTCCTGGTTCGCGATCAGCAACATCAAGTTGCCGATCGCGAGCGTGGAAAATAAACCTCCCGGCGAGATTCTCAACGCGGGGAGGTCAGGTTTCTCATTGCGATTGGTCGTGTATGCTCGCGACCGCTCGCGATGAGAAACTACCAGTCCGCGTTGAGAAAGCTGCCGCCCGAGTACAAATCTACTCGAGCGCAGAAAACGACCGCTTGCACTGTGCAAGATGCCGTTTGCAATGATTGCACAGTGCGGACAAGCATCCGGCACTGTGCAATCATCGCGAACAGCATTTCCTACCGCACTACGCAGTTCGCGTAGTGCTACGCGTAGCTCGCGAAGTGCACTTCGCGTAGCTACGCGTAGCGCTACTACGCGAACTACGCCCAGGGTTAGTCGCGGTCCATGCGGGCGGACTTTTCCCGCTACCATGGCGGTCGGGGAGGTTTTCCGACCGCCATCGTAATAGGCCCCCCAAGTTAGGCCTGCTGAGCCAACTACCTTAAATCCTGGTAGCGGAGCATTGTGAGATCCCGAGTTGAGAATTTGTCGTGCAGTGGCGGTTCCAATGAGCTGCGGGCTGTGATGTGAGGTCCTGCGTTGAGGATGCGTCGCGCAGTGGCGGTTCCGAGGACCAGCAGGGCTGTGATGCAAGGCCCTGTGTTGAGGATGTGTTGCGCAGCTGCGGTTCCTGGGGAGCTGTGGGGTAGCAATGCAAGGCCCTGAGTCAAGGAAGTGTCACAAACCAGCATTTCCAAAGAGCTGCTGGGTCCTGCGTTGGGGATGAGTTGACCAGCAGCGGTTCTGTAGCGGAGCTGCGGGGAGATGCGTTGCACTGCATCAGTTCTGCCCAAAAGACCACAGCTGGGCTGGCAAAGCACCTTCAGGCCCACTTCAAAGGGTCCAGGAGTGGGGTGGCTCCTCTTAGTATTCCAGGTGCAGGATTCAAGGTGGTTGGAGCCTTTCTTGTCCCTAAAGTTCTGTTCAGGAGGCCAGCCAACTAACCCTTAGAGTCACTCTGGTGGTCCTGAGTTCATGGTGCAGGCCCAGTCCTTCTCATTCAGCAAGCACGGAAGCAGAGTAGCAGTGCTTCTTGCAGCAGAGCAGCACAGCAACCCATCTTCTGATTCTCCCACACGTCCAGATGTGTACTAAAAAGTCAAGTCTAAAGGTCCACTATTTACACCTGGTGCCCACTTTGAAGTGGGAGAAACTTCTAGAGTCCTCCCCCACAGAGATGTTTAGAATATTCTGCCTCCATGCCCTAGCCCCAGCTTGTCTGGGGGCACAAAAGACTAGTATGAAGCACTTTGTGAGTGTGATGAGGCAGAGGCTTTGTGATGTGCAAGTGTGGTACATGGCAGCTTTGCCCCTCCAATCAGGTCAGAGAAGGCCCAGTCTGATAATACCCGTTCCCCCTTTGTCGCACAATCTGGGAGTAATACACAAGGACGAACTGCCAGATACATCTAGTCATGTGACCCAGAATACAGGCGGCAGGAACCAAATGGTTGGGACAAGATAATGGCAACTTTCTAAGAGAAGAATTTTTAGAATTGTGACATAAAATCCAACTGTACCATTAAAGAGGAGCGTAAATGACAATTCTTTAGAGACCAACCTCGAGATTCTGACCTGCTCCAAATGGAAAGTTATCACTTATTAAATGCAATAAGGTAACCAAGTGTTATCCTGTGGGCAAGGCAGACCCTGCAGTGGTGAAAAACGAATTCAAGAGTTTTCACTACCAGGTCATGTAAAGGTTGAAGGTACATGTCCAACTTTTCAAACACATTGCACCCGGCTCGGTTGGCTGTTTAGGACCTACATTAGGGGTGACTTATATGTATTAAAAAGGAGGATTTAGGCCTGGCAAAAGGTTTATATTGCCAGGTCGTAATTGTTCTTCAATGGCAGGCCTGAATCATGTTTAACAAGGCTTCTTAAGAGGTGGTACAATAAGTGCTTCAGGTCCACAAATAGCATTTAATGTGCAGGCCCTGGGAACAGGTAGTACCACTTTACAAGGGACATACAAGTAAATTAAATGTGCCAATTGGGTATAAGCCAATTTTACCATGTTTAAAGAGAGCGCACAACCAGTTAAGCACTGGTTAGCAGTGGTAAAGTGTAAAGAGTCCTAAGGCCAACAAAAACGAATTCAGCAAAAACAGGAAGAGTAAGGCAACAAGTTTGTGTGAAGACCACCCTAAGGCTGACAGGTCTAACAATCGGTCACTTTTCTCTTGTTTTACGCAGAACACATTTATTTACTTGAAGATTTTATCCATGTAGGCCCAAAAAGTCCTGGTGATCTGAGAAGTAATTTAGAGCTCTGTCTTAGGAGGGGGTGGCCTGTTTGCCAGTAATCTATCTTAATTAACCAACACCGTTTTTAATGTTTTGTAATATTACTACATATATGAATTTTTGTAGCCACATACCAATTGTCACCCTGAGACGAATTAAAAGATGGGACTTGTAAATTATGCCCACTTGATTGATCTTTTATTAGATGTTCAAATTGGTAAAATAAATATACATGGCACAGAAATATGAAATAAATGAATATGGTAGCCTCACCATTAGTATTAAGTAAATACAATGCATTATGTAATTGAAACAGGTCATATTTAGACTGTCTGCATCTCCAACAACTAGAGTGTCTAGTGTGTTTCTCAGTATCTTTGTTAAAATAAATCACTATGAGTACTCTCTATAAACTTGATGCCAAACCTCACGACTTCTGGATACTGGTGATTTGGAAATATCTACTGAGTCAGAGCCTAGTCAGTTCTGAAGCCAATGCACTAAGGGGCAGATTTACAAGGCCCTTGCACCACTTTTGCGTCATTTTTAACATGGGAAAAGTGACGCAAAAGTGGCGCAAGGGGCTTGTAAATCTGCCCCTAACTGTCAGTATTGCCATACCTGTGCCTGGGAGTTCTCAACATTGTGAAGAATTTTATAGACTGGTTATCTCTCAAGTCCTCAGGTCATTTAGTGTCAGCTCACCTCCATCTTTCCACTCTTTCCAACATACTGTGGTTCCTCCAACGAGGATCCGTGAGTTATGCCTTAGAGGTGACGAATGATGTAACTATGAATTCAATCGTTTTCTTATGTGCCGTTTTCCATGCCTCCCTCATCTCTTTGAAAATGGTGTTGATAGGCCTATTCCAGGTATGTTGTAAGAAGTTTGCCAGTTGTGATAATTGATACATTTGATATAAGGTCACAATATGCAGCAGCCTCAGTGACTCGCATAGAGTATTGGTGTGTAGCCGGCCCATTTTTTTTCATGGGTGAGCCTTTTCCCATGCAAATGACTTACTATGCATCTGCAGTGGCAGCATGCCAAAAACTCAACTGAGATGAGGTTCTGTGGCACTACCATCTTTAATGGCTTGTGCCCGCCCCCATAAAGATAAATCTAAATGTGTCCACTTCACATTCGTCATTTTGCATGGTATTCAGTAGTGAGTTCTGATCATCTTCAACCATTCCCACTAAGCCTACAGCACACTTCCTAAGAATTTTAATCCTTTAAGTACTCATTTCATGTCATATCCATGTAAGACCTCACTTTAACTCCAATTTATCTTGTAGCAAGAGAACTAGGAAAAGTCATCTATCAATGAGAACACTGCTGGGACAGATGTCTTAGGATGACAGTGTCAAGAGAATATTATCTGTGAGTAGGAAACATTTAACTTGTCTTCGTGGTGTATCTATTTTAATGACCAGTGATGAGTCGCTTTTTGACGCTGCTAGGGGCTGAAGGGCCAGCAGCGAGAGGAGTGGCGAAAGGGGACATCCTTGACGCGTGCGTCTTTTAATAGCTATTGCTGCATGCCTTTGGAAAACTGCGAAACACCAGAAGGGATGCGAGTATATATTTCGAGAACTGCAACAGAATTGTGTTTTGAGAGACGATGTGTAAAATATGTTGTTTATTTTGCTCTGTTCCAGCTTCTTGTGTATCAGATGCATGATATACATTTTCCTAATGACGGAACACGTAGTTCTGAAACAGGTTGAACTGAAAGCGTTGATTATGAAACTATAATAATTGAAGAATGTTAAACTTTAAGTATCTCATGACTCATAATTTTTAAAGTGGTCCAATCAGCACATAAAATATATTTAACCTACAGGACATTTGTTAAATACGACTAATCAATATCCTTAGTTCATAAGTGCCTAGTTTACGATTTTCATTTCTTCAAGCTCTTGACTAGGCCTACTTTGGAGCAGTTATGACCATAACCCTCAGATTGACGGTTGGAGGCTTAATCAATAATATAAATAGGATTCCCACTAAGAGTCTCCCATCTGAAGGTTTCGGCAGATGGCTATCACACGCCTGCAAACATGAGACTGACCAGACCTCCAAAAAGACCAAGACCCTCAAATCTGAAATGGCCAGAAGTTCATCTTCTCATCAGAAGAGCTCCAAAGAAGGAAGCACGTTGTATGGGACTCAGGTTAATAGAGTGCTGGTAATGCTCTAGGGGTCAGAATTGTGCCTTCTTATTTAAGAGGGGACATGCCGCAGATGCGCAGTGGGTGCACGAAAGGCAAGCCTATCTGGGCTTGTCCGGATTGTGCCCAAAACCAGCCATGCTGCCAGTGTGCCCTGCCAGAGTACTTCCCCTCAGGTATAATCTAGGAACGAATTGCCTAATTTACAAAACTGCGCTGTGCTCTTATCAGTTTAATTTTATTTATGAATCGTGTAACTACCTCATGTATAAATGTCCTTGCTGTGGTTTCGCTATCGATTGATACTGCCAACAAGATCCAACTTGGAGCCCCCAACAGTGCTAATAAAGCTAACCTTCCTGCTTCTAATGCGTCCCAGGAGGCTTCCTCCTTGGGTACTTCCTTTTTGACCTGCTTCAAACTGTAGATCCTTTCCTAAACATGCTTTTTACATTTTGAATTTATTAGTAGAAGATAATTGGGAGCTAATTTTTTTTTAACAGACACCTGGCTAAACGAGTTTTCTTCAAATGATATTGCATTAGCTACCCCCCAGGGTTTCAAATTCAGCATATTAATCGGGAGGACAAAAACGAGGGTGGTGAGGCAGTAGTGTTATGATTCGCAATGTATCCTAATATAGGCCTGGGTAGTCTCCTAACCTTTCACCTACATTTACCCTGCCATTGTACTACATAACGGTTTTTGGTGCTGACCTTTTACCTAGGTGCTGCATAATTGTTGTGTGGTTTTCTCCGAAAACTAGCCTAATTTATTATGCATGAGGATTCTCAGAATCACAGCAGGATTACCATCTTCTGCATAATAATTGTGTATAAGGTTCATCACTATTGTCATCCTCGGCCGACATGACACAGCAAGGTAGAACCCTGAGGGTACCTTTTGGGTATATAAAGACCATATCTTTGCTGGGGCGGGCAGAGGAGAAAGACTTCCATGCTGACACAATGAAATGAGATGCTGAGGTCCCTGCAAGTAGATACTCCAGCACGCAGTGGTCTGACATCCTTCGCGGGGTGTCCATCTCGAGACCAAGACGGGGTCCTTCATTTTCTCACTTCAGGTACTGGGGTTGGCTCTTTCCTGGGAATTCTTCGCTATACACCTACATACATGCTAGGTACACTTAGGTATATCTAGTTAGGGTTAGCATTGTAGGAGTATGCATTATGCCTGCATATATCCATTGTTTTAGCACTATGGTAGAATTCTACCATCTGTTTACTTTGTTGGTGATTATAACCATATACATCTGTTTCTGTCTTATGGTTGTTGCAGCACACGTATTTTACACTAGAATGACGCTGGGCTAATAAATACTTATTGGAAACGTCCCCATTGTTTATTCTGTGTATCTCTCTGAGACAAAGTGAGCACGAGTGACTGAGTGAAAAGTACTGTACTGTTTCCACGATCCCTGAGGGGCAGGGCTGTCGTGTCTGACAGTTGCCAGAAACTGTTTGCTCCTTGGTAAGAGGGGTTCATAGTGGCACTGTGAGCTAGCTGGTATACAGGCGAACATATCCAGTGTGGGTGTCTGGAATCAGTCTGGACACCATTCCCACAGTTTATGTCGTCTAGACGCGCAGATCCTATATAGATTTATATGGAACTACACGACATGGTGCTGCCAATGTTGGTTTGGTTCTTATTTAATGGTCAAATCTGAGTAGTTCAGTCGTGCTTTTCTCAGAGACCCCTACTCACATCTACCCAGAGACGTCCAGAGAGGGAAGGGAAAAAATCCGCTGCAGCTGAGTAAGCTTATCCTATATAATGGCTGTAGGTTTATTCAAGCTCAAAGGATTATAATTCCCTATTGTGCATAAAACCTTGTCTCAGTTTCCTTGAAACTCTTTCAACAATGTCTGTTGAAGAGAACGCTGCATGTCTTTAAAACTAGCAGAGTTTGGAGTCTCAGCATTAGGTGGGACCGTAATATTCGTGATTGAGGCACACAAGTCATTCAGGACAGAGGTATTCGATTTCATGGGTTAAATTCCCACCTGCAGATGCACGCACAAATACATTTCATTCTTACACCCCGGATAAAACACCAGAAGAATTCTGTCTGTACGAAGACATTGAAGTTCCACTCAGTTACCAGGAGCATATAAACTGGTTAAAAGGCGCCCTCCCGCACACCACAGAAAAAGTCAGCCTTGGCCCGCTCAGCAGAGACGGAGCGACTTGGCCGGTCCAAGCGGCTTCCATCTGCATCCAGACGTTGACACATTGCCAATAGCAGACTTACGTCCACTTCACAAAGAAATAATAAAACTTTACAGAAACTTGACAGTTCGTTATGAGAACACTCACACTTACACCAGCAGGTCAATTACAAGGGACTGCAACTAAAATCACCCCACAAACGCTGAACGCAGTTATAGGAAAAATGCCCACAAAACGTGAGCAAATGCTATTCTGGATATCACCAAAAATTACACAGTGTTTCTTTACACAGGCCCACAAGAAAAACACAGAATACTGACAATATGCTTGCCGATGGGGATAGCTACTCCGATAGAGGATTGTACCTCTTGGGGTACAGTTTTCGCTGCCATCTACACCAGAACTCATGGTATCCCCCCAATAGCTGTGATACCAGAAGTATTAAAACAGATAAATAACGAGTATAGAGCATAACCTGCTCTGACCTTGGAGATGAAATTATAAGGCAATTTTTCCCAGGTATCTACAATTATGTTAGCAAACATAAACGGGGAGGCAGCAGTGGTGGCTATACGCCACTGCCTGAGGGAATGCACTCCTGCACAACAGGAGCAAGAATTACCTAAAATTATCGAAGATACATACGCCGAATTAGGTAGAGATAATTTGGGAGCTAGAGTTACAAAACCACAAGTAATGGGTAGTCCTGAAAAGGATAACTCCAAGCAAGAAACTGATTCTTCTAAAAAGAAATTGGATAATACAAAAAAGAAAAATAGAAAGAATAGATCACAATCTAGGGGTGGGTCTCATCGACAGGAGCCCTTCAAAAGGAGGTATAACCTAGAAATCATGATAACATTAAAAAACCTGACAGGTATCAGGATACTGATTCACGTTCCTCTCGTTCCTTTCAGGGTTCATCAAAAAACTCAGAGAGCGAAGGACAGTCAAAACACAAATCAGAAGAGCGAACAAAGTCCAGAGATACACATCGTACTTCGGACTATAATATTAAAAAAGATGATAAACCCAAATCAAGATCTCAATTTAAAAAGAAGAAAGTAGCTGGCCTTAAAGTAAGAAATGCCCAGGCTGCTGAGGACTCAACGGGGAATGGGCTCTGACGATGCTAGACAGCGCAGCAGAAGTAACAATAGCTCACCAGAACCTGATGGAATTTCTGGTGACAACGGCGCTGAATGAACATATCACGGTGAAGACACCTGATACTAGGGTAAGTGTCCCACACCTGTTATACAAAATAACACTCCAAATGGAGGGGGGACAAACCCAGGAAAGTTGAAGGTCTCTTTTGGGAGAACCTGAGTTTTGGTTATGACATCCTTTTGGCTGAAAAAGATTGGCCACCTGAGTTCGTTAAGGATTGCCCAAAAAGAGAAACAGTAATTTTACCAGATTTCTCTGACCTCGTTCCAGAATCACTAAAACACTCATACGCGCAGGAGTAGGCAGTAGCACTTGCTCCTGCATTATACCGCAATCACGTAGGGTGGAATGCTGAATCACCTCACCATGTAATCCCAGTAAAGACTACTCCAACTCCACAGAGACAATACCCAATAAAACAAGATGCGAAAAAAGAAGTCAGGGAGATCTTAGATCAACTTGAACACCAAGGTGTAATAGAGAATTTCACCTCTTCCATGAATAATCCTTTGTTTCCCGTAAAGAAACCCGATAATTCATATCGTCTAGTTTTACACTAGAGGCATTTGAACACATGCACAAAGACATTTGCAGTACAGAATGCACACAGTGCCGCATTGATGAATAACATTGTGCAGAAAAAATACAAAACAATTCTTCATATCTCAAATGGATTTTTTTGCCAAAATATAGCGCCTGAAAGCAGATATTTGACAGCATTTTCAGCCGTAGGCTATCTGCGTCAATTCTGTCGACTGCCCCAAGGGTATAAGAATGTCCCCGGGTTGTTCTCAGCAAGGGTAACAGAGTTGCTTCAAACGTTTGATGAAGAGGCATTGTCCTATGTAGTTGACATTTATCTGACGGATGATGTATTAATGGATCACTTGACCAGGGTGAACAACATAATCTTAGGATTCGCCTCTGATGGCTGTAAATTTTACTTTAAAAAATCAACAAATTGCCCACCTCAATGTCCTTTTTTGGGATATGAGCTCTCAAGTGAAGAGAAAAGCCTGGCAGCTAACGTTTTAGAAAAATGTGCGCTGCTCCAACCTCCTAAATTTGTGCAGAACATACATTTTGGATTACGCAGAAAAAGTAAAACCATTCTACGACTTAATCCGACCTGATTTCTCAGTTCCCCATTGGACACAGGAACACACAGAGACACTTAGTTCCCTAGAAGCTGACATGATAGCTTCCAAACACTTACACACACGTGGAAACACCACAAATTTGGTGATCCGTGTAGTCGCCGATCAATCCGGGTACACTTACCTAACCTTCAATGAAGGCGAAACTGTACCCATTGCATACAAATCACACCCGTACACAAACGCTGAGATGCGCTTTGCATCCACTAAAAAGATTCTAACAGCAGTACAGACTGCTGTATTGAGAGAAAGAGCACTGGCACCAGTGAAACGAATAATTGTCATGGCTCCAGTACCGGCCTTAGAGGCTGTTACAAAAGCTAGTGTTCCAAACGCAAAAACACTGCATCTACGATGGATACAATGGGCTAATTCTCTCAGTGCAAGAGATGTAGACTACAAATTTGATTCTACAGTAAAAACACTCACATTTCTGAAGTACGAACAAGAATATCCTCTCCCGAATGAAATTATGCCTTTAGATCAGTATGAATACATAATTTACACTGACGGATCAGCTCAGCCTGCCATAGGAAATAAACAGCAATACAGTGCAGCATGTGCGATTGTAAAGGGTCGTATGTAGGACAGCAAGTTCCGTTCTAGCAATACGCTGACGCAGTCTCTAGGAGATTGCACGGCTCAGCTGGCAGAACTAAAAGTCCTAATACTGGCACTAAAAAATATGGATCGAGAATTCCCCACACTTATTGTGTGTGATTCATTTTATTGTGTCAAGTCATACAATGAATATCTTTGCTACTGGGGTCAGAATGGTTTTAAAGAGTCAAAAGGTTACACAATTAAGCACAAGTTGCTGTGGGAAGAAGCGGCAGAGCTGAAAAGAGGCTTGCCATGGACGTTCGTGATTCATACGCTGAGTCATCAACGTGTTGGGGTGCACATTGAAGGGAACTCATTGACTGATGAAGCCGCCAAGGCAACAGTGCTGTATCTGCGAGGATAGACGGACAGATAATGGTTGCTGTCATTGCTTCACGCAAAAAACAGCTTAGCCATGCCAAAAGGCTTTCCACTCAAGTACTCCTCAAGTTAGATGCACATAATATTCTGTATGCTCCAATTTCAGGAGTGGGGGATAGAGAGATACCAAACATGGATCGCAGATTAGGTTTAGTTCTAGCTCCACACGAGTGTCTGGGCTCAGCACACCGAGGTATTACTGCAACAGTTTCACTACTGAAACAACACTATTGGTGGCCAGGTTTAATGAAACAGACAAAAGCATTTGTCCTTAAGTGCGACATCTGTCAGCAGCTGAAGGGTTCCACCATAGCACGCCCACCACAAACACCACTTCTAATATCATAAAGACCTCTCGCTTGTGTCTATTTGGACCACTGCGGCCCCTTACAATGTGATGGGGCTTACAAGTACATCTTGGTGACAATGAATGTAATGTAATGTAATGTAATTGTACACTTGTAGAGCGCCACTATCACTCCAAGGAGCATCATGGCACTGAATGCATCCCAGAGGAGGAACAGTACTGGGTGGCTGTGCAGGCAGTGAGGCATTTAGATAAGGGTTCTACATAGGGCATCTGGGGCAGAGAAAATCCAAGTCTTTAAGGCTTTCCTGAAAAGTGTCTCAGACTGAAACTGTCGGAGCTGGTTAGGGAGTTTGTTCCATGCCCTGGAGCCAATCACTGCAAGAGATTTTCCTCCCTTAGAGACATATTTGAATGCTGGTATGCATGAATTCATGCTCTAGATTCCTTTGGGCTTGGCCTCAGGGCATGGCTGATGCCCGAACTGTTATAAAGGATTTGTGAGTCTTTATAGGGACATACTCAATTGGCATATTACATTCTGACCGTGGCCCACGTTTAGCTCTCGGGCTTACAAGGAAGCCATTGGAAGTTTGGGTGTTGCCTTGCAGTACTCGTCTCCATATCATTCCGAGGGAAATGCAATAGTGTAGACGGAAAACCGGGACTTAAAGCAATTCTTAAAAGCAAGGGTAGTAGGCTCAGGTGGTAGTTGGGTCAATCACCTATATGGGGTCCAGAGGGCACTTAATAACATGCCAAGAAGTTCTCTAGGAGGCCTTACTCCATATGAGGTCCTATTTGCGATGAGAATGTGGGTACCCAACCTCGAATGCAGCAGAACAGTGGCGGATGAAAAACCATTAGACATCGATAACCGTTTGGCTGTTTTTCAGGAATTCAATGAATTCCGGGCACTACAAAGCAACGTTCAAGTAAAACGCACCGCCACTGGGGGAGTAAAATCAGTAACGGCAAGACCTGCCTGGATCCCAAAGGTCGTGGATCTGGTCAGAGAAAAGATTGTGTACAAGAAAGAATTTGGGCCATCTTACAGAACGCCTGTACCTGTCCTGGCTGTCGAAAGAACTTCTCCCGCCTCTTGTCGGCAAAAAAGAAAAGAGATTCGTCTCCATTGATTGGATCAAACCACACTGTGTGGCCTATACTGAATAGCAGGCCGCGTGGACTCCTGGGTAGCTGCCGATCTCTTCTCGCTACCATACAGGAGGTTCAGACAGAAAGACTGATCACGTTTGAAGGTTCTACCATATGAAGTAACGGAGTTGCCAATAATGGAATGGAACTTGTGCCTATTGAAATTGAACAACAAAGCACAAATGAAACACAGATCTCAATTCGGCCTAATACAGACTAACCCTGGGCGGAGTTCGCGGAGTTGCGCTACGCGAAACTCCGCAAAGTGGAAAGAAAACTCCGCCGCGCCACGCGGAGCTCCGCAAGAGGCGGAGTGGAATAGAAAAATGCTGTTTGCTGTGATTTTCAGTGCCGGATGCTTGTCCGCACTGTGCAATCATCGCGAACGGCACCATGCCCAGCGCAAGCGAGCGCTGCTTTCCTTTCTGCCGCTCGAGTAGATTTTTACTCGAGCAGCAGCTTTCTCAACGCGAACGGGCAGTTTCTCAAAGCGAGCGGTCGCGAGCATACGCGACACCCTCAATGAGAAACCCGACCCCCCCGCATTGAGAAATCTCGCTGGGAGGTTTATTTTCCACGCTCGCCAACTTGATGCTGACGATCGCGAACGAGGAAAAATCTCGCCGGGAGGTGGATTTTCCTCACTTGCGCTCGCCAACTTGACGTTGGTGAACGTGAGCGAGGAAAAAAACTCCGCTCCGCTGCGCGAAGCAGAGTTTTTCGGAACTCCGCAAGCTCCGCATAACGTGGAGTGCAGAAAACTCCGCAAACTCCGCGAGCGGAGTGGAGTTCACCGCCCGGGGTTAATACAGACATCTATGTGAATATGTCTCAAAACGAGTCATCTGCCAGTTCAACAAAACCTGCAGAGCTACCAAAGATAGATCGAACTGCATCTGGCTATTTCATTGACTTTGAAACCTTCTCTCTGGATCCGAGTGAACCTGAGTCACCGCCAGCTCCAGTTTCCCGCAAAAAACAACTTCACGATTTCTACCTTTGGCTAAAAAAGACTTACCTTGTTTCACCCTAGCTACAGCTTTGGATAGCACTGTTCCTAGTCCTCTGGATAGGTTAAGTGACTATCTTTTTCTTGCTTCTGAGTTGACATTATCTCCCAGAATGCTCCGCAGTATCACATGTGAACTTCGCACTGAAACCACATATGTCATCTCATCGTGAACAAAGAGACCTGTCAGTTATGAACATTACAGCAGTTCCTGTTCCCGTAAATAGTATGCTCTCTGATTTAGAACAAACTGCTTAATTTAAAAAAAATGAAATGTATGATGATACGTCTGATTTTGACAGCATGTATTGTTACCAATATTTTGGTCATCAAGTACCACATGTAATGCTTTCACATACCACCAATGGGAACATTGCCCAACACCACCGAAAGGTAGTTCACAAGCATTTGCACAAAAGTTTGCTTATTTTTCTGGGTTTAACACATCAGATCCACGCTCATATTATTATAAGCTTGCACCTACATCTGCAAAGAAAAATATGCTCACCAACACGAAACAGATATACTCCGCTTCTTTTATCTTATCTATCTGAACAGGGTTTCGACTTATGGAAAGACACCATAGACATAAAATCCGTCTGGGGGACTAAGGAATGGCAGGTTCAGGGAACTGAGGCACTAGTTAGAGCATGCCTCATTCCACAGCAGATTATTTACCTGAACGACATTGTGCATCAGACGTCCAGTCTTGGGTTAGCCAAGATTAAGGACTTGTACACACCTCGTATTCCCTGGCTTTCACACTTTGAGGGATGGCAGAATTATACAGAACACAGTGAGGGTACGCTAGATGACATCATGCATGACGTTTATACAATTCATCAGACCCTAATTGGAAGGTATGGTTAGTTTGGCCTATCGACAAAAATAGGTGTCAGTCAAGATTCAAGGGTACCGACGAAAGGTTTAGTATCCATAGGCCTGACCTACGCTATGTACAACGAGAACATCCTGGAGTGGTGACATCATACAGTGTTGGGAAGTTATGCCTAGATTGGCTAAGAACCTCAACACTGTCCCAGGTGAAACACTTGTCCTTACTCTTGTTATATGGCTCTTAGGGACATTCTCGACATTGCTAAGTTAGCATGAGCTTTGCTGCCATGATGCTGCTTTTGCGCACGTTAATACATGACTTTATTTTTGCAAGCCTCTGTTTATGCCTTTCACATGAGAACTGTCTGCCTTTCACGTTTTTCTGCTGAGTTCCTGGAGTTTTGTCTGAACACGATGTGCAAGGTCGATAAACAATGCCCCTTGTTATTCTGTTCTGGTCAGTCCCTAGCACCTAGACATAACATGCTAAACACAGCTGCAATGCTGGAGACTCGTGCTTTGATATTACGGGGATGCATGTTGTTTTAACACTCAGTTGGAGAGAGCCTTTCCATGGAGAAGAGCTATGCTGTTCCTATGATGTAAACCTTATATCCAGGCTTTAAAGTATGGGGTCTGCTGTCAAAGCCCAGAGATCTTTCTTTATATAAATAAACTTCTTCCAGTCCAGGGGAGGGTGGTTAGGCCTTATAGTCCTTTTTCCACTGTCTTTATAAAATGACTTCCCCTTTTGTACTCTATGGAATTGTAACAATGCTAATGGTTTTGAGTTTATGCATTTTGCTGTTGGTAGTGGCTCGTATACTGTATTGTAGAGCACGATAGTTAAAATAAAAATTTTGAACTATTACAGTGACTCTGCCAAATTCCTATTGTGGACAAGTACGAGTGAGTGAGCGAAAGAGTATGTCTTGCTACTGCGATTCCCGAGAGAGTCGAGAGTGTTGTGTTCTGGGTTGTATAATCATTTGTAGCTCTGTGATATTTGGAGGAGAACAAATGAGACACTATAGCTAGTCGGTTTTGGGATTTTGGGCACTAAGGTGGTAGGTTGGTACACCCCTATCCACCGAGGTCCTGGTTTCCTGCTCATAGTTCTGTGTAGGTGCAGAATCCCCGCAACATGGCGCCGCCAACGTTTGATCTGGTTCTCATCTGCGAGACGCTTGACTAGTGCTTGTGCTTGTCCACAATCCCCTCACATCTGTTTCCGGAGACAGTTGTGACGGTGTGGCCTCCTATATTGATACATTATTGATGTTTTATAGGTTTTTTCAAGCTTGAAATTTTAAAAGGTTCCTTTTCTTTATTCTTAACCCGTTATTGTGCTGCCACGCTTTAGGTTGTCGTTCTTTGTTGTTTATTATGGCGGTTCAAATTGCCCCGCCTAATCGGGCTGCAGTCACGGCTTATTTTAGTCAAAATGGTGTCCCTAATGCTGGTGTTGCGCTCATTTTTGTAGTAGAAGTGGATGCAGCTTACCGCTTTGAGGTGTTTTATTCTTGGGTTACTTTTCCGGCGGTGGATGGAACAGATAATTTGTTCCATGAATATACTGCCACGGCCCTTCCTCAAGTTTATCAGCCTTATAGGGCTCTCGAGGTTCCGCTTATGGCTTGGCAACACCAAATTTGGTTTAATGGCACCCTTCCTCACACAATAACGCCGGTCCGTTTATGCCCTTTGTCGATAGACGGGGCCACATGGCCGGTTTTGGCTGGATATACCCCACACCCACATTATTTAACTGCTGCAATTGCAGATCTTCGCGTATTACATTCATCCTTGATACGTGTGCATAGAGCTGTTATACAGTTCATGTCGCACAACTTTCAGGTGGGACCACCTGCGCAACCTGCGGGTCCTGGTGGTGTGACCATCAGTCCCCTTATGGTTAATTTGGTGATGGGCAAGCGTCCACAGAATAAGGATGAGTTCCCTTATTGGCTTGCTGAAAAATTAGGGCAGCTAGAGGCTGTTTTTACAAATACCACTCCTGTGGAGAAACACAGGATCTTGACTATAAGTTTGCCTAAAGACTTACTTCCCAAATTAGCTGATTGTAACACCTGGGGAAAGGTGTTTGCGGCGGTATATTCGAAGTGTTTCGGCACTCCCTCCATGACCGTACTCCCCTCCGTGAAAAAACGCGTTCAAGATGAACACGGAGCCGAAGCGGCTGTAGAGTTGGGCATGAGACTGGTGGGGTGTTCGACGTGGTTGCTGACATGATCCTTGCTAATGTCAAGGGTGATGCTGTGAGCTTCCAGGTGGCAAACCGCTTGGAGGCTGTACCTGATGCAGACAAACCACGCGAATTACCGAAGAATATTGCAGAGGCATATAAAACTATAGGCCGCAATAGTCTGGGAGTTAAGCCTTTTACTCAAACGCAAACAATCTCAAACTCAACAAAAAGCCCAGACTGATAAAGACGGGCGTCCGTTCTTTCCTAAAAAGAACTGGAAAAATAAGAAACAGGGGCAGCAGCAACAGAAGCAAGGTTCACGTGCTGGTTCACCGACACCTGAGTCTTCCGAGCGTACTTATGACTTGCGCGATTGCGCAAAACTTAAGACTCCTGATAGATTTCAGGTCCCTGATCAGCGCTCTCCTCGTTTTTTACAGGACACATCGGACTCTCAAGTCAGTGGTGGGGAGCGCCAGGATCGTGGCAAAAGTCAGACCACACAACAGGGACGAGATCAACCTCGACAGTTTGACGTTAAAGCCAAACAAGAGGACCTGCCTCGTTTTAGACCCCCGTATCAGAAGAAGAAAGTTGCCGCTTTAACAGCGAGATATGCCTCAGACGGTGAGAACACGACTCCTGGACTCGACATGGGCGGTGACTTTGCTCGACAGCGCAGCAGAAGTTACCATAGTGCGATAGGCACTGCGTCCCTGTCTGGAGGCGACAGCAACTGATACCTTCATAACTGTGGAAACAGCAGATACCCAGGTTGCCCCTCCCCCCGGATAGGCTGTATGACATTATTTTTCAAATTGAAGGTGATGTACAATGTCCAATCAAGGCGGTTTTCTGGGAAAA
The DNA here is from genome assembly GCA_963921515.1 of Calotriton arnoldi. Taxonomy (NCBI): domain Eukaryota; kingdom Metazoa; phylum Chordata; class Amphibia; order Caudata; family Salamandridae; genus Calotriton; species Calotriton arnoldi. Next base: position 6,350,351 of record CAWUFW010000089.1, on the reverse strand, counting down.
TCTAACCTCCTCATACGACATTTTGTTGGCGGAGGCGGATTGGCCTCCACCATTTGTGTTAGCCGCTTCTCGAGGGGAGGACGTGATACTTCCGAGTTTTTCGCGTTACGTCCCTGTGAAGCATGCAAAGGTTTTAGCAGCTGAGTGGGCTTTGGCCCTTGCCTCCGCTGTGTACCGTAACCAGGTGGGCTGGGATATAGATTCACCGGCACATGAGATACCCTTACGGTCTACACCACAGCCACAACCGCAATATCCAATCAAACGCGATGCAAAGGCTCACGTTTGTGACATTCTGATGCAGTTAGAGTATCAGGGTGTGATTGAATCATGTACATCACCGATGAATAATCCTCTTCTTACGGTATCGAAGCCTGACGGTTCATATCGGATTGTATTGTATTTTTTTTTTTGTCCTCATATAACCTCCATAGTATAAGCATCCTCTTGGACCTAGCCACCCAATTGCTTATATCTTGGGGTCTAATCTTAGCTGATGTTCCATGGGGACCAGCCTGTACTGCACATCATAAGCTGACCAAGAGGTGTAATCATTGGACACTTTATACCAGCCATAACCATCTACTCGGAATCTAGTAGTTTCCAGAATAGCTCAAGCTCATTTCTTTTATTGTAGGAATTAACCTTTTGATCTAGGTCTCTAAAAAATCTTACTGAGTTCCACCAACCCCTCCAAGTTGGAGGGTCTGCCTGGCGCCATCTTTTGCAGATTTCTTGTCTTGCTAAAAGGATTAAGTAGAACACAAGTTTACACTGCTCACCCGTGAAGTCCGCCTCAGCCTCTGAAGGCTGTGCAATGCCAAAGAAAATTAAAGTAGGGCTTACCTCCACACCTTTACCCAGTGCTTCTGACAAGGTCTTACCCACATTTTCCCAGTATTCCTTCAACAATGGACAGGTAGAAAACATGTGGATCTCATCCGCCTCGTGGATACGGCATCTTGTACATCTGGCATCTCCACCTCCCCTTATTTTGGATATTTTAAGCGGAGACCAGTATATCCTGTGAAGGGTGAAAAGGTGGTTTTTCCTTAGTGCAGCCGATTTGATTAAAGAGTATAGTATATCTAAAGATACTTGCCATAGATTTTGCAGCTCTTCATCCGGCAAGCACTTCTCCCAGACCAAATGAGGAGGATCAAGCTTCCTGTCTGCAGCAGTAAGGAGATGATTATACCAGAGAGCTATTTCCTTTTTTCTTGGGTTTAGATCTTGGAGGTCGTCCTAGATTGCATTGTCTCCGGGGAAATGCCAATGTTGGTTCTTGCACCACGTTGAAATTTGGTAATATTTGAATCTAGACAACCTGCCGTTCGTTAAGTTCTTCCAAGTGTCCCAGGGCAGGCAACTGCTTCCTTCGACTATATCGCCCCAACGCAGAACACCCGCCGCTTTCAAAGGTTGAGATAGGGCATCATTCAGGCACTCAGGGGTGCCCGGTGAGTCCCATACAGGGGCCCACTCACTATAGTAGGGTATACCTAGAATTAAGCGGCAGTCGAACCATAATTTGGCGGCAGCATATAGAACCTTCAGGCGGACTTCTTAAAAAAATTTGGGGGCACCGAATTTGTACATGAAACCCTCGTCTGGGCTATCCAGCAGCATGGCCTTAAACATACAACCAATCAAAGTATCATCTGGTCTGAGAAGGAGCATCCTGCAATTCTTTAATTGGTATGTCCAGCAGTATAATTGTAGATCTGGTAGACCCAGGCCACCGTGTGCAAACTTTCGTCTAAGCTTTTTCCACGATAGTCTGATCCCCTTAAGAGGCCAGATAAAAGTAGAGATCCTTCCCTGGATTTTACTTAAGAGATTTTTATCAAAAGTCAGGGGGATATTATTAAAAAGATAAGCGAACGTAGGCAAAACACACATTTTAACCAGGTTAGTCCTCCCATACTGTGTAAGTGGAAGATTCTGCCATCTCTTCAAAAGAATATTGACCTCCTTAGAGACTCTAGCTATATTAATTTTGGGCAGTTCTTTTAACTCTTGTGTAATAATTATTCCTAAATACCTTAACTCCTTTGAGACCCTGAACCCCTGCACTTCTGAATTCCAAGTCATGATTTCGGTCTTACTACTGTTAATCTCGTACCCTGACATTTTCCCAAAAACCTGCACTTCCCTAAATAGTGTGGGTAGGGCTTGATTAACATTAGATGTAAAAAGTATAAAATCATCAGCATACAATGCTAATTTCCTTGAAAACCCGTTTGTAGTGAAGGGGAAAATTTCTTTGTTTAGCCTTAGGCTTTGAGCCAAGGGCTCGATATATAGATCAAAAAGAATAGGAGACAGCGGGCACCCTTGTCTGATGCCACGCCCTATTGATATAGGAGCTGAGAGGTTACCGTTCACTACAATTTGAGCTTGAGGATTTTTGTAAATTTTTTTAAGAACTTCTCTAAAGATCTCATCAAAACCGAAAGCCTTCAGTACTCTAGAAAGATAACACCAGTTAACCCAGACGAAGGCTTTTGCGGCGTCTAGCGTTATAATTGATAGAGGTACACTACCCGCCGTTGCCAAATCTATTGCGCCAACTAGGGTAAGAACTAGATCTTTCATCTGACGCCCGGGGAGAAAACCCTTCTGGTCTTCATGTATTATAGACCCTACGATTTTACATAATCGGGCGTTCAGAATTCCCACGTACTAATGATTTTATAAGTGACTTCCTCCCGGAGCTGGCATGGCATAACCTCCATAATAGAGATCAGCAAGATCCTGCATGTGGGAAACGAATGTAACAATGGCGTTCTGAATGCAGAAGTGTACTTAAATACATTCACTTGTTCCCGTACTCTACTGTCCCTTACACATCATGGGGAGAGAGGTAGAAACTGAGGACTCTACTCTGAAACAAAACACAAGAAAATGCGCGGCATCTGGCAGAGAACTACCCTGTGAGTCAAACACACAATGCGCATTGTTACGTTCATTTCCCACACGCAGGATCTTGCTGATCTCTAATATGGAGGTTATGCCATGCCAGCTCCCGGAGGAAGTCACTTATAAAATCATTAGTACACGTGACTTTCCCCGGTTATATTGTCTTAATTTAGCTTATTTGATTGCAGTTTGTGATACCACATTAGATACTTTACGCCGGGCACGAAGTATCCTTGGGACCAAACAGTGCAGGAGTTACCACCCCCTGCTACTTTCACATAGCCGCCTCCCTGCTACTTTCACATAGCCTAATATTGACCCTGTTTCATGAATATGATTCTGAAACTCATCCGTTTGGTTGCCATATGCACAGTTTTTCTGGCAAATGGCAGTTCTTATAACCCCTTGACCAAAATAGACCAGTGCTGGGACACTACTAACATCCTTTGTACACTTGGAAATGCATCATGACTAGAACCTCTTTGACTACTGAGTGGTTGCTGGCACTCCACTTGGTCCTTTTTGTGTTTTCTTGACCTACATATAAATTCGAGATAGGAGCAGTGTCAACATAATGATGGGTATGTTTGACACATCGTCATCCTTTTTTACAGAGCGGGCCCCCTTCCCTGAGCTGTCGCCAGGTTGAGGTGTGGCCGCTTGTCCATGAAATTTGGGTGAGTGAAACTACTAATGATCAAATATGCAGAATTGCGTGATAGTGATAGGAAGGGAATGTTTCTTTCCTCCTATCTCACTAAACTAAGATCATGACTATAGTGACAGATTGATAAAGTTTTTCTATTTGTTTCTCCTACTCTTTGTCTCACTTCTATAGGTACAACCAGTAAAATCCGAAAAATGAAAGGATAACTGGTTTGATATCACTACACTCTACACTTCGTACTTTTTCTCACTGGCAGCAGTAATCTTTTTTAGGTCCTGACGAAAGCCTTAATACCTTTTGGATTAACCCGGCTACAACATGTAGACCTTATTGTCGAAAACACCAAGCAGTTCAAATCTATACTGCTTTTGCACAGTCTTTTAACCCTGTCAGTAGGAGCAAGCCATTAAACATTTTTTTTGCTCCTGACTAGGCAGTTTTAACTTTACCACCTGACTTGTTATACTTATTTTGCGTTGCGTCCTCACCACTCCTCTCCCAGCATCTCTCATCTGTGGGATTTAGTATATCCTCTACAGGGTAAGCTCACCTAAAACATCCCTGAGCTCCTTCTTCTCAGAGAAGAAGTTGTAGCCCTTAGTGGGACTAGGTCTTCCCACTAAGAGGAGATACCCAGATGATGAAGCATGCCAACTCTGGTGGGTGAGGGTATTCGTCCTGAAAGGGATTTCTCCCACAAGGGAATTGTGTGAGAATATAGTCTGTCACTCCATGTACTTAGGTTTGTAAGTCTAGACCCAAGGATTTGTTTGTGGTATAACTGTATTATTTAGGGGATGCTTTTCCTTGCAGGTCTTTAAATATTTTCCCTTGGACCCTCCTCCTATTTCTTGTGTTATATATAACTGAAGAAGATCTCCTTTGCTCGACTTACCTGATCTGTGAGGTGTTACAGGGACGGTTGTCTGTGAAGGCAAGCAGCAGTGATGTTGCGTCTCCCACACAGACACAAACATTTGGCTCACCGTGTGCTGTGAAGAATTCGGCCTTTTTCCAAAACAACCAAAATCGGAATTTTAAAACAATTTTTTTTCTCTCTTCTTACTTTTACTGAGCACCATGACTTTCAGACGTACTCAGTTGCTCAAACTTATTTTTAAGGATTTATATAGCTTTTTAACATAAAGGACTCATAGGGTTTTAAGTATTTTTATAACTTTGTAGAACAATTTATTAACATTGTTTTATGACTGATTATAAGGACATTCCCTTTCATATATATATATATATATGTATATATATATATATATTGTGATATATCGTCCAGTCGGATAAGGAGTGGGTGTTATGATTTGCAATGTACCCCAATATATGCCTGGGTAGTCTCCTAACCTTTCACCTACATTTACCCTGCCATTGTACTACATAACAGTTTTTGGTGCTGACCTTTTACCTAGTTAGGTGCTGCATAAATGTTGTGTGGTTTTCTCCGAAAACTAGCCTAATTTATTATGCATGAGGATTCTCAGAAACACAGCAGGATTACCATCTTCTGCATAATAACTGTGTATAATTTTCATCACTATCGTCATCCTTGGCCAACATGACACAGCAAGGTAGAACCCCATAGGGTATCTTTTGGGTATATAAACACCATATCTTAGCTGGGGTGGGGAGAGGAAAAAGAATTCCATGCTGACACGCTCACACGATACGCTGAGGTCCCTGCAAGCAGTGACTCCAGTACACAGTGGTCTGACATCCCTCGTGGGGTGTCCATCTCAAGACCAAGATGGGGTCCTTCATTTTCTCACTTCAGGTAATGGGGTTGGCTGTTTCCTAGGGGGATTCTTGGCTATACACCTACATACATGCTAGGTACACTTAGGTACATCTAGTTAGGGTTACCATCGTAGAAGTACGCATTATTACTACCATGTATTTATATGGCTGCATATATCCATTGTTTTAGCACTATAGTAGAATTGTACCATCTGTTTACTTTGTTGGTGATTATAATCGTATACATCTGTTTCTGCCTTATGGTTGTTGCAGCACATGTATTTTACACTTGAATGACGCTGGGTCAATAAATGCTTATTGAAAACGTCCCCATCGTTTATTCTGTGTATCTCTCTGAGACAAAGTGAGCACGAGTGACTGAGCGAAAAGTACTGTACTGTTTCCATGATCCCTGAGGGGTCAGGGTTGTCATATTTGATAGTTGCCAAAAACTATTTGTTCCTTGGTAAGAGGGGTTCATTGTGGCACTGTGAGCTAGCTGGTACACAGGCGAACATATCTGGTGGGGGTGTCTGGAATCAGTCTGGACACCATTCCCACAGATTATGTTGTCTAAACGAGCAGATCCTATATAGATTTGTAGGAACTACACAACAGTAGTGCACCGATCCTCTTTTTCTTGTTCAATCTAAAAACATAGCAAATATTGAGGGATTGTCTTTCACTGTTATTTTAGCACCTTATTCTATATCTGGGGCCCTAATTTATAGACCAGCAGACTGCTCACCGGTTTCCCCCCACTCATTTATGGATTTGCTGGGCCAGATGCTCCACTCTAACTTTATTGTGTTAGGGGATTTTAATCTACATGTAAATGACTTGAATAGTAGAGCTGCTCAGCAGTTTTTGTTGGCTTTAAAAGAATTCAACTTAGAACAACTAGTGAATGGCCCCTCTCATAAGGCAGGTCATACGCTGCATCTTTTTTTTATGAATCCTTCGATTGTTATGGTCAAGCCTGCCCTATAGTTTACTTGGTTTGACCATTTTCTGATACCTTTCAAGGTTTCAACAACCTTGTCCAGTAGGTAGCAGGCTGTAACACACTAAACCTCTAGATCCTGGCATATAGTTTCTGAACACTGCTTAGTTAAGGCATTACAATCCATCCCTATCAATTTATCAGGCGCTTTAGATTTGGATTTTGTGCGTTTTAATGTCTGGATATCGGAGGACTTTGATCTTATTGCGCTGTAAAAATTTCCACTTCTAAGAGATCTGAGCCTTCTGCTTCATGGTTCTCACCCACTTAAAAAGAGAAGTATCAGTGCAAACTTTTATGGTGTAAATGGAGGAAATCTTATGACAGCATGTGAAAATTGTTTTTAAAGCAACACTGTAAACGTTCCGTACATCTAATTGCAGGGTCCATAAGGCCGGTATCTCCTCCACAATTGCCTCCACATCTAATAGGCCTCACAAACTTTTTAAGATTGAAAATTCTTTTTTCTCCCCCACTGCTGCTAAGCACATACATACCCCTTCAATCAAGTTATGTGAGGATCTTTCTGATTTCTTTTTTAAGAAAGTCCAAACAATTTATGAGTAGTTTCCATTGAGAGTTGTACTGATCAGATTCTAGTTCATCCTCTGGCCCTTAACTTACTGCCTTTAACTATATATCCCTGGAAGATTCCATTGCTGAACTAGCTAAATGCAAATCAGGATCCCCCTTAGATCAATGTCCTTCAGATATTTTAAAGCTGACTTCAACTCTTGTTAATCCCATTGAGAACAAGCTGATGAATTCCTCACTGGAACATTGTTTTTTTTTTTTTTTACAAGGAGTTAGCTGCTTCCTTTATTAAAAAACAGATGAATGCTGATCCTAATGCTATACGTTATTTTAGACCTATCTCACTTCTGCCTCTAGTGGCTAAGTTGTTGGAGAAGTTAGTCACAGACAACTCTCCCATTTCTTTAAATTCAATCAACTTCTACACAATTCACAATCTGGATTCCACTCAAGATTCAGCACCAAATCTGCTCTGCTTAAGGTCACAGAGTTAATCAAGGAGAATTTTGACCAGAACGCCTCTGCGATGGTGGTTTGACTGGACTTTTCTTCAGCGTTTGACATGGTTTCTCATCCAATATTGCTCAGCAGACTTAGCAAAATTGGAATCCAAGGGCAAGCGTTGTCCTGGCTTAGATCTTTCATTAAAGATAGGACACTGGCAGTATTTCTCTCCCCATATATTTCTACCTCCAAACCTTTAGAGTGTGGGATTCTGCAGGGCTCCGTGCTGAGGCCCACCACTTTGAGTGTAAATTGGGAGCCTTTAGCGAGTCTTGTTGACTCATGGTGCTTGCGTGTGGTGTCATATGCAGACAGCACGCAGGGCCTTCTGTCCTTTCAGGAGAATGATGTGGATGGTCTGAAATCCTTTAAACAGTGTCTTAAATAAGTCGTAGATTGGATGAACAATAATTGCCTCAAGCTCAATTCTGATAAAACAGATTCTTTTCTTTGGTGCAAAGCACACTACTGATGCTTGTAACTGGTGGCCAGCCAAGCTTGGACTTCCTCCTTTGCCTGCCACAACTGCAAAAAAATTTGGATGCTAAATTTGATTCTAATCTTTCTTTCGAACCCCCAAATTAAGGCAATTTTGGCAAGTTATTTTGCTACACTCAAATCTCTAAAAGAAAGGTGCACTTTATTCAGGAATATACGTGCAAGACTATTGTTCACTCAGTGGCAACCTCAAAAGTGAACTATGCTAATAGTCTATATTTAGGCCTACCAGCTTATATGATTCAGGGCCTTCAGACAATTCAAAGTGCAGCTGCTTGTCTGATGCTGAATATTCCTGTACGCAACCAGTGACTTCCCACTTACGGTAACTACATTGGTTGCGGTAACAAAATAGATCCAATTCAAGCCATTAACCTTTGCCTTCAGAGCATTCAAACAAAAAGAACCTCTTTATCTAAGGCAGAGATTCAAGGCCTACCATCAGGCAAGATCCTTGAGATCTAATCATCTAAAGCTACTTCAACTTCCTTGGTGTCGCAAAGTTAGGAGAAGGGGAGATCTCACTGCTAAGCTTTGGAACTCTCTTCCTCTCAGTCTAGCCTGTGTCCCTTCTGAAACTGTTTTTAGAAAGAATTTGAATACTTTTCTTTTCAATTCCTGTCTGGAATAGGTTGTCTGGTTAGTTCTGTTACTGGTCTCTTGCCATGAGTGCTAGGAGGCACATTCAGAAGCAGCCGTGCTGTTTATAAATGATATTGTATTGTACTGTATTGTATTAGTGAATTAAGACACTAGAGGTTCAGCGACTATGACTATGACTCTTGCATCAAATCTTACTGATTCTCAAGCACCCTTCAAGCTGGAGTAACACTAACAAAAATGTTCACATCAATATCAGGCATTGGTAGGATTATGTTTAGGGGGTGAAGATGAACATACTACATAGAGAGGCAGGTTGAACCTTTTTTGGCCTTATAAAAGCCATCGAATATTGGGTTTTCTATTGTTGACACATTGCATGTATGTAGCTGGCCATGCTATGGAAATATCTAAATGATGTTATAATTCGAAAGGTTTATAAATCATATTTTACACACTCCAAGAAACAATGGCTGGCACAGGGGGATACATGTGTTCATGGTCTTCCGTCACATGCAATCGGTGCTTCAGTAGCATGTGAAGAGATTACAACCAATGCCCCATGGGAGGTACGTGTAAAGGTTAGAATCGTGTTGTAAGACAGACATTGTATGAGGCAGACTGTGAAGACTTGTTTTACCAGTAGTGTGATCAGTTCTGTTAGACAATTGTATGACACAGGAAAGTACAGACATTACGCACCACCTTCTGCTCTTCAGGTCCAGATTTTGCTAATATTGTCTACCGCAACTTTTATCACATGAGGAATCAACAACATACGATTACTGAACAGAGCCACCACCTACTAACTGCAATCGAACATGGAGGTCGGTAAGCCACCACGGATAACAAACACACAACACTGGTTTGTCAATCAGCATAAAAAAACAAGTACTCTTAGTACTATAACTATTTTTAATGTCGACGTTGAGGTTTTACTGTACACAGCAATAGTCCTTATTTAATACCTGAATTTACTATAAAATGAAAATGTTAGACAGAGTAAATGAGAACATTTAAGTGTGGAATTTTGCAAGCAAAGTAAAACTTTTAAGATTAAGATTGATGATGTACTTACTCTTTCGTGTGTTTTGCTGAACCGTAAAACAGTTGCTCTTCTAATTGACCTGTCAGTAACTTGTACAGTACAAGGTTCCTGGGAATTGAACTGTGAAGCATACTTGGCAGGGTTTGAGAGCGACATCTGTGCCAGGATGTGGATCATGTTGTTCAGTTTGACAGGGAAACACTCCACGCTTTCCTTTATTTTTCTAGGGGGACATAAATTTAGCTTTTAGTACCTGCAAATTAATTCCATGATTCTACCTCCTCCTTGTTTGCCTGCACAGAGGTCAGCTCTCTATAGCATGACACACTGGAAAAGCCAACACTAATGGATTTACGGCTTCAATGCACACAATTCTGCAAGCTTGTCTTAGCATGTCTGTGAATATGTTCCTTTACCTGACTTATTGACTTTGCCAAAAGGTGGTTATGATGTGTACTCTTTTTTGATAACCAATTTTATTGGCAATTTTAAAAACAACAAAGTAAACACAGCACCACTTTGACATATCAGGTATTACAGTACGGTTACAAGTGAACTCCCCATTCTGTTCGCGTGGGGTGTGAGTCCACCCGTGCAGCGGATAATCAGTCCAACGGTCCCATCCATTTGCCCCATATGCGTTCATGCTTAGCTGGGCACCCTCTTGCTTCATAGACGGTTTTTTATTGGATTTCACCAATCTGCACCCTTGCGCCATTTAACTAAGGAGGGAGATGCTGAGTCCTTCCAGGCCGCTGCTATGTCTCTTTTGGCTATGAGAATGGCTGTTCCTAGGAATAATTTATCGGTCTGGGAACCATCTAGTCCCACCATCACCCCCAGGAGAAGGGCACGGGGTTGAGGGGGACCTCCCACCCCAGCACGCCACTTAACTCAGTCATAATGGACACCCAATTTTTAGAGAGGATAGCACAGGACCAGACCATGTGAAAGAAGTCGGCTGTTTCTGCTTTACAGCGCGAACCTTGTGGGGTTGGGAGGAAGCCTGCCCTATGGAGTCGCACCGGGGTCAGATATGCGCAGTCAAGGTAGTAGATCTGAAAGAGGATGAGCCTAGCAGACATAGGGAGTGTCCTAAGGGCCATCAGGCCATCTATCCAATCTTCCTCTTCGAGAGGACCAAGCCAACTATCCCAAGGGGCTGTAAGAGGTTCTAGTGTCGATGGGGTATTGTTAACCAGGGAGCGGTAAATTTGGGATATTTCCCCCTTTCCTAAGTTCCCCATAAGGAGTTTGGCCTCTAATGGGCTAAATTCAGGGATGGCTGTGTGGTCAGGGACGTGGAGGGCCAGGGTGTGTCGCAGTTTGAGATGTCGAAAGAATTAGGTGGTGTGCAGGGAGGATGTCTGTTGGAGGTCTCGGAAGGAGGACAGGTGTTTTCCCTTCCATATGTCTCCCAGGCAAGTTATGCCAATTAAATCCCATTTCTGGAACCTTGGTAGTGTCCCGATCTCCCGCAACCAAGTGCTGTGCCATAGCGGTGTTTGCAGTGATAGTTTGGTATCCCAATGGATGTGTCGCAGCGTGGAGCGCCATTCCAGGAGGACTGTGCGGGTAACTGCAGGCAGAGTTTGTGGAATTAGGGTCCCATAAAGCATAGCCTGGACTCGAGAGAAGCCGAGGCTCTCCAGCCCCAGTCGGTAGGTTGGATCCGACCATCCGCCGTTAAACCAATCATGGATCACTAACAGGCGGGTGGCTAAGTAGTATAGAAATGGGTTCGTCATCCCCATACCCCCGTTGTATGTGGGTCGTTGACACGTTGTGAGGGCCAGGCGCGATCTCGAACCACCCCAGAGGAAGGTCGTGATTACTCCGTCTATGTTGTGGAACCAGCTGCAAGGGAGATGGAGCGGAAGGTTTTGAATGGTGTACAAGAGACGGGGGAGAACCATCATCTTGAAAAGTGCAACTCTGCCCAGAGGAGCCAACGCCCCGTAGATGCCCAACACCTGCCATGTATATTTTTGCGCTGTATGGGGCAATGGGTTGGCCAAGTCCTGTGCCTAAACCCCTGTGGGCAGACAGCCATTCTTGGTGTGGGGTGGCCACAGAGCCCACCCACAGACAGACAACTCACTGCTGCACATAGCCTTTGGGTGTGAGCAGCGGGGGGGTTGGCCACAGGCCCTGGCCTGGAGCCAAGCCCTATGCCCAACCACCCACAGGCAGCCAAACCCCCGCCGAAATTTTTCATCTATTTAATTTTCAATTTTTTGGCACCACAGTAGTCCTGAGGTACAATGACCAAGCGCCACACCTTGGTGCCGCAGGATCATGCTAGTTTCACTCAGCACAGCTTGCACGGTCCCATGGAAATCTCCCACTGAAGTACCGGGCAACCTCATAGTTGCGCTGGGTTCCACAGGAAAACCACAGTACCTGCGGCATGATTTCTTATTTTGGCCCCTTGGGGTGATTCCTCTTGGTTCTCACTACAAGTTCCAGGGTGTCAGGGTGACCTTGCCCACTTATACTTTTTTTTAACTGAACTTCAGAACATGGAGACCAAGAGCCTCATTTACAAAAAAATGACGCAGCGCAGAGCCACAAGCCATTTTGCTGTGCCAAGGTGCGTCATTTAAAAAGCACAGGGATGCGTCATATTAACAACAATACAACGCATCCGTGTGCTTTCCTCGGGGCTGGTGCACAATTGGATGCCATGGGCCAGCGCAGGCACTCTTGCGTCATGTTGTAAGGGTGCCTGTGCTGCGGGATGATTTTTGTGCAGGAAGGAACACCTTTATGTACAAAAACAATCACTGATGGCATTTTCCTCTTTCTATGCCTGCTGCAGAGTGCATAGAAAGAGGAAAAAACGAGAGATAAATAAAAGTATTTCTCCTTGTTGCGCCACTCCTCCCCTGGAGAGGCGTAGGATTCGGACGCATTCCCAGCTTTACAAAACTTTGTAAATCTGTGAATGCCTCAGTTTCCATGGATGTTGCATGGGAACACCCACTGCAACACACATGTAATGCGTGAAAGGGGCCATATTTACAAGGCAAGGAAAAGTCATGCAGGGTGACTTTACGTGGCCTTGTAAATATGGGCAGGCAAACTGCGCCGCCGGTGTGTCCAAAAAAGTGATGCACGGGTGGTGCAATGGCCTTGTAAATGAGGCCCCATGTACGTGTGTCCTGTAATGGCAGCCACAACATTTTTGTTGAATTTGCACACAGGCAATCATATCGCCACGGTACCAACAAGGTCAACAGAAAAATGGCTCACTTTATATTGTAATGTGGGAGTCCTGCAGAACTCCAGAGGGACTAACTGTTCAGATATAATTATTTTTTTTAACACTTTCAAACCAACCAGAAGCACTTTTTTTAAACACAAATTTTTTGAAAATGGATGGACAGATTCACACCAAATGATGAAAAGCACGCTTTGAGAGTAAATTTCTAACTTTCTATCAACAGCATTTTTTTCCTCATCACTTCCCAGAATTAACATGGGAAAACCGTGTTTTGCCACCCGCCTTTTTCTCATCTAAAGTGGATGAAGTTTATTTTTTTAAAGTTTTGTGAAGATTCATCAATGGCACCAACATTATTTTCAAAACAAAAAATTCTCTTCCAATGGAAATTCTCATCTCACTGTAATTACAGAGGTGACCACCACTGTATAATATATAAAGGCTGTGCATGGTGGGGTGTTGGCCACCTACAATGGGGATTGGATATGGTAATACAATTTAAAATGACATTATGATTAGATGAAAAGTCTGTTAACATTTAGAAACAAAAAAAAGACCCTGAAATTCAATAGTTATAGTTTTCTGAGCCAACTAGAATTAGTGCCCCCACCATGCTCTGCTAATGACCTGACAGACTGATTCACTCTTGACATGTTCAATGACATCATTGATGACATCACTGATACCATCTCAAATAACATAACTGAGGACAACAATGGTAAATTTCAATGGCTTTTTGAGGTTTAAATGTTATGGTTTAACTGACCGTTTCCCCTGTTAGTCCTGGCATCCTTGGCATGGTTTACCCCCCAACTTTTTGCCTTCAACTCTCCTATTTGCTGACTTCATTTTTGCTGGATTTAGGACTCTGCACACTTTACCACTGTTAACCAGTGCTAAAGTGCTTTTACTCTCTTCTTAAAGCACAGTACAATTGGCTTTTACCCAATAGGCATACTTAAACAACTTTTTTTTTTTTTTTTTTACTGAGTTTTAAATAGCGCGAACTTGACCCGAAGGTATCGGGTATCAGAGCGCTTTACATAGCACCAGTTGCGTTACATGAGGACACATTCATTTGCTGGTAGGCACGGGGAGATTAAGTGATTTGCACAGAATCACAGGATGTTCAGTGTCATTGCAGAGCCCCTAACCCAGTTCCCCAGATTCGAGGTTGACCGCCCTAGCCGTTAGGCCAACTCCTCTCCCCAACTTGTAAGTCCCCAGTAAGGTGGTACTGCCTGTGCCCAGAGCCTGTAAATTAAATTCTACTAGTGGGTCTGCAGCACGGATTGTGCCACCCACCAAAGTAGCACTTTAAACAAGTCTCAGGCCTGCCATTGCAGCCTATGAGTGTGCAGTTTTAAACTGCCATATGGAATTTGCAAAATAAACCTGTTGTCAGACCCAAAACTTTCTTTTTAATACATATAAGTCACCCCTAGGATAGGCCGTGGACAGCTCAGAGGGCAGGGCGCAGTGTATTTGTATGTAGTTGGACATGTACTTTTAAGTTTTACATGTCCTGGTAGTGAAAAACTCTTAAATTCGTTTTTCAGTACAACAAGGCTTGCCTCTCCCATAGGATAACATTGGAGTTAATTATTATATTTAAGAAGCTGTAATTTCTAAATGGGAATAAGTACCTAGTTCATGTTTGGTGTCTTTGGAATTGTAATGAAATATCCTAACTCTGGTGAAGTCGTATTTTATAATACAATTTTGAAAATTCCACTTGGAGAAAGTGCCAGGCAGCCTATCTCTGGGTTACATGACTAGTTGTAGCTGACAGTTGGTCGTTCTGTATACCTCGTAGACAGCAGCACACAATAGGAAACTAAGGTGTGCCTGGATGGGTCATCATTGGCAGGATGGGAAGTAGGAGCAGGGCACAGCCCTACATACACTTGAATAGGCTATGTCCTGTCTCCAAACAAAGTGTTGCATACCCGGTGTAGTTAGTCTGGAGGAACAAACCACAGGAGGATACCCATCAACCCAGTTGAGACCTGGGTAAATAGTATGAAACAAACAACAATGTCTCAACAGGTATTATTTGAGGACAATTTCACTTCCGTAGAAGCATACACCCAAAAGTTGCAGGGGGGAGGGAAAAAGGGAGACAAAAAGATTTTTACTTGAGACCAATGAATGCAGGTTTTTAAGTATATATTGGGCAAAATGCAAAAATAACAATGCTCAGTTACATTCAATGCCCATGTAACCTGTGAATACTTGTGCACAACAGTGCTCGTGAGACATAAAGTGAACGGCGCAAGTGACAAGTGAAGGGTTTGTATACAGCAGAAGGATGGCGCAGGAAAAACATTAATCTCTTAGTGGCTCTCTCATGTACATTAGGATATTTAGAGGCACAATTGATTTTGTTGGAACCATGGAGGTGGCGCCAAGAATTGCGCTGAAGTGTCAACGGCATTTCGACCTGTTCTGATTTCAGGTCATTATCAGGACCAGGTTACGATATTTACAAGAGTGCGTAGCAAAAACCAGGGGCAAGGTTTAACCCGGTGGAGCACGTAATAGTGAGGACGTCAACTGAAATAGTATCAGAATTGGCGCAGTGAATGCTGTAAATAAGGATTATGAGCAGGTAGACATCATGAGCACTGGGCTAGTGCCAAAGATTGCAAGCGCAGGGTGCGTTGGGTTAATAGTGTTCAAAATCAGGGCGGTTAATGCGGGAGTTCTAGTAGGCACTCGGATTAGTGCCGGGGATGAGAGCGCCAAATGCGCTAGAGCAATGGTAACCAGAGAGCCGGAAATAATGGGGAATCCTCTAGGGGATGGAACACTGTCCGTAGGTGCCGCGTGGCAAATGGCTGTGGATACTCTGAGAGGAAGGAGGACTGCTGTGCTGCTGAAAGGACTGCCACTCTGCTGGATTGCTACTCTGAAGGAACTACTGCCCTACTGTGCTGACATACTATCCTCTTGCCTAGGTGAGAAAGACTGGACCTGCATTTCTTGAACCCAGAACCCAGAGTAACTCCAAGGGCTAGGTGGCGGACCTCCTGATCTGAAGCCTCAGGAATATTACAGGCTTCCAACAACTCTGTACCTGGATTCTGCCACCTGTGAGTCTACCCTGCCAAGTGGTGCCACCCCATCCTGGACCCTTGGAATGGGGCCCAAGGTACTTGCCAGCTTCTGTGGATACAATGGAACCAATGCATCTCTGCTGCACGTCGCCACCCTGAGCAGAACTGATGCATCTCTGTTGCTGCATGGATTGGACCCATCGCAAAAAGATCCACCACAGTGCCCTTGCAGCCACTTTGGATCTGCCCCTGTGCAACTCAAACTTAGCACAGGCCTTCGCATCCATGGTCGAATGCAGCTTTGATGATGACAACAGACTCTGCATCGCAGCTCCTCAGAACCAAAGCATTGCCCAAATGCGTGACTCTTCCTCGATGCCGGACTTTGCATTGCAAGCCCTCGTCAATGGGATCTTTGCAGACGACAGAACCTTACACCTTAGCTTCGCTGCATCTCAGAGCCGACTTATCGCTTTGGCTGCACAATGTATCTTCAACGTAGATCCAAGCAATGCTCCTGCATACCAGGATTTAAGGTGCTCTGTTCTGCGAGCTTAAGTGGGTCCTGGTACCCAGTCTGCACTCCATTACAGTCAGCCTGAACTTGCAACTTTGTCCCGGTCCGGAACAACCAGATATCCACAGTGCTTTATAGTTTTTGGCCCCATTTTTACTAAAATCTATAAATATTGCATATCTCTAGTTCGACTAATTGGGTTTTTGTCGTGGGTGGCGAGGTGTGGGGCAGCAGCCAGGGCAGCTGACTTCGGAGCACAGGGCTCACGGTTCGATCCTCGGCTCCGGCGGCAGCTCAGCTCAGCACCATGTGACTCTGGGCAATAGCTCACTTAATTTCCACGACGGCCCCCAGCGCCTTGAGACCTGTAAGGGTGAGTAGTTCGCGCTTTACAAATATGGATTTATTTATTATTTGTCGTTTTGGTCTTGTTTTATTTAGTAAAAGTTACTCTATTTTTCTAGGCTTTATGATAAATCAATGCGGGGGCCTCATGGACTCCCCACAACCACAGGGGCGGCTACCTCCCTGGGGGTTTAATTTGAAAAAATATATGGGGGCCGCGTGGGCTTCTTTTTCATTGAGTGCGGAGGGCTGCACGACCCCCCCCCCCGTAACCACCACCCCAGGGAAAAATTAGGAAATGAGGGAGGCCCCCTCCTGGAGCCATAGATGGCGCTGGGGACCGCCACCTCCCAATGCCAGCTCATGTGATGTGCTGGGGTGCCCACCCCAGGACATAGCTGTTTGCTTTGGCTTGATGGGCGCTTTACAGTTCCTGCCAAGTCATAGCAAACTCTGCCCCGCTTTCAGCAAACAGGAGCATTAAAATGCTTTTGCTTGCTGAGATCAGAGCAGACTTGCTTTTGGACAGAGGGAGCTGCATGTTCAGCAGCTCCCTCTGTCCTAAAGCAATGCCGGCTCCTGTAGGATGCCGACAGGGACAGCGGGGGCCTTCAGGCTTCCCCTGCGGTCCCCAACAAAGTGTCTGGATGTCCTGGGTGTGACCAGGGCACTCACAACAGAAGCCTTGTCTCGGAGATGGGGTCCCCGGGGCCATAATCAGCTCGTTAGGGTGGCCGTGCGAGCCCCCTCGCATCATTTAAAAACAAAAAAAAAAGGCCGGGTGACGGGGCAGAAATCGGCCAGGAAGGGGATATGTATATGATGCATTCTAAGGCACACATAGCAAGAGAAAAATGGCTCTTAGGATTGTTTCTGTGCAGAACAGTTCCCCTTCCTGCACAAAAACAATCCTGCTGACAGCACAGGCATCCTTGGACCACGGTGCAAGGGTGCCTGCATTGGCGCTAGGCTGCTGAAATGGTGTCAGTGCAGGGGGAAAGGAAAGGAATGCACAGTATTGCATAAATGCAGTGCATTCCTGCCCTTTCACTTTGGCATAGGGCAGCGCAGCAAGCTGATGTGCTGTGCTGCGCTGCCCTACGCCAAATCCCCATAAATAAGGGCCTTAGAATTCTATTTTTTTCTTTGTCTTCATGTTTCGTTGGCTTCAGCGCCAGCCCCTAAGTGCATGAAAAAGGAGAGTGTTGGTGTTTCGTCTTGACTAATTATGCATGCCATGTACTGCCTACCTAAATTTGCTATGCTAAGTGGTTGAAAGTTGTGGAAATTGGTCAGTTCTGTCACCAATATATATAAAAATAAGAAAGGTCAAGGATCTCAATAACAGTGGTGGCTGGTGACTTTTCAAAGTGGTGAGGCGTGAAAGTTTGGGATGAGTTTGACCTTGACTTAGCAAGTGAACGTGACTGACATAAGGGCGGATGGGGGCGGGGGGTTCTCCACAGAGAAAATGTTGAAAGAAAGAAGGGGCAAATGGTGCCTTTCGAAGCTAATTTTATTAAAGAATTTGTTGAAAAAGTAAGGAGAATCTAGAACACATAGGATGCACATGGCCCCTGACTTGCCTACTAATTCATTAACCCCTTGCATGCTCAGGATGGAACGGTTCTGTCCTGAGCTGCGGTGAGCATGTGCTGAGGATGGAACTGTTCCGTCCTCGCACCCACCCATGGGAGAAGCACCATGGGCTGCCCATGTAACTCCCCCAAACAGGGATAGCTACCCCGACCCCTCCCTCGGCAATCCCATGACATCGGCGCACACGGCATGCGCCGACGACGTGTAGAACCGCTGGACGTGCTGAAAGCCTTTTGGTTTCCTGCCGTCGGAGGAGCAGGTAGGTTTTTCCTGCCGGGGGGGGGGGGGTCAGCATGCACAGAGGCATCAGGGGAGAAGAAAGACTTTCTCTCCCCCCATGAATCTTTGCAGGGCATTCCTGCTGCATGATCGCGCATGGGGTCACGATCGTGCAGCAGGAATGCCACTACTAGCACCAGGGATTTCTTTTTTGGGAAATGGAAACAACCCCGTTGGTCAAGGGTCGCTTCCAAATGTGGACATTTGGTTTTGGTTGTTTTCTGCCCCACCTGGGGCAGATTGGCCCTATATTGAGGCCCATCTGCCCCCGGGGGGGGGCAGAAAAACCACTAGCACCAGGGATATTGTAGGATTATGCATGGGGGCGGTCCAATGGGCAAGGATCGCACCCATTGGGGGTATAATTATTTTTTAATAACTTTTGACTCTTTTCTGCCCCCTCCCACCCCCCAGGGGTATTTGGTCATTGCTGGCCGAGCAGATGAGCATTATCGGCAACCACAAGAAGAGGATCAACATGACTGAGTGCTTGTCGTGCCCAACTCAGAGTATGTCGCCGAGATCGTTGGTCGGCAAGGGGGCTGGGTGAGAGGCTGGGGCCTGAGTGACTGCAGACTGATCGCTGGGTCATGGCTGGCGACTGGAGCCCTTGGATCCATTTGGGACTCATTTTCTAACTTAGCAACCAATCAATATCATAATGCTATGCTATATAATATCATTATGCTATGGCTATATTCTTTGCGCTCACTTCCCGCCAAAACTTTGTACTCACTTTCAGCCAATATTGGCAGATTATATCTACACTGTTAGTTTAAATTGCACATTTTTCATACACACCATTGTAACGTTTTCTTTTTGTGTTTAGACACATGTATCTGTTTCATATCTTATATGTAATTCATGTACTCTGAAGTCCTTTTGTAATGTAACTGGTTCTATTGTACAGTGCTCTGACACCTTTGGGTAAATTATGCGCTACATAAAAATGCATGAATCAATGATTAAATACATTTTACGTTTAGGGCCGTCCCTTGGGCAGGATTGTCCCTATCGGGGCAAATATTTGTTTTTACTTTTGGTTGTTTTCTTCCCCCCCCCAGGGGCAGATTGGCCCTATTGTGAGGCCCAACTGCCCCCGGGGAGGCAGAAAGCCCACTAGCACCAGGACTATTGTTATATTAGGCAGTCCCTTGGGCAACGATTGCCCCCATTGGGTTATAATTTTTTTACATCACTTTTGAGGCCATTTTCTGCCCCCCTTCCCGGGGTGGATCAGCCCTATTTGGAGACTCATCTGCCCCCATGGGGGCAAAAAACCCACTGGCACTAGGGATATCATTTTTTTTATGTTTGGGGCGGTCCCTTGGGCAAGGATCACCCCTATTGGAGCAAATAATATTTTTTTAATAACTTTTGCCCGTTTTCAGCCCTCCCGGGGGCAGATTGGCGCAATTTCGAGGCCCATCTCCCCCAGAGAGGGCAGAAAAACCACTAGCAGCAGGGATGTGTATATATTATTCATTGGGGGCAGTCCCTCGGGCAAGGGCTGCCCTAATTGGGGATGAAATGTTTTTTATTTTCTTTTGGCCTTTTTCTGCCCCCCCAGACAGATCAGCTATCTTTGGAGGCCCATGTGCCCCGGGAGGGAGTGAGGGGGCAGAAAACCCGCTATCACCAGGGATATGTAAATATTTATATTTGGGGGTTCTTCCTTGGGTAAGGGTTGCCCCAATGGAATGGTGCATCGGTTATTATTTACTTTTAGCCATTTTTCTGTTTCCCTTGGAGGCACATTGGTTATATTTGTATGCCAATCTGCCCCCAGGGGGGGCAGAAAGCCACTAGACACTAGGGAAAGTTTTTGTGTGCATCTGGAGCTCGGTTGGCAGTGTGTGTGGACTGGCATTTGGGTAGTGACATAGTGTTTTATAATATTAATAGCTTTATTTCTTGTCATTTGCATTTGCGATTGTAATGTTTTATTTCTCCTTTTTATTCTAGTTCAAATCTTTTGCTTTTTTGCTGTTATCCCTGCTTATGGTTTCATCACTGGTCGTTCTGCAGTTTGTGCAGTTGCATGTGTTTGGCAAGAAAACGTTTTTGCACTATTTACTCTAAATGAGCATCTTTTCTCTGCATGAATGCATTTTTTGTAAATGGTGTAATAAGAACAGCATGTTTAGCTTCTGTTTTATTGTGTGTGAAAATCTTTTTGCATTTGTGCACACTGTGTATTGAGTTGTCTTGTGAGTAATTTTTTTTGTTTTTTCTTTCTAGTGGGATATCATTGGTTTTTGCTGTGTCTGTGCAGAGTAGGTGCTGGTGAGTCTAGCTGTCACTGGCAAGTGAGTGGTATTGTTTTTGAGCATATAGATCTTTGTGATAAAACACACTTTGTTTATTACTTATTTTACACAGTGCTGGTTGTTGTTGACTTGTTTATGAAGTTACTTTTCTTAGTATGGATTATGGCTAGCCGCAGGATGACCGCTCAGCAGGTTGTTGGTATGCTTTTCGATCTTCCTCTGACCATGGTTCAGAGACTGACTCTGCATCTGAGGCAGAGGAGGGAGTGAAAAATTCTGGCAGTGGATTTTCTGTCAGAGAGGAATCATCTGATGATGAAGCCACTCTCAGTGCAGGTGAAGTGCCTGTTTTAGAGGAGGACATTGATGTGTCGATAGTGCAGCAAGAGGCATCTAGATCGCAGCCTGTGGCTGCAAGTCTTTTCATTGGAAGAGCTGACCTCTGGCTTGCCCCAGTCATGGTGCAGCCGGCGTTGCCTGACTTTACTGGTGTCTCAGGGTGTAGAGTGGATACTGAAAACGTTTTGCCTATATATTTTTTTTCAGTTGTTTAATGACAATGTATATTTGGAGGAGATTGGTGAGCAGACTAATTTGTATGTTGAATAGTATTTGAGGGACAACAGTGCCAGACTTAGGCCTCACTCTAGAGCTACCCAGTGGACTCCCACAAATCTTGAAGAGTTGAAGAAGTTCTTGTGTTTAACTTTATTGATGGGCTTATTAAGGAAGCCATCAATGTCTTCATATTGATCTACTAGTCCCTTAATGGCAATGGCTATATTTCCTGCAATCATGAGTCATGATTGGTATTTGCTTCTGCTTCGGATGCTGCATTTTGTTGATAATGGTTTAGCGTTGCCATGAGATCACTTTGATTGTGACAGTCTTTTTAAGATTCAGCCTGTCCTTAATCACTTTGTAGATTGGTTTTCGGAGATCTGTGCTCCAGGGAAAGAAATAGCTGTGGATGAGTCTTTGACATTGTTCAAGGGCCGATTTGTTTTTAGGCAGTACATTCCTAGCAAGAGGGCACGTTATGAAATTAGGATGTATATGCTGTGTGAGAATAGGACTGGATACGTCTCTAATTTCAGAGTAAACACCGGTAGGGATTTCAGAATTGACCCCCCCCCCCCCGTTGTCCATCCACTTTTGGAGTAAGTGTGAAAATTGTGTGGGAACTTGGTAGAGGAATTTTTAACAAAGGTCACCATTTATATGTAGGTAAATTCTACACTAGTGTGCAATTGTTCAAGGAATTGTTCAAAGTGGACGCTGTTGCTTGTGGCACAATCCGCTCTAACCATAAAGGTTACCCAAAAGACAGTGCAGTGCTTTGCATATTGATGCATTTCTAGCTGTGAAGTTTGCAGACAGGAGAGATGGCTACATGCTGACTGCCATCCATGATGAAAGCACTTCACTTGTGACTGTTTGGGGTCAGGTTGCTGAAGTGCGAAAACCTGTGTGCATTTTAGACTATAATAGGCACATGGGTGGTGTTTATAGAGTAGATCAAAGGTTGGACCCTTACACTTTTCTTCATGAGGCTTAAAATTGGTATAAGAAGTTGGCTATGCAGATTTTCCACATAGCAACCTTTTTAAAAAAAATAAAAAAAAAAATAATAGTCCTCATTTGTCAATTTTTTGTAAGTAGGAGTAAAAACGAATTCTGGCGGCTTCGACTTAAAGAAAGGAGAGTCCCTCACCGAAGGGAGGGATGAATGACATCCCGGGTTCCCATCGCGATACCGCCTAAATTCTGGCTTTATTATACAGGTACTTGCGGATTGACCCACATGCCGAGATGCTAATCATAGTTTAGCAATACCCTTCAAACGAAAAAACCTGTATTTCCAATTGATAATCATTGGACGAGGTATCAGACATAACACAACAAAAAACTAAGTAAAGTGAAAGAAGGAAAAAAGATTTAAACGTGAAAAGTAAAAAGATAGGAGAACGAAGGGGAAAAAAAGGAGAAAATATCCCAGATCAAGGGTATGCTGTTTTATACCAATTATCCCAAAGATTCCAAAATTTCGTTCTCTTAGTGTTCAGTGTAGCTCGATCTAAATTTGCTATTCTTAGTACTGAGCTTACCCATTCTCCTTCAAGAGGAGGGTTAGGTAAGATCCATTTAATGCATAATTCTCTGCGTGCCAAAAGGACTAATATAAAAGTGAGTGCTTTATATGCTTTAGATAAAGTCCTATTACCCTCCTCAACCGGTATTACCCCAAAAATGACCAGTGCCAGGCTCACCTTAATTTCTTGACCCAAAATTCGCGATAGGGTCATACCTACTTTCTGCCAGAAAGTCTGGATGGAGGGACACTGCCAAAACATGTGAACTTCGTCTGCGTTGGGCTCGTTGCATTTTGGGCAATTCTTCACAGCCTGGGTCTCCATTTTGGCCAGTCTCCGAGGCGGTAAAAAGGTGATTTTTCCTTAGTGGTGCAGATTTCACAAACGACCATAGGAAAGATAGCGATACTTGCCATAATGGATCAAGGTTGTATGCCGGCAGTTCCCTCCTCCAGGTCGCGATCAACAAGGCTTGTATGTCTTCCATGGCCTGTATCAACATCCAATACCATTCTGATACCTCTCTCCGCAAAAGGGGACGTGAATAGATCTTGGATTCCCAAAACAAATTACCCTTTCCACCTTTTCTTGGCGCTTTTGCCCAACTCAATAGCTGATAATATTTGAACTTTGAGACCGATCCCTCAGAAATCTCCTGCATGCTTTGCCAAGGGATTAATTCCGTACCTTCTAAGAGTTGACTCCATCTAAGAATTCCGCATTCCTTCAATGGTATAGCAAGTGAGTCTTGCAGGCAAGGTGGCATACCTGATGAGTTCCAAATGGGTGCATAGTGACTAAAGTATGGTGTCTGTAGCTGAGTTCTTATTTGGTACCAGATCTTACATGCACCCTGAAGAATCTTGAGTCTCACTTTTTTAAAGTACTTGGGGTCCCCAAATTTAAAAAGAAAGAAACTGGATTGGTCTGGTGGGCCAACTGTGAGAGCACGGAAGAGTGGTGAAAGATCGGGAGTGTCCCTCAGCAACTGCCTGAAAATGTTTAGATGGAAAGCCCGGTGATATTGAAGGAGGACTGGGCTAGCTATACCGCCACTTTCCTTTTTCTCCCCGAGTTTTTTCCAGGCAATTCTGGGCCTTTTGTTCCCCCATATATAACTGGTAAAGTCCCCTTGTACCTTCTTAATCCACTCCTTCTTAAACTCTAAAGGGATTGTATTAAATAGGAAGGTATATTTAGGAAGGATGGAAATTTTCAGAAGATTAGATCTTCCCAAGAAGGATAAAGGAAGTGATTCCCAAGCCTGAAGTTGTTTCCGTACTTTAGATGTTACGATATCAAAGTTCACTTTTGCTATTTTCTCCAAATTTTGAACAACTTGAATTCCTAAATATCGTATGTTTTGTCTAATTAAATCACAGGGGTAGTTAGTGTTCCATTGCATAATCTCAGTTTTCTGTTGGTTCACGGCATAGCCGGATATCTTGCCAAAACTTTCTAAAGTTTCCCAAATTGCTGGCAGAGATAAATGTAAATGTCCTGTGAAAATCATCAGATCGTCAGCATAAAGCCAAATCTTTTTCTCCCAACCATTACACACAAAGGGAAAAATATTCCTACATGCTCTTAGTTTTAGGGCCAACGGTTCAATGTAGAGGTTAAAAAGAAGGGGGGATAAAGGGCATCCCTGTCTGGTTCCCCTACCGATATTTAATGGTTTAGACAGATTCCCATTGACCAACACTCTGGCTAAAGGGTTTTTATAAAGAGTTCTGACAGCAAATAAAAAGGTTTCTCCTAAATTAAAACGTTGGATCACCTCCTAGAGAAAGGGCCAACTAACCCTGTTATAGGCTTTAGCGCATCGCATGTCATAATCGTCAGGGGGTTACCATACTATGTGGCCAGATCGATAGTGCCAAGTAACTCGTGCGTCAAGTCATGTAATTGCCTCCCCTTTATGAAGCCTTTTTGATCGGTATGTATCAAAGACCCTACTATCTGATCTAAACGCCTAGTAAGAATCGGAGTATAAATCTTATAATCACTGTTAAGAAGTGAAATAGGTCTATACGACTCGCACACCCTCGGATTTTTATTGGGTTTGAGAAGGATTGTTATGGTGGCGAAATCCCAAGAAGATGGTAGTTCTTGGTTAGAAATGAAGGCTAAATTAAAGAGTTTAAGCAAAATCTGGGCTAATTCTTCTTTTAATAAGATATAGATTTCATTTGGGAAGGCATCCGGGCCTGCGGCTTTCCCTTTTTTTAAGCTACTTATCGCTTTATGAACTTCCTCAATAGTTATAGGGCCATTCAGTTTGTCTTTTAGAACCTCGTTAAGGGATGGAAGCTCGAGATCCTGAAAGAACGCCCCTAGCTGTTCCTTTTTAATAGCTATGTTCTCTGTGTACAGGTCTTGGAAGAACTGTATAAATGCGTTTTCAATATCGCCGTCCTCGGAGATTATATTACCTGAGATTTGACATTTTAAATCTTTAATAAGATTTCTGGATTGATTTGCTTTGATCTTCCAAGCCAGGAGTTTCCCGCACCCTTCCCGCACCCTTCCCCATATTGATAATTAGATAATCTGCTGGCTTCCCATTTTCACCTTACCCTGGCCTCCAAGTAGTCAGATAAGTTAGATTTTGCCTTAATCAAATCTCTTTCTATTCGAGTTTTAGTGGCAGGATTATAGGCATGCGCTAAAGCACCTTGGAGAGTTTTAATAGAGGCTTCGAAAGTTTTAATCTCCTCCCTGACCTTTTTATTTTGTGCTGAGCTTGGACTAGATAAAACACCTCTAAGATAGGCCTTGTATGCGTCCCACGCCTTATTCAAAGAAGCTGAGTCAAGGTTAAAGGTAAAAAACTCAGTTGTAGTCGTTTTTAGATTATCCACTACCGAGGGATCTAAGAGCAAAATACGATTTAAAGTCCAGCGCCGCAATGGGACATTATCTTTAAAAAGGATATCTAGGGAGACCGCCGAATGGTCCGATAAGTGCTCAGGGATATGGGTAACTTTCCTAGTGTTGTTACTAATGGCTAAATCCACAAGAAAAAAGTCGATCCTAGAACGATGCCCGTGTTTTTTATTATGGAAAGTGAAGTTTCCCCCCTCAGTCACCTCCCTAGAACTCATGAATTTCCAGATATCAATGAGACCTGTATCGCCTATCAGTTGTTTCATAACCCTTCTCATTTTGGGAGCAGCAGCGACTGCCCTTTTAGAGGTTGTTCCTTGTGCTGGGTCCAAAAAGACATTAAAGTCGCCTCCCAGAATAATTGGTTCATTAATGTCCACTAAGTGCAAAAATAAAGTACGTAAGGGGATGGGATCATCCAGATTAGGGCCATAGTATCCAACCAATGCCAGCCAAACACCATAAATTTTAGCTTTGGCAATTACCCATCTACCTGAAGGGTCCACGACACACTCCCCTAATATAGCTTGAGAAGATTTTTTTAAAAGAAGGGCAACACCCTTAACTGTACAGGACTGAGAGGTGCATACACAATGTTCAATCCATTGTTGGCCTGTTAAAACCTCCCGCCATTCTTCCTTAACAAGATGAGATTCCTGAATAAAAATAACATCTGTATCACTAAGCCTGAGATACTCTAGAATCTTCCTCCTTCTCATAGGAACCCTAAGGCCATTAACATTCCAAGATAACTTAGTCAATCTTGAAAACCAAAGAATTTGAGAAAGGGAATTTATTCTAAAATTGACTAGAGAGGACATTTTTTTAAATTTTCTCCCACATGCTCCCCCACCCAGTGTGTTCTATTTTTTTTGTTTGTTTGTGACTTTGCATCTTTACACATGACCCCCCACCCCCCACCCACCCTGGGGAACCCTCCCTACAAACTAGAGGTATACTGTTCCACTTAGCAACCTTTAATGTTTTTGTTGTATTTAAGAATTGTTCTCCAGAGTCAAGGATACCAATTGTTAAGTTTCAGGAGTCTGTGATAGGCAGCCTTGTTGTAGTAGAACAGGCAACTGTTCCTAGAGTTGGAGTGGTGGAGGATGTGGCTAGATTTAAAGATCCCCACTTTGCTGATCATATTCCTCCCAAGCACAAAAAATAATTTCCCAGTAGGAGATGTAGAGTCTGTGTGCGAAGAGGTGCAAGGAAGAAGACTCGTATGTACTGCCCAGAGTGCCCGTCTAAACCTACGCTGTGTGTACCTACTTGTTTTAGAATGTACCACACGCAAAAGACGTTTTGGGAGTATCCATGAGTGTAAAAGTGAACGGCCTCGTTTGTATTGCTTTATCTTTTTAGTTCAGTTTCAAGGTTGACATTAGTGTGATGTTTTTAGTTAGAGCTTTTGAGTTTGTAGTTTTGTATGTACTTTTTTCTTTTTTGTAAAAAACAAAATGTAATGGCAGTGTGCGTGGACTTGTGATTGGCTGGCAGTGTGCGTGGACTGGCACTTGGCTGGCGTGTGTGTGGACTGGCGCTTAGCTGGCACTGTGTGTGGACTGCAGTTTGGCCATGTGCGTGGCCTATGGCTTGGCTGGCAGTGTGTGTGTGGACTGGTGCTTAGCTGACGGTATGTGTGGACTGGCGCTTGGCTGGCGTTGCATGAGTAGTGACTTGCTGCTGTTCACTACAAACACTTGTAGCCAAACGCCAGGCCACACACTCCATCAGCCGGTGTAGTTGCTGTATCAGGCATGTGGGCATATGAAAGGGATGGGCCCTTCAAAGGCGATGTGAGTGTTGTAATGTGCTGGGCCCGCGGCTGGTAGTGTGAATGGTTTTGTGTGTGTCACGTATGAAATGTGTGTGAAAGGCCTGTAAAGAGGTTGGTACCTTGCCGCGGCTTTACAACTCATGAGCGGTGAGTCACTGGTTCAGTGTTTTGAACTCTCAATTATCATCAGTGTTCGTGAAATCTCTTGTTCATAACATTTTATATATTGAACCATCACTCACCCTCATGCCTAATAAAACTAGTATGTGTGTGCAGCGGCAGCCGCTGCAGGTAAGGGTGGTGGGGCAGGCTGGGAGGGATTTCGAGAGACGACAATGAGGGAAAATTAATTATTTAATTTTCCCTTGTGGTCGTCTCTTGAAATCCCCCCAGCCGGCTCCTCCACCTCACCACTCTTACAGGCAGCGGCCGCGGCTGTGTGTGTGTACTTGAGGAATAGAATGGTTGTGCACTAATAATTGTCTTTCATGTTTTTCTCTACCAGGGTGTACATTGTCTCTTTTTGTGAATGTTGTAATGTGTTGGTTCCGTGGCTGGCGGTATGAATGGCCTTGTGTGTATCATGTATGAAAGGTGAGTAAATGGTCTGTAGAGCGGTTGGGGCCTTGGTGCAGCTTTACAGTTAACAAGCTGTGAGTCATTGGTTAAGTGTTTTGAACTTTCAATTATTAACAGGGCATTTCATTTTTGTGAATTCTCTTGGACATAAAATGTCATACATTGAACCATCACTCACCTTTGTGCCAAATCCAACCAGTATGTTTTTGTACTTGAGGAACAGACAGTTGTGTAGTAATAATTGTCTTTTCTGTTTTTCTCTGCCAAGGTGTACATTGTCTCTAGGGAAAATCTACCAACCCTAGTTATTTTCGTAAACTAAACATCCTCAGGGTACCCAGTGGTGTCTCTCTCGTGGATCCCAACAGGTTTTCTCACCCACAATGCCCCTGCAAACCTCAAAATGTGATTAAAGTCACACATTTTCCTTGCATTACTGTGCCATAATCTTTCAGAATCAGAATAAAAACACAAATTTCCTACCACCCACTGTTCGATCAAAGTTATCGATCACAAAATGACCTGGTTTTGCAAGGGGGGTCCATCTGCCTTTTTGATCCCGGGTATGGTGGCCATCTAGGGAAACCTACCAAACCCAGACATTTATGAAAACTAGACACCCAGGGGAGTCCAGGGAGGTGTGGCTTACGTGGATCCCCCAATGTTTTCCTACCCAGAATCCCATGCAAACCTCAAATTTAGCTAAATAAATCACATTTTCCTCACATTTCTGTGAGGGAAAGTTTAGGGATCACCAGGCCAACACACATTTCCTACCACCCAGTGTTCCCCCAGGTCTCTGGATAAAAATGCTACCTCACTTGTGTGGGGAGGCCAAGTATCTTTTACCAAGGCTTTTTGTGATCGATAATTTTGAAGTCTGAATGCTAGGTGGGTAGAAGTTTGTGGCTCCCCGCAGATTCCAGAACATTCCAAAATAGAAACGTGAAGAATTTCTTTTTTTTTTTACAAAGTTTGAGGTTAGTAATGGATTCTGGGTAAAAGAATCAAGTGAAAGCCACACACGTCACCCATCCTTGATTCGCCAGAGTGTCTAGCTTTCAAAAATGCACAAGTTTGCTAGGTTTCCCTACATTCCGGCTGAGCTAGGGTCCAAATTCCACAGCTAGACACATTGCAGGAAAACTATCAGTTTTCAGTGGAAAAATGTGACGTGTCCACGTTGCGTTTTGGGCCATTTCCTGTCACAGGCACTAGCCCTACCCACACAAGTGAGGTACCATTTTTATTGGAACACTTGGGAGAATGCTGGATGGGTGGAAGTTTGTGGCTTCCCACAGATTCCAGAACTTACCTTCACAAAAAGGTAAGGAAAATGTGTTTCATTTTCCAAAGCTTGAGGTTTGTAAGGAATTCTGGATAACAGAACCTGATGAGAGCGACATAAATCAACCCATCCTGGATTCCCCTGGGTGACTTGCTTTAAAAAATGTACACGTTTTCTAGGTTTCCCTAGATGCAGGCTAAACTAGGGTCCAAAATCCACAGCTAGGCACTTTGCAAAAAATGGGTCAGATTTCACTGGAAAAATGTGACATGTCTATGTTGCCTTTTGGGCTTTCTTCTGTCGCGGACACCAGGCCTACTCACACAAGTGAGATACCATTTTTATTGGGAGTTTTAGGGGAACACAGAATAGTAGAACAAGTGTTATTACCAATTGACTTTCTATGCATTTCTGCGTTCCAAATTTAAGAAAGTGTGTAAAAGAAGTCATTTTGAAAAATGGCACCTAATTCCCAAGCTAGTATGTGTAACCACAAATTCGGAGATGTGCAAATAACCACTGCTTCTAAACTCCATATGTTGTTCCCATTTCGGAAATACATAGGTTTCCTTGATGCTTTTTTTTCGCTCTTTATATTTTACCAAATGAATTTCAGTATACCCGGTACACAATGAAAAACCATTGCAAGGCGTAGCTCAGTTTTTGGCGCCGGGTACCTTGGGTTCTTGGTGAACCTAGAAGTCCTATATCCCCACAACCACAAGGGTCCAGCGGGCGAAATGTTATATTGCTTTAAAAAATGTGCTATACTTGGAAGAAGTTATGGGTGGAAACGTAGGCACAAATGGCTGTTTTTTTCAACTCAATTTCAATTTGTTTTTATTTCAAATGATACTTTCTATAGGAAAACCTTGAAGGATCTACACAAATGACCTCTTGCTGAATTCAGAATTTTGTCTACTTTTCGGAAATGTATGGCTTTCTGGGATCCATTTTTGGTTTCATGCCCGTTTCTACCACTAACTGGAAGAAGGTTGAAAGCACAAAAAATAGGAAGCATAGGCTATGTCCCACTAAAATGTCAAAACTGTGTGGAAAATGTTGGTGTGAAGAGGACCAGGGAGGCAAACCCGCTTTAACCCCCACGGGTCCCCATGAGGGACTGGACCTGCCTAACGATAGCCCGGTAACAGCACAGAAAGAGTTAACATCCTTCGGCCCTTCTTCCATGCAGGACAAGGAACTCCCTCAGAAGCGGAATGGCCAATGGTATGACGCCTCCTGGAGACGAGGGGCGGAGCTATTAGCTGAAAGGGAAATCCCGGAAGACGCTGAGGTGCGCGTGTTCAGAAGGCGAGAGGCAGAAGAAGAAGCACGGAGCGCTACGGACCAACGAGGACGAGAAGCAGACGAGCCTGCCAAGGAACGAGGACGAGAAGCAGACGAGCCTGCCCAGGAACGAGGACGAGAAGCAGACGAGCCTGCCCAGGAGCGAGGACGAGAAGCAGACGAGGGGCCCCCAGCGACGTACGGAGAAAAGCGATATAGAGCGGGAGGAGTGGTCGGAAGAGTAGTGGACACCCCCGGAAGACGCTGTAACGCCGCCGCAGCTCAGGAGAGTTGCGGCCCCTGCGGTACGTGATCCCGGGCATGGGGCTTTGTAAATACGGGAGGGGGTGGCGAGTCTAAGGGGCTCAGGGTTTACGGAACAAGTGGGGGTGATCACGCGTTAGTCCTGTGTGTTGTGTTCACAAATCCCTCACTCCCTGCTCACCTCCTGAGACCATAGCATAAAAGGCAACAAAACACATAATCCGCACCAAATCGGCTTCCATTTAAAACCCCTGGAAAAAGGGGCTTAAAACACAAAAGAATGAAAGATTACTAGGTCACGTCTTTCCTTTCTTCCGTAGTCTTCCCGACCCATACCAGGGCTGCATCTCGGTTTATTTTTCCTGAATCTCCTCTCCCCCTCTTTCCTGATTTGTATTGTGTTCACGGTGACGACACGTTCTGCACTGTTCAATAACCTTCTCAAAAGGGACAGCCGCATTGACCGTCTTCTCTCCTTTGTTTTACCCGGGGCTGTGCCACCGCTACCCTGCGTGAAGAAGACGAGAGGAGCCACTACCACCACCATCCCGGGCGAAGACAGCATCAAGTTCCCATCCTGATTCCCTTTCCCTTTGACTCTAATTTTTCAGTTTTGACCTGTGTCAATAAATGAAGCCATCATTCAACGGCCTGTAAGACCTCCTTGTTTTGTTTTCCGCCCATCCCTCTCACATCTGGTGTCAGAAGTGGGATCGGGGGAAATGGAGGCTGCCGTGAGAAAGATGGCTGAAAGCCAAGAGAAGCTAGAACGCTGCATGGAGAGGTTTTTGACTGCAGCTGAAGAGGATCGTGTGAACCTGCATAAATCCCTTACTGAACAAGGACAGACCCAAGAGGCAGTGATCGTAAAACTGGCAGATACCCTGGGTCAACAAAGAAGCACAGCAGGGTTTCCTTCCGTGGTCCTACAAAAATATGTTGAAGGGGAAGATCCCGATTTCTTTTTTTCCAATTTTGAACGTATGGCCAGGGCCGCTGGCTGGGGTCAAGAGAAATGGGGGCAATACTTGGGACCGCTGTTATCTGGAGAGCTCCAAGCGGCCTATCAGGCCGTCAATCCATGGGGCCTTACACCATATGACGAGGTGAAAAGGAGCATCCTTGAGAGACTAGGCATTGACGATGACACTTACATAGATTTACGCCAAATCAAGGAAGGTCCACAGGAGACGCCCTGTGCCTTGGCCTACAGAGTAAGGGACATGGCTGACCGGTGGCTTAAACCCCAACTTTCAACAAAAGAGGAAATAATGGAGAAAGTGTATCTAGAGCAGTATCTGTCCTCCCTGTATCCGCACGTACAAAAATGGGTGAGACAACATACAGGACTGAACTTGGATAGGGCTATTGAAATAGCCAGCGCTTTTCACCGAGCACAAGAGTCCCAAAGGGGACGCGAAGACGTACATTGGAAACATCCAGGAACTCCGATAAAAACCTCTAGACTACCCCACCCGTCACGCAAACCTGAGGCAGTCACCCTTTCCCCAGGGCCCATCGTAATACCTCCCCGAGCCCCTATTCCACTAGGCCCTAAATGTTTCAATTGTGGTACCATAGGTCACATAGCTCGCTTCTGTCCTCAGAGGGAGGAACCTATGGAGGTAGGGCTGGTACGCAATTACTACTGTAACCCCTCAGGGACACACCTTCCCTACCATAGAACAGTACGAGTTAACAGGGAGGAACGACAGGCACTGATTGACACTGGGTGCTTACAAAGCGTAATCCAACCCCAGGCTATCTCAGGAGGGGAACCAACACCTTCAGGTTACGTTACCATTCAGTGTGTGCACGGGGACAGTCGACAATATCCAACTGCTGAGATAGAGATACAGCACGATCCCTCCCTGACCGCCATGCCATTGAGAGTAGGACTCATTCCTCGCTTACCTGAACCCCTGGTCATAGGGAACGATTATCCGCATATGTCGAACCTGGTACAGGAGACCGGGGTAGAGGGGGAGGAATGGAGGAGATCCGCACCCTTTTCTCAGGAGCCTGAGTCAGACTGTCCCCCAGGAAAGCAACGGAAGAGTGGGAAACAGAAAAAAAGAGAAAAAAGATGTTGGAGACAAGTCGCTTTGACCCAGAGCAAGGATGTCCCCATATGGCAGTTTGAACAAGGATTTCGAGAAGCACAACGAGAAGATCCCGCATTTCGTGAGGCATGGAATAAGGCCACAAGTGAAGAGGATCCCATGCAAGTAGGTCCACAATTCTTTGAAAAGAAAGGACTGCTCTATCGAAAAGGGGGGAGGGACGACAATCCAATTGCTGGTTCCCCAATCCTATAGGGAGAAAGTATTGTTCCTAGCCCACAGTCACTTGCTGGGAGGCCACTTCGGGGAAGAGAAAAACGAAAAAACAATATTAAAAAGATTTTATTGGCCCGGTGTCTATTCCCAGGTAAGAAAATACTGTAGAGAATGTGCTATATGCCAAAAAAACAGTAGGTCCATGCCAACAAGAGCCCCTTTACGTCCTTTGCCTATCATACAGGAACCCTTTTCCAGGGTCGGCATGGACATCATAGGCCCCCTTTTACCCTCTCGAAGCGGTTGTCGCTTTGTGTTGGTGTTGGTTGACTACGCCACCCGGTTCCCAGAAGCGGTGGCCTTGCGCCAACCTAACGCTCCCCAAATCGCCAAGGCCATGATCTCCATCTTCTCGAGAGTAGGGTTCCCCAAGGAGCTGATTACCGATCAAGGAACACCCTTTATGTCCCGCCTCATGCGACAGGTATGTCTCTCCCTGAATATCAAGCAAATTCGTACATCAGCATACCACCCCCAGACCGATGGGTTGGTGGAACGCTATAATGCCACCCTCAAATCAACGCTAAAGAAACTATTAAATCTTGAGACCCGAAAATGGGAGGACATGCTCCCTTTGGCTCTCTTTGCCATTAGATGCCAAGTACAAACCAGTACCGGGTAGTCACCGTTCGAGCTACTTTATGGCAGGCAACCCCGCACCCTGTTGGACAAGCTCCGGGAGGAATGGGAAGAAGAGCCAGAGGGGGTAAAACCACTCCCCGAATATGTACTGAATTTGAAAACCCATCTAGGTCAGATACGAAGCATTGTCAAAACGCACCTGGAACAGGCACAAGTGTCCCAAAAGACCCAATACGATAAAAAAGCCAAAACCCGCTCCTTTAACCTTAATGAGTACGTACTCCTGATGATGCCCACGTCCGACCATAAGTTGTTGGGACAGTGGCAAGGACCTTCCTTTATTGTGGAAAAGGTGACTCCGGTAACCTACCGCCTGGAATTAGACCCTCAGAAAAAAAAAAACACTCAGATATATCATGTCAACCTCCTGAAGAAGTGGGAGGGGCCCATTCCGGTACAGATAGGGCTTACGCAAAGTCCTGAACCGCTGTTTGTACAGAGCATAGATCCGGACCTACCGGAAGAAAAAAGAAGAGTTCAAGACACAAATGAAACCGCTACAAGAAGTGTTCTCCCTACACCCGGGTAGAACACGTTTGACGGAACATGTCATTTCGACTCCCCCGGGAGCAAAGGTGAAGTTGCGTCCCTATCGAATACCCGAGTCACGTAGGCTGGTGATAGCGAGAGAGGTGCAACAGATGTTAAAATTGGGCATCATCGAACCATCCCATAGCGAATGGGATTCGCCGATAGTGTTGGTGCCCAAACCTGATGGGTCCATCAGGTTCTGCATCGACTTTCGGGAGGTGAATAAGATCTCCCAGTTTGATTCCTATCCCCTCCCGAGAGTCGATTAATTGGTAGAGCGGTTAGGGAAGGCCAAATATATTAGCACCCTTGACTTGTGCAAAGGGTATTGGCAGGTGCCCCTGAGCCCCGGAGACCAAGAGAAAACAGCCTTTGCAACCCCCAGTGGGTTTCACCGTTCTTCCCTTCGGTCTCCACGGGGCTCCTCGAACATTCCAACGTTTAATGAACACAGTGTTAAGACCATGTTCGAACTTCTCAGCAGCATACATTGATGACTTCGTCATCTATAGCTCCACTTGGGACGAACACCTGACCCACTTGAAACGAGTCGTCCAAGCATTGAAGGAAGCCGGGCTGACGATAAACCCCACCAAAAGTAGGCTTGCGGCCCGTTCCGTGAAATACCTAGGCCACCTGTTAGGGGAAGGGTACATTAAACCTCAGACAGAGAAAGTAGCCGCCATCTCCAATATCCCTTTTCCGAAAACAAAAAGAGAGCTAAGGGCATTTCTTGGAATATTGGGATATTATAGGAGATTCATTTCCAACTTTTCTCAAACAGCCTCCCCTTTGACGGATCTTCTACTTTTTTTTACTTCTTTTACTTCATTTTCTGCTTTCTTTTCAACTTCCTAGTCACTATTGGGATTATGTGCATTTATGAAAAATGTAAAATTAGTTGTTCAAATCTTGACAATATTCCTTATGGGGTTTCATTTAACAACACCGAAGTAGGTTTTCTGGCGTGCTGCAAAACTTTCTCAACGCATGTTACAATTCATTTCACTCTATAAATAAACCCGTGGTAAAGACTTACAGCTCGAGAAATACCGATAAAACAGTAAACTTTGATGGCGCTACTTAATCAAATATTGAGTCATGGCTTAATTTCATTAGGCAGAAAATGTGAAATTCAGGTTAAAAACAAGCATTGTCAAAACCGATCGGAATGCCTTTCTGGGAGTGACTGTGCTTGTTAATTTTCGAGTGTTAAGTATGATGGTTTGGTGAGAGTGCTACAAGAGGTATGAGTTATTCAAGCAAAATTGAGCAGTGACAGTGATGTAAGAGGTGCAGTTAATAAATGAAAGTGCTTCTTCGTTAATTGCTTGCCTGCATGGTTTCCCGAATGAGTGTTTAAATTTGAGAATGATTCAATGGTTTGATAGAAAGAAGGATGAATGAGTTAGCAATTGAGCACATGCATGGAAGGGGGT
The DNA here is from genome assembly GCA_963921515.1 of Calotriton arnoldi. Taxonomy (NCBI): domain Eukaryota; kingdom Metazoa; phylum Chordata; class Amphibia; order Caudata; family Salamandridae; genus Calotriton; species Calotriton arnoldi. Next base: position 6,314,400 of record CAWUFW010000089.1, on the reverse strand, counting down.
GTGTGTGTGAGTGGATGAATGAATGCTTGATAGAGAGCTAGATGTGGAATGGTGTATGAAATGAAGGGAAAAGGAAGGTGTCTGCTGGAGAAGAAATGAGTGTGGGAGAAAATCTAGGGTGGTGAGTTTGGGGGTAGGGAAGGGTCAGTATGCAAAAACAGGCAGTCGGGAGGAAGAGACTTGAATCCTAAGTTTATCTCACTTCGTGGCCATATTGATTACATTAAATTTTTTCATGTGGTCATTACGTAAAATATGACTCTTAACAAAAAGTGTTCAATTACCATTTAGTTGACACATTTATTCATACATAGAAGTACAAATCTTTTGAGAACTAAATCAAGCAAATTTTAGCAGCAACTAAAGATGAATGTAACTCCAAGAGTAATATATTATATAAAGGCACAATAGCTTCCAGGAAAAGTACAGTTTGTGAAAAATACAAGATATCTCACAGCAAAAGTGCACTTTGCAGCCCTTACACAGATGAATAAACAATGCCGGTGAAGGGGCGTCGCTCTGCAACCCTGAGGTGAGAGCAAGAGCAGAAGAAAAAAACACCAAGAAGCTAAAAATATATACTACTTGCTGCTCTCGTATTTATAATGGGGCAGCTATAATGTACTTTACAGACGTCCTGCTGTGCATGTGCCAGCTGGGCGAGGTCTTCTTCGACCTGCAGGCACAAGCTACAGCAGTGACATCGTGGCAGAGGGTGTGTCGAGTTAAAATCCCATAGATAAGGTTGCTCTAAGGGCGCTTACACAATGGCCCTCGGAGGAGTTCACAGAACTCAATTAATTTCAATGGCAGGGGGCGGGGCAGGCTGATAGGGAGAACAAGGTAATGGGTGGTAACAAATAGTCATCATGAGAGGGGCAGGCTGAAGGAGGGGTGCAGCTGACTGCCCTCTTCATTCCTCTCTGTCGTGTGCTTCCACTTTGTGTTGCTCACTGAGCCGGAGCCCTTTCTCAAAGCAGCTACTGGCATGCATTACATGAGCACCCTGGCTACATTACACAAGACCAGATATTTATGGGACCCCAGGAGGTTAAGCGATTTGCCCAGAATCACAAGTTATAGAACTGGCAACGAGATCCAAACAGCGTTTAGTGCTTTTTTTTTTTCGAGAGTAGACGCCAACGTTGAGCTGTGCGTACCACATCGTTTCATTTTTAGGTCGAGCCTAGACAGTGCTTGCGCTGTCTGAAAGATCTCTTATATGTACTTTGTGGGCTCTGGAGTATTGCGGCAAAACTTGTTTGCTTCTGCTTTTTACTTTCTGCTTAGGGACTTTTTATTTTACACAGCATCCCTCCAAGACTCTTCCTTTGGTTACTATTTGTTAGAAGGTGGTTCTGACACTCTGAGCCGCCCAGATTTTTCACTTTTTGAGCACCTATTTGTTGAGCTTTTACTGTGGGAGAGCCTCATAAGTTGGGACTCACCCACAGTGAAGTCATGATGAGAGACTGCATGTGGATTTTACTGGTGTCCCCCTAGCTTGACTAGGCCGCTGCACAGCAGCTGGAGTAAGGGGCACCGGGCTGGTTACATGCAGACACATGTGTACATGCATGTGCACACGTGTGGGGGCTGCGCAAAGGAGATTCCTGGCGTGCGCAGTCCAGGAGCAGCTACAAAGTGAATGGTGTGGCAGGACTTATGCAGAATTGGGTGGTGACCTGGAATAGGCTTTATACAGTGGGAAGAAACATGCCAGGGAAAGTCAGTGTGCTTTACAGTGTTTATTCCATTATTCTCTTATGGGGATAGGGAGCACATGGGCTAGTTTTACTTTCCTAGGGCCTACAAATTCCAGACACGCACCAAAGTCCACTGTAACCTATGTGAGAAGAAGTATTCTGCAGAGTCCAAAGTCATATTTGTACTGCTTTTGGGTCATCCAGAAATGTTATATTTCTCTGAGTCAGCTCATAACCAGGGCCTGGCTGGAGCCTCGCCCCATAATGCCTTGCAGGCCCGGATCGGCCTGCATGGGAAAACCGCTGTTTTTCTGCGTGTGGTGGCCCCAGGAGGACGGGGTCACCACGAGGTGTGTGCCAAGCTGCAGGGAAGAGCTGCAGGAGCTACGCAGTCTCCCCCCAGCACAAAGTGAACGTCTCTCCCTAAGTCTCATGGGGACTTGAAAAGGATAACCCCTCAAGGGCTCAGCCAGCATTTTAACACTTTCTGGGCTGGAACTTTTGTTCTACAGCTGGGGGTGTATTGCGAAGTGCACCAAGGGATGAAGGCCTGAGCTGGGGATGTCTGGAGAAGGGCATCCCCTGGAGGTGAAGAGGTGTAAGTGCCTCAGAACTGCATTTACTAACGTTATTTCTTTTAGAGGGACTGAGAGTCACAGGTGTAATGTGAAGTACCTGTGTAAGGTGATGTCATAAGCCAAATGGGGTTATGTTGATCAGACATTCCTGCTAGGGTGTCTGGCTGTATATGCTTAATCCTGTGAGTTCATCTGTGATGCCTTTAGGGGCTGTAATTGCAATGCATTCTAATGACCAACAACTGTGATGAGTACTGTCATTCTAAAGTGATGCTTAACCATGTATTCTTGCTGCTGCGCTTAGGTGAAGAACAATCCAGACTGTTAGCCCCTAAGATGTAGAGGTGTATCCTGTATGGTCCGTGGGAGATGCTCAGTCAGGATTTATGTGTCACCAGGACAGGGTTGCCTATTTTAAATGCTTGTTGAGGTAATGGGGTGGGTCGCCACTGGGATGGTGCCAGTGCGCAGGGCCCTCGCTCCAGGTTATGTTCAACTACCTGCATTAGGGGGCAAGATGATGTGCATACATGGGAGTGGTGGTACTAGACTCCCACCCCTCTGCGGGAGGGGTGGAGATGTTATGCAATGTCACAAAGTAATTCCAACAGCTATGTATATTTGTAAATTGGTGCATAGTATTGAGTAGTGTGTGTGTTTAATAAATGTACTCTTACTTTTATAAAGCAAAGTACAGACTGGACAATCAATTATTGAGTGTTATTTCTGCGCACCTGTAATGGCGATTACTAGCCCACACCACCTCCCTTGAGTAAGCCTCAGACTGCTCTGCAACGCTACCCTCTGAGAGTCAGGCGCTACAATTGGGTATTTGGTTCCCAGTGAAGGACAAATATAGTCATGTTATTTGTGCAGGCCTCACAGATACTGCCTCGTTTTCCAACATTGGTGTCTAGCGGCGGGAAACATAGTATCCCATTCTGGTGCGCATTTATTGCATTTGATAAGTCCAGTTTTGCCACACATTACCTATGCAGTAATGAGCAAATGGAAGAGCGCAAGGCTCTGAGAAGGGTTCAAAGTTTTGGTTATGTGAACTAAAATTATGAGATAGGAAAGCCCAGCGCACATATATGTCATGTGAAGATATTATGGTTTAAATGTAAACTGTATTGATATGACTGAGTTATGTTGATTATCGTGTGCTAGCGGGATGGTGCTTTCCAGGAAATGATTGCATACAAATGTTCTAAGCCATATTGTACACCTTTGAACCCTAACACTCCATACACTACACCTGCATGAGGAGGGTGTCTCCTCAAGAGATAGGGACAGCAACTGATACCTACATCACAGATGGGGGTGTAGGGGTGGATTGACCTTTAGGGGGACAGGAGAGGTAGGGGTCCTGGGAGATTCCTGCGCTTTTTAAGGGCAGGGAAGGTTTCCACAGAAGGGGCCCCAGATATCCTTTCCCCGCTGAAAGTTTCTTGCCATTGGCGCAGGCCAAAACCACTGGAAGGGTGGGGCAGGAGGTTTCTTTACCCCGGGTAGTAACACCCCAGGGGTTCCCATGGTGGGGGACCCCAAGAAACTTTTCCCACGATGGGAGGAGGGTGTGGTAGAGTTGGGTGTCCGGCAGGCCCCCTAGGTTATCTGGTGGGGGAGGGGAGCAACCCAGGGGTGGCCCATGGTAGTGGGTGGCCCCAAAGGAGGGTAGTTCTTGGGTGAGGGTGTGTAGTGGTAGCTTCTAGGTACCCTAGGTGGGCTATGTAACTGACCCAGTGGAGATCTGAGAGGAGGCGATGTGCTCCCTGGATTCCAGGTGAAGGGTTAGTGGTGGACCCTGAGATGTCAGGGTCGGGTAGGTGGTTACCCAAGGAAGCAACAGGATGTCATTCTGAAGCTTGTGTGTGAACCTGAGGTGGTGGCTGGGGCGATGCCTAGCCGGTGACCAGTCAGGTAGGTCCTGTGGGGCTTGGACCCTAGGACCAGGAGCATGGGGGTGTTCCCCTAGCTCGATGCAGGAGGTGGACTTCTGCAAGGTAGTACCACCCTGAACACAGGTGGGGCCTATCTTAAGTGAAGGGACCCTGCTCTTCAGAAGGGGTGGTGCAGGCCTAGCCGGGATCTTTAGGGTCCCTGGCTGATGGAGGTAGTACTGCCCTGAACGCAGGTGGGGCCCATTTTAAGTGAAGGGACCCTGTGTTTCCCAAAAGGGTGGTGCAGGCCTAGCCGGGATCTTTAGGGTCCCTGGCTGAGTGTGGTAGTACTACCCTGAAGGCAGGTGGGGCCTATCTTAAGTGAAGGGACCCTGCTCTTCAGAAGGGGTGGTGCAGGCCATCCAGGGATCATGTGGGTCCCTGGACGGTCTCCCAAGGCGCTGCAGGGAGACCGGGGAGAGCCATGAGAGGTGGGCCTGGGTGTAGCTAACTCGGGGCCCACAGGCTCTCAAAGGGTACTCCGTGAGGAGAGCGCGCCTCTCGGAGGGATGGGTGCATAGGCCCTGTTCTCGCAGCGGAGAACAAGGAAGGGGTCTAGGTTCCCGGGGTAGTTTCGGTGTGGAGCTACTGATGGGGGGAATGAGCTGTAGGATGTCTGACGAGGCACCCTCAGTGTTCCTCCCTGGCACTGCCACTGTGGTAGTGAGACCGGTCTGAGGTCCTATCAGGGAGCCAGGCCAGTGCCCAAGGGTGCTTTTCTGTGTGGGGAAAGCACGAATGGCTGGGCTTTCTTTAGGGAAGACAGTCATCCCGAAAGGGTGGTGGCAGCTGAATGACCCCAGCGGCAGGCTGAGGGTGAGGGTCCAGAGAGGTTGCATCTTTGGGGTGCAAGGACCAAACGGAGAGAGGGTACTGGTTGGAACAAACTCCGGAAGGGAGACCAGCTAGTGACCCTGGGGATTATATGTAGACCTATCCCAGAAGACCGCATCGGTGCTGAGGCACTGTACCCTTGTCCAGAGAAGTGGTAGGCATAGTGTTGCATGCCCAAGGGCAAAGGTGGGCCTAGTTAGGCTGAGTCCATGTAGACCATGAGTGACCTAGAGGTATCTAACCTAGAGCCCGGAGGGTTCTTAGGGTAGTCTGGGATCCCTGTCATGGGTGGAGATTTCATGGATGGGAGGAGTAGGTGGTCTGAGCGGATAACTGGTGAGTAAGGGGGGTCTGGTCAGCAAGAGGATATCCTTCAAGCTCCTCATCCACGCACACAAGGCACTCCACAAGACCGGCCCAGCCTACCTCAACAGACGGCTCTACTTCTACATCCCCAACCGCCAGCTACGCTCCGCCGACCTCTCACTCGCCACCGTCCCGCGCATCCGAAGAACAACCACCGGCGGGAGATCCTTCTCCCACCTCGCCGCCAAGACATGGAACACCCTCCCACTGAGCCTACGACAGACCCAAGACCTGCTGACCTTCAGGAGGATGCTCAAGACCTGGATGTTCGATCAGTAGCGGTCCCCCCCAGCGCCTTGAGACCCTCGCGGGTATGTAGTGCGCTTAACAAATGACTGATTGATTGAACCCCTTATAACTAGTTATCGCTAACTACGGGAAGAATACCCATGTAGAGTGGCTACTTCTTCCCTGTCGGAATCAGCTGGGCGCGGCGTGTGTTAGAAGGTGGTTCTGACACTCTGAGCCACCCGGATTTGTTGCTTTTTGAGCACCTATTTGTTGAGCTTTTACTGTGGGAGAGCCTCATAAGTTGGGACTCACCCACAGTGAACTCATGATGAGAGACTGCATGTGGATTTTACTGGTGTCCCCCTAGCTTGACTAGGCCGCTGCGCAGCAGCTGGAGTAAGGGGCACCGGGCTGGTTACATGCAGACACATGTACATGCGTGTGCACACGTGTGGGGGCTGCGCAGGGGAGATTCCTGGCATGCGCAGTCCAGGAGCAGCTATAAAGTGAATGGTGTGGCAGGACTTATGCAGAATTGGGTGGTGACCTGGAATAGGCTTTATACAGTGGGAAGAAACATGCCAGGGAAAGTCAGTGTGCTTTACAGTGTTTATTCCATTATTCTCTTATGGGGATAGGGAGCACATGGGCTAGTTTTACTTTCCTAGGGCCTACAAATTCCAGACACGCACCAAAGTCCAGTGTAACCTATGTGAGAATAAGTATTCTGCAGAGTCCAAAGTCATATTTGTACTGCTTTTGGGTCATCCAGAAATGTTATATTTCTCTGAGTCAGCTCATAACCAGGGCATGGCTGGGGGCTGACCCCAGCAGCCTGGATTGATGACCTTCCCTCCAAGGACAGAAGATGGGTGGAGCTACAGGCTAATCCATCAGCAGCTGTCACAGGGTGTCAGGCACCTAGCTGCACAAGGGAGAAGGCAGCTCTGGGGAGAAGGGGCTCTCAGAGACCATGTGGCAGGAGACCCTGGACGACGCCACTTTGAACAAAGCCAGAGGCCTGGGCAGGAAGGAGGGAGCAGGGGCAGAGAAGTGATGTGTCGCTATGTGATAGGGCCAACAGAGACTTCCTGCCAGCCCCCTCCCCAATTCTTTAAAAGAGTTTGCACAGGAAGAGAAGCTCTCTCTGGGGTGTGGTCTGCTGAGGCAGAGGGTGCTGGAGCCTGGCGCAATGGGCAGTTGGAAGGAGGAACCCCCTGACTGTCCCAGAATCCTGAACAGCGCCAGGAGAAGAGTCCAGGACCAGTGCGCAGAAGCAGGGGCCTCTGCGCAGGGAGAAGAGAGGCCCAGGAGGAGAGCCAGGCGAAAGACTGGCGCAGGGAGCCAGTGAAGACAGCTCCCTGCTGAATCCACCCTCCGTGTGACCAGGAGGGCAAAGGAAAGGGCTCCCAGTGGCTGGGGTGTGCCACCAGGAGCAAGAAGAGGCCAAGATCACGAAGATCGGACCCCTGGGGGCTGAGAAATGTCCCCCAGAAGGTAGGCGACCTTTGGCCAACCGACAGCGAAGTGCGTGGGGCTCCACCGCCAGTCCCGAGAATGCCCCCGGGGTGGGTCAGGTCCCGGGGGCTGCCCCCCAGCAGAAGTGAAGCTGGGGACAGCTGTCGCGCTCCCCATGAAAATGCCCTGCAGAGGGGCCAGGAGCCCACCCTGGCCCCTGCCAAAGATGGAGGCGGGGGAGCACCGTCGCACCCCCGCGAAGATAATCCCTGTGAAGAATGCCCCCGTGGGGTGCCAGGAGCCCACCCTGGCCCCCACCGAAACAGGAGACAGGGGAGCGCCGTTGCGCCCCCCTGGGCATGGTGTGAGGGGCCCGAGATCCCAACTCCAGGCCCCGAAAATGGTAGCAGAGGGGAGGGGGGATGCGCCGTCGCGCAACCCCCCCTCGCGAGGAAGCCAAGTCGGGGAGCGCCGTCACGCTCCCCGTGAAGGTTACCGGGGGCCTGGGATCCCAACTCCGGGCCCCTCCTTCCCCGTGAAGTGAGAAAAGTGTGGCCCAGGGGCCCGGGACCCCATCCCCGGACCCCAAAGAGAAGAAGAGTGCTGCCGCACTCCCCCGCGGTCCAGAAGAGCAGCATGTCCTTCATGTCTGCCCGCAGGAGCGGGCAGACAAGAAATGAGGAGCCGGCTCCCGCGGCAGCACGCGAGGGTGCTGGCCGGGCGGGGAGCCGGCGGGGGCAGCCGGGGGTGGGCTCCCCGGGCTGCCCTCCAACGTGAAGGCATGCAGGGGGTCCCGGGTGGGACCGGGACCCCGAGAGGACAAAGTAAATGTGCGAGGGTCCCGGGTGGGACCGGGCCCCCGAAACACAAAAAGAGCAGCAGGGGGTGGGCTCCCCGAGCCTAAACACTCACCTGGGGGTCCGGGTGGGACCGGACCCTCCAACGAGGGAATGCAGCGGCCGGAGGCCCACATTGTGGCTCTCCCCGACGCAGCGGGAGAGCCGCTGTTACAATATTCACGAGGCAGGAGAGCCTCGCCCCATAATGCCTTGCAGGCCCGGATCGGCCTGCATGGGAAAACCACTGTTTTTCTGCGTGTGGTGGCCCCAGGAGGACGGGGTCACCACGAGGTGTGTGCCAAGCTGCAGGGAAGAGCTGCAGGAGCTACGCAGTCTCCCCCCAGCACAAAGTGAACGTCTCTCCCTAAGTCTCATGGGGACTTGAAAAGGATAACCCCTCAAGGGCTCAGCCAGCATTTTAACACCGCCTGGGCTGGAACTTTTGTTCTACAGCTGGGGGTGTATTGCGAAGTGCACCAAGGGATGAAGACCTGAGCTGGGGATGTCTGGAGAAGGGCATCCCCTGGAGGTGAAGAGGTGTAATTGCCCCAGAACTGCATTTACTAATGTTATTTCTTTTAGAGGGACTGAGAGTCACAGGTGTAATGTGAAGTACCTGTGTAAGGTGATGTCATAAGCCAAATGGGGTTATGTTGATCAGACATTCCTGCTAGGGTGTCTGGCTGTATATGCTTAATCCTGTGAGTTCATCTGTGATGCCTTTAGGGGCTGTAATTGAAATGCATTCTAATGACCAACAACTGTGATGAGTACTGTCATTCTAAAGTGATGCTTAACCATGCCCCTAAGATGTAGAGGTGTATCCTGTATGGTCCGTGAGAGATGCTCAGTCAGGATTTGTGTCACCAGGACAGGGTTGCCTATTTTAAATGCTTGTTGAGGTAATGGGGTGGGTCGCCACTGGGATGGTGTCAGTGCGTAGGGCCCTCGCTCCAGGTTATGTTCAACTACCTGCATTAGGGGGCAAGATGATGTGCATACATGGGAGTGGTGGTACTAGACCCCTCCCCCCTGCGGTGGAGATGTTATGCAATGTCACAAAGTAATTCCAACAGCTTATGTATATTTGTAAATTGGTGCATAGTATTGAGTAGTGTGTGTGTTTAATAAATGTACTCTTACTGTTATAAAACAAAGTACAGACTGGACAATCAATTATTGAGTGTTATTTCTGCGCACCTGTAATGGCGATTACTAGCCCACACCACCTCCCTTGAGTAAGCCTCAGACTGCTCTGCAACGCTACCCTCTGAGAGTCAGGCGCTACAATTGGGTGTTTGGTTCCCAGTGAAGGACAAATGTAGTCATGTTATTTGTGCAGGCCTCACAGATACTGCCTCGTTTTCCAACACTATTTTTTTCATAGATTTCGGGAAATAGGCATTTGGTTTCTCAAAATCTCTCAGTACAGGGCTGCCGAGGGCCAGGGTCTCAGCGTGCTACTATTTTCGCTGTGGAGATACTCTGATGCGCCTTTTGTCGTTTCTCCCTCTCTGGACGAAGTAAGCACGAACATGTGCCCCCGGGGCACAAGCAGGAACCCGCTTGAGTGCTTTCCGCCTAATTTAAACTTTCTTTCAGACTCTTGTATGTGTGTCAGGCATGTTGGAATTTTGTTAGTGGCACCCTTTAATCGCGAGGGAGTTTCCAACAGGGACTTTATGTCTATAAAATTTTTCCAGCAACAAAAAAACCGACAAATTAATATGTATACATGAGCTATATCTCCTTACTTTGAAAAGTGTCCCTTCATAATTTTATGAAAAATGTTTCAATTACCAACAGTGAAAATATTCTTTCAAAAAATTGTTGCATTGTTTTTTTGAGAGAATAAATTTTGTATCAGCGTGCACTTTCACAAGTATTGTAGGTTGGGCAGAGGCACTGTATTGTAATATGGTTGCCATATTAACATGCTCCTCTGCTTCTTTGTCAGGCGTGTGACACTTTCAAACTCAGAATGGAACTTTATGTGTGCTTCTTACTGTCCTGACTCCTGTTAGGGGTTGGTTTACATGGTTGACCAACGTGTTGCTTTGCTGTGCGCCTCCTGCCTAATTAATGCTTCCTTGCTGAACTATCTGCTATTTGTGGATGTTGATGTCCTGTGATGGGCGTTTTAGCTGCTGAGTTTTAGAATCTGACTGCAGAGCAGATCGCAGCCCCTATAGATTCTGTGGAGGGGAGAAAGACTGCTGTGCTAGGATTGGCGTTAGGAGGGAGAGCGATATGAAATTATCAAATTTACATTTACATACTGTCCCATTTATGTCGTCAAATAACTCAAAATACCCTTTCATGTTATGCATTTGTGTTGTGTTTCTCATTTTTAGGTTAGTCTTAACAGGGCCTTGAATTTAATGGAAAACTATTGCATACAATATGCAGGAACAGACTAGGGCAATTGGTCTGTAGCATTGTTTTGTAATAGGTAGGATATGCAAGTTTCACGGCATGGTAACTGATTTTTATTTCTCAGATGCTAATTAGTTATTTTCCATTGATTACCCACTAACAGTATCTTTAAAAAAAAAAAGAACGTTAAGGTAAACACTAATTGACATAGGTACGTGGTCCTTAGTAGTATATCTAGCTGATATCATTAACGCCCTTGTTTTCAAAGTAGGGCTCTGTTCGTTGCACCTTTTTGCCATTAGTGATTATTTGTATCAGCGATTATTTGTATAGATCTAGTGGGCGGCAAGTAGAGATACAAACCTTTTGTAATGGCTGAAATGTTTTATTGCCACGTAGCAAAACTACTTCAGATGAAATTAGGAACATGAGACAATAACTTCAACAAAGTGAAGGTTGCCACAGTTAAATAACTCGAATGACCTTGCCTTTTTTTTTTTTACACCCAAAGACACAGATCTGGAGCTTAGTTCCTACCTATTTGTTTCTTTATCACCAAAAAGTCTAAGCTATCCACACAGCTCCATGCCAAACAATTCAACTCCACATATTTCCCACACACACCACCTAATTCGACACCAAACCACATAATTCAACTCAAAAACACAATTACACAACACACCACATACACACAATCCACACCACAGAAATACACATCATGCCACAATATTCAACATCACACCACATAATTAACCTCCACTACATACCACTCCACAAATAAATGACATTCTACATAATTACACTCCATAGCACACAATCCCACTCTGCAAAATCCCACTGCATTCAATACCACATAATTACTATCCATATGATTCTACAGCACCCCACGCCACATAATTACACTACAAAATCCACTCCACACAATTCCATGCCACACAGTTCCACAACTAACAAATCCAATCCAACTCACAAAATACCACTATACACCACATACCACAACTCCTGTCACCACTGCACGCAACCAAGCCGCACCCCAACAGATCCTGCTCAACTGGACTCTGCTTACCACAGACACACTCAAGGCCATGAAGAGCATCCGATCCGGAGCCCCATCAGACACTTGCCCTTATCACATCTCCCATAGAACAGCCACCTCCATTGCTTCGCTTCACTGCACCATCAACTGCTCTGTCGAAACCGCCACCTTCCCCAACGACTGGAAACACGCCGAGATCAACCCCCTGCTGAAGAAGCCATCCGCCGACCCGACAGAACTCAAGAACTTCACACCCATCTCCCTCCTCCCCTTCCCAGCCAAGGTCATCGAGAAGGCCATAAACGGTCAACTCTGAGTTCATCGAAGAGAACCACATCTCTCAATTTGGGTTTCAGAGCAAATACAGCACAGAGACTGCACTCCTCTCTGCCACCGCCCACATCCGCTCCTTCATCGACCACGCCGAAACCGCAGCCCTCTACCTTCTGGACTTCTCAGTGCCTTCGATACCGTCTCCCACCACACCCTAATCACGAGACTCCACGATGCTGGCATCTGCGGCAAGGCCCTGGACTGGAGCCACTCCTTCCTTACCGGCCGAACACAGCGAGTCAGATTACCTCCATTCCTCTCAGAACCTACAGAGATCAGCTGCGGAGTGCCCCAGGGCTTCTCCCTGAGCCCCACCCTCTTCAACATCTACATGGCTCCCCTTGCAGCTATCGTCAGAAACCACGGACTCAAAATCATCTCCTACGCCGACTACGCTCAGCTGATCCTCTCCCTAACCAACAAACCCACAGCTGCCAGAACCAACTTCACAGTGGGATGAAGGCCGTGGCCCCTCTGGGAACCCCTCCCACCCCCACGGACCACACATGCAACAACAGCATCATACTTTACTCCTCATCCTGTTTCAACACGCTCTGCCTTCTTCGAAAGACATTCAAATGGATCCCCACAGAATCCAGAAAGACGGTCACCTGTGCACTCATCAGCAGACTCAACTACAGCAAAGCCGCAGCCAGACTGGTCCTCGACGTACTCTGACGGAGCCATATCACTCAACACCTCTGACAACTCCACTGGTTCCCAGTCAACAAGAGAATCACCTTCAAGCTCCTCACACATGTCTACACAGCTCTCCAGGATCCAGGACCAGCATATCTGAACCACCGCCTCTCATTCCACGTACCCGCCAGACAACTTTGCTACACCCAACTTGCCCTGGCCACCGTCCCACGGATTCACAAGACCAGATCCGAAGGAAGATCCTTCTCCTACCTCGCCGCCAAGACCGGGACTACCCTACCCCTCCACCTCAGGCATTCCCCATCGCTGACCCAATTTAGGAAGGATCTCAAGACCTTGCTCTTCGACTGAACCCCAGCGCTCAGACGTATCAGCACCCCCCCTCAGCGTCTTGAGACCCTCGAGGGTGAGTAGCTGTGCTTTACAAACCCCTGATTGATTCCTACATACACCCCATAGCACATAATAAAGGACATTGACATTTACAATGCCAATAGCTCTAACTCAAAATAATGTGAGACTGGGTGCATTTCCAATGTTTGTTTAAAACTACAAAAAGTACATTTAGCTGCAAAGACACCCAAAGCCTCCGTTGTGTCAGTCTGCATATAACTTAGCAGGGTAGCTTTACGTGGCCTCGTAAATATGGGCAGGCACACTGCGCCTCTGGTGCGTCAAAAAAAGTGATGCACCGTCAGCGCAATGGGCTTGTAAATAAGCCCCACTGTGTTTATGTAAATAATCAAGGACTTTGCAATAGTACTGGCATTTTTTGTGTTAAGGGAAGCATGCACTGATTGTTTATGTTTGCTTTGTGAGTAAGCAGCTGCGATCCGGCACATATCCCGACTGTGCAGTGTTTTGCCATAAGTTTCTCAATGTTTGGATAAAATGCGCATCATAGCTCTAAAACAAATATGCCCCATGAAACCTGTCAACCTATATGATATGCATGCATATTTATTTTCTCTGAAGCCATAAAGTGCTTCAATGCCTCTTCAGTAGAGTAACTGGCAATTACAATACAATGCAATACAATGTAAACCATCCACCGCACGTCACGTAGCATTTTCAAAATGTTTAAAAAGTGTATTTTTAAACATGCACAGACATTTCACCTTAGTACATCAGAATGATTATAACACTGCATTGAGTGCCATTTATTAAAACATTTGGCCTCCCCCTTACAATAATGCCCTTAACCCCTTGGGTGCTAGGCCTCACCCACCCCCACGTGCTAAGCCTTATTTTTGGCTATTTTGGGTAGTTAGATTCTAAAGCTACCCAGGATTTGTGGATTCCCCTTGAGGGAACCGAGAAATTTGCCAAAATACAGCTACACTTAGCTTTTTCAGAAAAAAAGGGAAGAAAGTGCTGCAGAAGAAAGTGTCTGTTTTTTCCCCTGCAAATGGTATCAACAAATGGTTTAAGGTGCTAAAATCACCTGTCCCAGCTTTCAGGAACACGCAGACTTTTGTCAGAAAACCAACTGTGAGAGGGATGGGCGGAAAACAAAACGAGGTGGTCTTACAGGCCGTTGAATGATGGCTTCATTTATTGACACAGGTCAAAACAGAAAAATTAGAGTCAAAGGGAAAGGGAATCAGGATGGGAACTTGATGCCGTCTTCGCCCGGGATGGTGGTGGTAGTGGCTCTTCTCGTCTTCTTCACGCAGGGTAGCGGTGGCACAGCCCCGGGTAAAACAAAGGAGAGAAGACGGTCAATGCGGCTGTCCCTTTTGAGAAGGTTATTGAACAGTGCAGAACGTGCCGTCACCGTGAACACAATACAAATCAGGAAAGAGGGGGAGAGGAGATTCAGGAAAAATAAACCGAGATACAGCCCTGGTATGGGTCGGGAAGACTACGGAAGAAAGGAAAGACGTGACCTAGTAATCTTTCATTCTTTTGTGTTTTAAGCCCCTTTTGAGAAGGTTATTGAACAGTGCAGAACGTGCCGTCACCGTGAACACAATACAAATCAGGAACGAGGGGGAGAGGCGATTCAGGAAAAATAAACCAAGATACAGCCCTGGTATGGGTCGGGAAGACTACGGAAGAAAGGAAAGACGTGACCTAGTAATCTTTCATTCTTTTGTGTTTTAAGCCCCTTTTTCCAGGGGTTTTAAATGGAAGCCGATTTGATGCGGATTACGTGTTTTGTTGCCTTTTATGCTATGGTCTCAGGAGGTAAGCAGGGAGTGAGGGACTTGTGAACACAACACACAAGACTAACGCGTGATCACCCCCCCTTGTCCCGTGAACCCTGAGCCCCTTAGACTCACCACCCCCTCCCTCCCGTATTTACAAAGCCCCTTGCCCGGGATCACGTACCGCAGGGGCCGCAACTCTCCTGAGCTGCGGCGGCCTTACAGCGTCCTCCGGGGGTGTCCACCACTCTTCCGACCACTCCTCCCGCTCTATATCGCTTTTCTCCGTACGTCACTGGGGCCCCTCGTCTGCTTCTCATCCTCGCTCCTGGGCAGGCTCGTCTGCTTCTCGTCCTCGTTCCTGGGCAGGCTCGTCTGCTTCTCGTCCTCGTTCCTTGGCAGGCTCGTCTGCTTCTCGTCCTCGTTGGTCCGTAGCGCTCCGTGCTTCTTCTTCCGCCTCTCGCCTTCTGAACACGCGCACCTTGGCGTCTTCGGGATTTCCCTTTCAGCTAATAGCTCCGCCCCTTGTCTCCAGGAGGTGTCATACCATTGGCCATTCCGCTTCTATGGGAGTTCCTTGTCCTGCATGGAAGAAGGGCCGAAGGATGTTAACTCTTTCTGTGCTGTTACCAGGCTATCGTTAGGCAGGCCCAGTCCCTCATGGGGACACATGGGGGTTATAGCGGGTTTGCCGCCCTGGTCCTCTTCACATCCCCCTTCGCTAACATTCTTGCCGGCAAGAACAAGGTCAAGCGGGTACCGGGAGAGATAGTCAGCGTTTGTCTGATCTTTTCCCTTCCTATGCTTGGTGTGAAACCGATAGGGCTGTAGTGCAAGGAACCACCTTAGTATCCGGTCGTTGTGTCCTTTATTCCTAGCAAGCCATTCTAACGGGGTGTGGTCTGTAAATAAAGTGAATTCCCTCCCCTCAAGGTAATATTTAAGGGATTCCACTGCCCACTTGATGGTGAGTGCCTCTTTTTCGATGACCGCATAGTTCTTTTCGCGAGGGAACAACTTTCTACTTATATATAGGACGGGCCTCTCCTGTCCCTGAGGATCTACTTGGGACAACACTGCTCCCATATCAGTGTCGGATGCGTCTGTCTGTAGGATGAACTGTCGAGAATAATCAGGGCTGAGTAGAACAGGGTGATATGCCAGGGCGTGTTTCAGCTGTTGAAAGGCTTGGAGAAGGGAATGTGTGTTAAGGAAACAGACTGGCCCTTTCTCCTTAAATCGACCTGATCTCACCTGAAAGGAAATAATATAGTCTGTTCTTAGGAAACAGACTGATTTCCCACCTTGGACTTGTAACATAAAAATGAATGATTTGATAAAATTCGAGGGAAGCAACATTCCTAAGAATGTCAGCCAAAGGAAGTCTACCCAAATGCTAGTCACCTAGAAGCAGCAGATGTTCAAGCTACCATTGCCATCTCCGCGTGGCTTGCCTCTGTGATTTCTAAGCAAAATTCAGCTTTGCTAACTTTCACCACACGGCTGCTATGTGGACAAAACAGGGCAGTGATTACTGAACGAGTAAACAAATTAATGGGTAGAACAATGTTGCCCGTCTGTGTAAGAAATTGCTATCTAGTGATTTCAGCACTATGCATAGAAGTGCCGATGGTGTACCCATTTTACAATGTGGGAATTCATCCAGCATATCTCAGAAAGCTGGACTGCTGGACGGTAACTGGCATTTAGGCTTCATCCTCCTAGACACTCTTTCATTGGAAGACCTTTCTAAAGAATAAAATGCAATGTAGGGGAAATTGTAAAACGAAGATTATGGGCAAGTCTAGAATGTTCATAACATTAAAAAACAAGTTTCTAAAAACATATTTTTGGCTTAAATGCAGTAAAACATTTTTGTTTCTGTTGAAGTCAAGAGGAACAATATGGTTAGCGTAGCAGCAAAGAAAATGTTTGAGACAAATATCTCTAATATTTTCAATAATATTTTTTGTTGGACTTTGTGCCCATTGGCTACATGGTCTGAAGTTACTTATATGATTACGTTTTTAACACGCCAATGTCTCGAAGAAGCTATTTTGCCCCAAATCATTAAACTGAATAAGACATATATTTAGAATCACATCAAAGATACACCAGCACTTTGTCATCACTGGGACCTTTTAAGTCTAGACTAGAGGCAGCTGTCCCTCCAGACTCAAGTAAAAATTAATAGATAATATACATGAAGTGGTGATTCAGGTGAGCTCCTTCAGCCACTGCATGTAGGAAACATCATTCAAATGTGTCCAGCCTCCACCTCCATGCGTGGAGATTGAGCGGCAATAGTTGACAGCTTTCGACCTTCCTCCCGACGTCTGTGATGTCATCTTGGCAGCCAGGCATCCCTCCTCTAAATCGGTATAGGAACACATTTGTGGCATGGTGCACAGCAAAGGCTGTTGATCTCCTTTCTGCCCCTCTCAGAAAATCTCTTGTACATACTTTCTTTGGCCCAGCAGGGTTCTGCCTTGGGCAGCCTTAAGGGTTATCTTGCAGCTATCTCTGCTTTTCTGAGACTTTTAGATCAGCCTTCCTTGTTCAAGTCTCCCATTGTAAACAGGTTCCTTAAGGGCCTTACTCACTTGTTTCCTCCGTCCCCTTTTATAATGCCCCACTGGGATTTAAATTTGTTCTTAACTTTTCTTATGTGTGCTCTCTTCGAGTCTCTTCATAATTGCCCTCTCAGGCTTCTGACTCTCAAAACTGCTTTTCTGACTGCCATCACCTCGGCTCGTACAGTTAGCGAGCTTCAGGCTCTATCTTCCAAACCTCTTTATCTTTCTGTCTATCTGGATAAAGTGGTGCTTCGATTGAAAGCTTTGTTCCTCCCTAAAGTGGTCACCCCCTTTCATGTGGGACAATCGATCACTCTGGTCACCTGTAACCGACCCCCGCATCCCTCCAAAGAGGAGGAGATACTCCACCGCCTGGATCCAAAACGTGCGTTGTCTTTCTATCTTGACAGTGCAAAAGACTTCCGGGTGGATGATCAACTCTTCATTGGCTAAATGGGGGTTTAAAAAGGTCGGGCTGTGCAAAAATGGACCATCTCTTGATGCGTTGTCCTCTGCATTAAAATATGCTATGCATTGGTGAAGAAGGAACCTCCTTTGGGGTTGCGTGCTCACTTGACTAGAGCAACAGCAGCAACTACTGCGTTAGCATGCAGAGTCCCAGTCCTTGATATCTGTCAGGCAGCGATGTGGGCATCCCTGCACATGTTTACCAAACACTACTGCCTGGGTTGGTATTGCTGGGGTATCTATTCTAAGGGAAGGAATCTACAACTAATGGTCTCTATCAGATGAACAAGTATCTGGTATAGACATATATTAGTTGTAGATTCCTTACCACTCCACCCATCCTCCCCGCTCTGCACACTGATTTCTAGGAATAGGGACTCCCCTAAAGGGCCCTAGTTTTGACACAGCAGTGGTCAGTGTCTTTCATGGTTCTGCGCTTCTGGCATGGAAAGTTGTGTTAAATACTGACGTCAGCGCCCATGACCAGCCTCTCTATAGGTCCTGCAATGTCATCATGACGCCCACCACGATGGACGGGGAGCTGACTGACGCCACCTACCGACGCGCAGGGGTACTGCTGTTGAAAAATCTCCGGATCTAGACTGACGCCTGGGGGAAAATCTAAGGTAACAAATCTCCAACTAATATATGTCTCTACCAGAAAATTGTTCTAAAGGTAAGTAACTTGTTCTTCTGTAGTAGACAGTGCTGTCTAAGCGAAAGAAATCTGGCAGCCCAAAAAATAAATCTGTGTGACAAGCTTCGAGGCTGTACCCGACTAAAGCCATTGTGGAAGGGGCTGGGGAAGGAAGCAGTAGGAGGAGGATGCAAAGTAGGAGAAGAGGTGGACCACTAGGAGGGTTAGGATGATCAGAGACACTACAGACCAGGACAAGAAGAACCAGGCCCAGAGAGACTTAATTTATGAGTACCAGGATTAGCAATGCCAGAAGGGACCAGGATCAAATAGATGATGAGGACAGGACAATGAAAAACAGCAGTAGTGGGACCAGGGTGAGAAGGATCATGAGGCCAGGAGGATGTGGAACAGGAAGATGTGGACCCAGTGGACAAGGCCTGAAGGAACATAAGGACAAGAGGTAAAAGAAACAGAAGGCCCTAGACCATAATGACAAAGAGGGCCATGAGGGTCTGTGTGTACTGACCAGGACCAGAGGGGCGAGGACAACCAGAGACAGGAGTAGCAGACCCATCACAACCAAGATCAAGGAGGACCAAGGGGCCAGTAGCAAAAGGACCAGGAAGACCACAACCAGACAGGATCAGGACTAGCAGGACCTTGAGGCCCTAATTAGAATAACCAGGGGGTTATATAAAGTACGAGGAAGTGTAGGTCCAGTGGGACTAGGATCAGAGGGTCCAGGAGTGTCAGACTCACGATGATACTAAACGAGGGTGGCAAGAACTACATGAACCAGGGTGACCCACAACATATGAACTAAGATTACCAGTTCCAGCAGTATGAGAAAGACCAGACCCAATAGGACCATTATTAAGAGGACCATGATAGAGGGACCCAGGGTCTGATGGACAAGAACAAGAATAGGCAAACCAGGAGGACTAGTAGGAGTAGGCTGGACCAGGTACTAGGAGGGCAGTGAAACTAGCACTAGAAGAACCGATACATGAGGGCCAGACTAAGAAGTACCAGAACTAAGACCAGGGCTACATGGATCAAGGTGACCAAAATCAGAAGGATTAGTAACAGGCAAACAAGGGGACTAGATAAACCAAGTGAGCAGGACCAAGAGGACTGATGGACGAGAATTAGGGTGAGGAGGATGAAAGGTCCAGAACCGGGAGCCTGTGAAACAGTAGACCCAGGATCCAGACGACTAGGAGCAGGGGCCATGGCAATGACGACCAGTCAAACCAGGACCAGGAAGTACAGGGGTAGAAAGTTCTTTAACTATCATGAAGCAAAAGGTCAAGGAACATCAGATCTGCGAAAGGCCAGGATGATCTGTGACAGGACAAGTTACTGCAGAGCCATTGGGGCATGGAGAAGAAGGACGAGGGCCAGGAGGATCAGGAACAGATTCAAGAGGATTACGATGATCAGGACCTGAAAGGCAATGGCCAGTATGTCCAGGATCCTATGATCAGCAGGACAGGGAATATTTACAAACGCGGGGGCAGTACCAAAGGCACCCAGAAGACCAGAGCAAGAGGAGTAGACGACCTTAAAAGATTATGACAAGGAGGCTCGGAAACAGGTCTAATAGGGTCATGAAGATCAGGACCTAGGGATCCGGGCTCAGATTACTAAGTGGGCAGAGAAATCATTACAAGTAGCAGGACCAGCTTTAAGGAGGTTTTGAGGTAAGAGGGCCAACCAGCATCTGGCAGACCAAGTGACATGGGCAGTGGTGGGCAGGAGGACCAGGACAAAAATGATCAGGCTCAGGTGGGCCCAAACAAGGTGGACCTGGATCAAGAGGACCTGGATCAGTGGTTGCAGTACCAGTAGGACTAAGTGGATACGGAACAGATCAAGGAGAACAAGGACAACTCAAACTAGGAGGACAAAGACTAAGTGTGCCAGGGCACAAGAAGCAACATGGACTAGGTTCTGTGATACCTGTGGGCTACACGTGGGCTTACCTGTGGGCTAGGAGAACCAGAACAAGGTGACTAAGGCCAAGAGGACCACGAAGGAACAGGGTCAGATAGGCCATGATGTCCAAAAGGCAAAGTTTATGATGACAAGCACAATATGTAAAGAAGGACCAGGACAACCAGGAGAACAAGACTAAGATAGCAGGTGGCTCAGGTCCAGGATAACTGGGTCAAGGAGAACCCAAACTATAAGGAATAGAACCAAGAGGATCAAAAACAATGGACACAGAATCTTGAGAAGGACAAGGACTATGAAAAACAAGAATAGCATGACCTTGGCCGGGAGTGCCAGGTAACTGAGACCAGGGACACAGGCAGCCAGAGACAGGAGGAAAAGTTCTAAAAATATGAGGAAATAAAGAACTAAGAGGAACAGGAAGATCAGAGCAAAGAGAATCAGGACTGATTACCAGGACCAGGAGGACCAGGGTGAGGAGGAAAAGGAGGAGCAGGACCACGGACATCAGGACCGGTATGATCACAACCTGGAGGTCCAGGCCACAGGTCTAGGAACAGGATGGCCAGGAAGATGAGCAACAGGATTACCAAGTCCAGAAGAACCAGATAAAGGTGGACCAGGATGACTTTGTGCAGCAGCATGAGGACAAGCAGCAGGAAGACCAGGGCCAAGAGGATGAGGACCAGATCCAGGAAGACAAGATACAGGCCAATACGACTGAGGGATAGAATAAGCAAGGAAGACAAGGGGGTCAGTACCTACGATAACAGGAGGACCAGAGCCAGGAGGACCAGGACCAGAGCAAGGAGGATTAGAAGAATAACCACCAATAGCACTAGGAACAGGCCTAGGACTGCCAGGGGACCATGACCACAAGACCAGGGCTCAATGAACTTAAGGAGCAGAAAGAAAAGAACCTGGTGGTAGCAGGACCGGGGTGAGGAAGACCAGGAGGACCAGAAGAGCCAGAGAGACTAAGGGGACTGGACCAGGAGAAGGAGGACCAAAATGACGGGGCTCAGAAGGGCCCAAACAAAGAGAACCAGGACCAAGAGGGCCCAGATCATTGGATGCAGTGCAGAAGGACCATAACGTAAGAAGGACATAAGTTTAGACCAAAAGTCTAACTTAGACCAACAGCCTAACTTTAGTAGTAGTAAAGTTAGACTTTTGGTCTAAGTTAGACTTTTGGTCTAAACTTAGACCAACAGTCCAACTTTAGTAGTAGTAAAGTTAGACTTTTGGTCTAAGTTAGACTTTTGGTTTAAACTTAGACCAAAAGTCTAACTTTAGTAGTAGTAAAGTTAGGCTGTTGGTCTAAGTTAGACTTTTGGTTTAAACTTAGACCAAAAGTCTAACTTTAGTAGTAGTAAAGTTAGACTTTAGGTCTAAATTTAGACTTTTGGTCTAAGTTTACTTTTGTGAATCAGGCCCTATGTCTTGAAAATGAGTATTAAAGTGGAACTGTGAAATGATCGATCACTAGTCACAAGAATGGAGGTAACAAAATGTCACTGGTTATTCAGTGTTGTATTTCTTACAATATTTCTAATAAAGTCAATGAATAAAAATCTCTGTGAGTTTATTTTCTTCTGAGTCTTTGATGCCTGCATGCCTTTTCTTGATTTATTGGGAAAATTAATTCATATTCCAAAGATATTCAGTCCAATTAATTATAGACATATTCCTTTGCTTGTGGCTTCTTGACAGAATACTTCCTCCAATGGCCTGAAGGACTTTATGCCATCTACCCTATTTCGAATAAAACCTGACTGTAAGGGACATGAAAATAATTATGATCCCATCACCCTGAGAGAAAACTCCCATCATGTGGGACCATTCTTTTTTTGTTTTTCAGAAACAAACTCCTGATTTGGGAGTTTGTTTTTGAAAAACAAACATTTTGTTAAAAGTTTTCTAGATGGCCATTGTGACTGTATTGTCCTTCCAATGCTTCATACATAGACAGGAACAGTGACTGCCAATGTATAGAGTTGTCCACAGGGCCAATAGACAACTCTACTGGAGGATGGAGATCCCTCAGGATGTCGGAGGTATTGTCTTCTGCTATCCTGATAGAGCTAACTCGGTTCTCAAAAATCTAAATCAGGCCCATAGCATTTCTTCTGTCATGAAATTGGAATGAACCCTCTCAATTATACTATGTTGGTCACTTCATAAGGGGCCCTATGCAATTGTTTCTATTTTAATAAAATCACCTTAAATATTAGATTGCTCTATGTTATTGGGTACAACATTTCTATTTCTGTTTTTATGATTTTACAAATCATTGTTTTCGGATGACTTAGTCTGATTTGATTAAATGAACTGAACCAGAATTAATAATTTCAGAATGCACCGATTTGCTGCCGAAAACAGTCTTCTCATAACATGGAGCATTTTGGCAATCTTTTATCTGGCCCTTGTACATTTCCATAGCTATATGAGTAAGAGGGAGTATATAGCTTTAGAAGGGTAAACAGCTTTACCTAGTCTTGCAAAGGTTCTAATCATCTATATCATTAGTTACATCTGCAGCTAATGTAAAAGAGTAGAAGCATTTGTGGAGCATGAGACAGTTCCATAAAGGGCCTCCAAGTTGCTATGTCTTGTCCCATGGTGTAATGGCATGGTTTTCTCTGCCATGTCTGTCAAAATAACTTGGAAACATCCAAACATTTGGGATCTTTAGACCTATAAGTTAGAACCTAGTTTTAGCACTGAGGGCCTCTTGCCGCAAAATCACAAGGTTTGTGACCACAAAATTACTTATCATTATGTACAAAACGCTTTTTATGATTTGGAAACTTCTTTAGGCTAGTGAAGGGACTTTTGCAATTGTTTCTGAATTGCAAATATGAGGTTTCAAGAAGGAGTTTCCTCCCTCCCTTTTCCATTTTTCAATTCATTGATAGTTTGTCATTGCATTTGCTTTCACAAACCATTGATGAGCTAACAACTCCTGAGTTGGGAAGGTAACTAATTTGCAAAGGGGAAGGGGTCCCCTTAGGGCAGGATTTTGGCAGTCTTGGGGGGAGAATTCCAAAAACTACAGGCAAAACAGGGCAGATTCTCTGCTATTTAGACAGCAACCAGGAAAATTGTGAAGTTTTCTGCTATTTGCACAGCTGCCGGACAAACCGTGCAGAATCTCTCCTATTCAACCAGCTGCCGGGTAAATATTTAAGTTTTCCTGCTATTTGTACAGCCGCCAGCTGGACAGTGCAGAGTCTCTACTATTTATCCAGTGGATGGGTCAAAATGTACGTTTTACTACTTCTCCGCCGCCGAACACCTACACTTCCAGATACACACTGACCCCAAGACCACCCTCCGAGGCACCCTCATCTACAGACCCCCGGGACCACGCACACTATTCAGCGAAGACATCGCAGACTTCATCAGCCCGCACGCCATGCCCTCAGCCGACTACATCCTCCTAGGGGACCTCAACTTCCACCTGGAGAACAACAACGACAGAAACACCACCGCCCTGCTGGACAACCTCGCCAACCTCGGACTCAAGCAACTGGTGAACACGCCCACCCACTACGCCGGCCACACGCTTGACCCCGTCTTCTCGTCCAGCAAGCACATCTCCTTCAGCCACGCCACCGGACTCCACTGGACCGACCACAGCTGCGTCCACTTCAGCTTCAGAAAGACTGCGACCCACCACCACCCGCAACAGGCTCCCCGCCGGAGCTGGAGCAAGATCACCGCCGAGCAGCTCACCGCCTCCCTCAGCCAGAACACACCCACCAACACAACGGACCCAAACGAAGCAGCCAGCAACCTCGCCAAGTGGCTGACCGCCTGCGCCGACGACCTCGCACCACTAAAAACCCTCCCAGCAGACCCGGAAGCAAGAAAACCCCTTGGTTCACCAACGAACTCAAGGAATCCAAGAAGAACTGCCGCACTCTCGAGAAAACCTGGCGACTCGACCAGACCACAGACAACAGGACCGCCCTCAAGCACGCCACCCGCAAACACCACCAGCTGATCCGTGCCACCAAGAAGTCGGCACTCAAAGAACGACTGGACAACAACGCCCATGACAGCAAGGAACTTTTCAGCATCGTCAAAGAGTTCTCCAACCCCAGCGCCGGAAACAACGACATCACCCCCTCGCAAGACCTCTGCAACTCACTCTCCGCGTTCTTCCACCGCAAGATCACCGACATACACAACAGCTTCGACGCACAAACAACGCACCCTACCGCCGAACCAACGCCCGCCACCACCACCCTCTGCAACTGGACCCCGATCAGCACCGAAGACACCACCCGCACGATGAACTCCATCCACTCCGGATCACCAACCGACCCCTGCCCACACCACGTCTTCAACAAAGCCGACGCCACCATCGCACCCCATCTCCGGGACATCATCAACTCCTCCTTCCACACCGCCACCTTCCCGGAGAGCTGGAAGCACGCCGAGCTTACCGCCCTCCTGAAGAAACCAACGGCGGACCCCACCGACCTCAAGAACTACCGTCCCATCTCGCTCCTTCCGTTTCCGGCCAAAGTCATCGAGAAGACCGTCAACAGACAGCTTGCCGCCTTCCTCGAGACGAATGGATCCCTCGACCCCTCGCAGTCCGGGTTTCGGGCCAACCACAGCACCGAGACCGCCCTTATCGCAGCCACCGACGACATCAGAACCCTAACCGACAACGGGGAAACAGCTGCCCTCATCCTCTTGGACCTCTCTGCGGCGTTCGACACCGTCTGCCACCGCACCCTAGTGAAGCGCCTCAGCAACATCGGAATCCGAGAGAAAGCACTGGAATGGATCATCTCGTTCCTCGCCGGAAGAACCCAGAGAGTCCGCCTCCCCCGTTCAGATCCGAAGCCACCGAAGTCATCTGCGGCGTTCCACAAGGATCCTCACTCAGCCCAACCCTCTTCAACGTCTACATGAGCCCCCTCGCAGCCATCGCACGCCGACACAACCTCAACATCATCTCCTACGCCGACGACACCCAGCTGATCCTCTCCCTCACCAACGACCCCACCACCGCCAGAGCCAACCTACACGACGGGATGAGAGACGTCGCCGACTGGATGAGGAACAGCCGCCTTAAACTGAACTCAGACAAGACGGAAGTCCTCATCCTGGGCTCATCACCCTCCGCCTGGGACGACTCCTGGTGGCCCCCGGCCCTGGGCACCGCGCCCAAGCCAACGGACCACGCACGCAACCTGGGCTTCATCCTGGACTCCTCCCTGTCGATGACCAGACAAGTCAACGCCGTCTCATCTTCATGCTTCAACACCCTGCGCATGCTCCGCAAGATCTTCAGATGGATCCCCACTGAAACCAGGAAGACCGTCACCCAGGCACTCGTCACCAGCCGACTGGACTATGGGAACACCCTCTACGCCGGAACCACAGCCAAACTTCAAAAGAGACTCCAGCGCATCCAGAACGCCTCCGCACGACTCATCCTGGACATCCCCCGACACAGCCACATCACCGTGCACCTGAAAGACCTGCACTGGCTCCCCGTCAGCAAGAGAATCACGTTCAGACTCCTCACCCACGCACACAAGGCCCTCCACGACCTGGGCCCAAAGTACCTCAACGACCGCATGACCTTCTACACGCCCACACGCCAGCTACGATCAACCAGCCACGCCCTCGCCACCGTACCACGCATCCGCAGAACCACCGCCGGAAGATCCTTCTCCTACCTGGCAGCCAAGACCTGGAACTCCCTCCCCACTCACCTTCGGCGAACCCAGGACCATCTCTCCTTCAGGAAGCAGCTCAAGACCTGGCTGTTCGAGCAGTAACTTACCCCCTCCCCCAGCGCCTTGAGACCCTCCCGGGTGAGTAGAGCGCTCTATAAATGCCGTGATTGATTGATTGATTAGCCACCAGACGGGTAAATAGTGAAGTTTTTCTGCTTTTTGCACGCCCATTGGTCAACCGGTGAGGAATCTCTATTTAGCTAGAGACCGGGTAAACAGATACGTTTCTCTGCCTTTTTCATGGCCGCTGGCCAGACAGTAAATCATTTCTACTGTTTGGCCTGCGGCCGTGTAAATAGCAGAACAAATTTACTATTTAACCAGCTGCGGGGTAACTAGCTGCTACCTTTTTAAAATGCAAACTGTTTTACTAGCAGTAAGGCTTTTCCAACGATTTTTTATGAGTAAGAAGTGGTCCCACGGGCCCTTGCTTGTTTATCAAAAGTGTTTTTTTTTTAAACATTCACAAATGGGTAGGGATTTCTATGGGACCCCTTCCTGTTTGCGAATGGGTTACCACTATCTTTCAGTAGCAAGTAAAATATTATTGAATTGCAACCGGATTTCAATTGTAAAACGTTTACACATACCATTATGAATGTTTATTTGGAAGGGACCCCCCTAAACGTGCCCCTTCCAAATAGCGATTCAATATGAAGTCACAAACCTAAAGTATGATTGGAAAATATGTTACTAAATCGAAGGTTGGGCTTGGTGCATACTAAAAGTCAATTTTGAAGCCGCAAAGGTAAAATGCTTTAGTACATCTGTCCCTTAGTGCTGTAACTAACTGTCTTTTATTTCCCTATTTTAATTGTACAAAGTTTACTGATCCTGGAAGGATTTAAAGCTTAGTTGGGGTTGCTGGGATTCACAAATGTGACATGCAGGCCACATCAATCGTCACCGGCAAGTGTTTTTCTCACTGATCCATGTGCCTAGCTAAATATTCTTCACACGCCAAACGTAATTTGAATCCTATTATCCCAAAGAGTGTCGCACAATGTACAATTTTTTATACAGACTTATTTTTCCACCATTTTTCAGAAGATGCAAAATAGTCGATAAACTCAGAGGACAAAATAGTGGATAAACTGAGGGGAATAATATTCAAGCAACACGGTCTCTAAATACCAACCATCATGGGTTACACCAGCAATTAAAGCAGAAGAAAGAGGATAATACACAACTACATCAATATACGAATTACTTTTTAAGATAATGTTTAGTTTACAGCTTAAGCCAGGGATGTTATGTACCAAGCACTTAATAAAAATGCTATTATAAGGGTATTGTCATAGCCGCCTCTTCGGGTTCTCTTTCTTTGCACTTTTGACGCAAAGTTTTTCGTCCTTCTTTGAAGAAAGCAGAATTTTTTCAGTAGCACTGGCTGAATAATATAGTTCAGCCAGTGAAAAGCGAGTTGATATATAGCATTTATATCAGAGTCACCTAAAATAACTCAGACAAACTAATTTTGCTAGTGCTCATGGTTTACTTTGTATTAGTTTTGAGGTAAAATGCACAGCACTTCAGGACTGCACAGGAGTGCCTAGATGGCTTACCTAGTGAAAAAACTTGTTGCTTCAAGGTCAGAGTCGTGAGGACGTAGATTATTATGAACATATTTGAGATCCTGGACACAGTTGAGTTCAGGAAGACCTGCTTGCAGCATCTGTGGATGAAAGTGTATTATTGTAAAACCATCTCAAAGACTATATGGCAATCACATTTAATCAAGTCACAAAATTTAAAGGCAAAAATGTACTTTCAAGACATCCAGAGGAATTCTCATTTTAAAACAAGAAGCAGATGGGCATACTACATTTGTACAATTTAGTGGAATGAGAAACATTAGCAAACAAAATGTATTGTTTAGATGTTTGCACACAGATTTCTAGGTTACGCCTCATTCTGCAGCTTTTTCACCAACATATTCTATCTGCTTCTACAAGCATGTTTGGAAAAGAAATCGGCAAGTCAAATTTTTTAATATTCAGCAGGGTAAAAATGGCTGGTAACCACTTAGCCATGCATATTTTGGTACAGTAAGCAAAAAAAAAACATGTTATTCCTAGTATGGGGAGTGTGGTCCTTTTTGCTCCTGATAAATTCTGGCAGTGGATTCAGATTTTATTGGGTGCAATATATATTGCATCTGATCAACTCTGGTAAAGTCCTGGATAGATTAAAGCATGCAGGTGTGTATCTGTGGTAGAAGAGTGACCAGCCTCAAAATTGCATCTGCATCTTGAGAATGTGAACAGTGCCCCTTAAGAACGTAAGTGGTCTACTCATAAACTATGCAAACAATTTTAACCTGTGTAACTTTGCACACGTTTAATGACTCCCTAACTCCCCAAAAACATTCAGGAATCACATATGGGGTTTTCCCTTGAAACACATCCAATTGTTACTTAGTCAGCGTAGAATTTAATTATTGGTTCAAGAGATTGTGCCACAAGCCATAGATTAACAAAACCCATGTGGTTGGAATCTAACAAGGGCATGATCTAGAAAAGTGTTTTCAACAACTTTAGAAACCATAATAAAGGATTATCTTACCCAGTGAAACCGCCCTATCTGAACCAATAATTGTCTAAGCACTGAGACTTCGGGAAGACACACACTGACCAGCTTTAATCTTCTTTGGTGACATTGTAACTATGGTAAGAATCTTGAGTCTTATTGAAGATGCATAGCTCAGTCTGATGTAAAAGGAAATACTAAGGTCCACACCACCTATTGAATCTAATTATTAGATTTACATATAGTAGTTTGTGGTAACTGCAAACCAGTATATACTAGCTACACAAGAGAACTTCTACTGTGGCGACCTAATGGAAAATTGCTGATTGTATAGTTAGAAGATATGTGCTCTAATGCTCGCTAATCAACAAGGGGAAATAGTAAGACCCAAAGGGTCATTTCAATTCACTTAACCTAATTTCTCTATTCTTGAAAAATCCAAGAGTACTGAGAAATATTACACATTCACAAATAAAACAGTTTAAGAAGAGAGACTCCCTGTGTAGGCCTATTGCACCCTGGATGGGCCCTATGCCTTACCCACTGTTGTTTTGTCCCTAATACCCCTTCAGGATTACCTATGACAACCACAGAGACTTCAACTTATCAATCCACCCTAAACTTCCTAGAAACCTTCATTAGTATTAGTTGGTTACCTTTGCCACATCAGGTGGACGTCAGAGAATTATTAACATTGATCCCTATAGCCCCTCCAAAACATGCCTAACACCATAGGCAACAGTTAGCTGATGGACTCTGAAAGCTGTATCCTCTATGTGGTTTGCACCTTGAGCACTCCTTGGTGGACTTCTTACAATGGTTCTTGAAGTTCTGCCTTCCTCTGGTTTACACGTTTGACACTCCTATTTGGACTCCAGAAGCGCAACAAGGGGGCATTTTGTGGATATTGTGCCTTTCAGTTGGTTACACCTTACCACTTTCAGTGTGACCCGGTTTACTCTTAAATTACATGTCTGTTAATGGAAGCTGTGTCTTTTAGTAGTTCAAGAACATCCCACTCCAGGTATAGTCCCACAACACTTACTTTATACGGTAGGGTTTAGGGAAAATACACCTGCTTCTAATCATCTCTTTGGCTATTAACTTACAAGATGTTTTGGAAGCATTTCTTGTAGTGGGCTTCATCTTTGCTGTTCATAGGTGTACCTTTATGACTCCTAAGGAGCTGTGTAATTTGTGCAAGATCTGTGTTGCAGTTGACTGCATCTTTCCTTTTTTTAAGTACTTTCATTGTCCCAATTGCCAGTTGTTTGTGATCTACCATCTTCCAGAGGGTTGCAGCTAGAAAATTGCCAAAGACAATTGCATAATTTATCTTTAATTTGTGGTAAGCATCATCACATATTCAACCTGGCAGTGTGTAGAGGCTATGTGCTTAAGTGATCTAATCTCACATGCACCAAACCTCTACACTTTTGACTGCTATCCGGGAGGATCCAAGACTAATGGGAAGCCTGTATGCCCAGCAAGTATTACAGCAATTTTCCCAGCCTACCTCTAAATCTCATCTAAATGTTCCTGCATGCTTTCACACTTCCTGTAAAGATCTTTCTCACCTGGCTTCCTCCTTATCCCTCTAATTGGTCTCTCCCACTGTTTACTATCCCCTCTTCTCATCCTTCCTACTGTTCCTTCTGACATAACCTCCTTCTCCACTCTAAGTGCTGTGGTCCCATCTTACCCCACCTCCTCCCACTGTGACTCCTCTTTTATTGACATTTAGATAACATCCATCTCCTCTGTTCTCACTCACAACTTACTTCCCTAGCTCTTTCTTCTGTGCTAGCTATTCTCATCTCCAGTAACCTTCCTCTTGCTCCTCCTTCCCATCGTCTGCCTCTCATCCAACCAAACGTCTCTCTACATCCTCTGCTTCATCCTAGCTGCCTTTCAGTCACCCAATCCATGCCATTTAAGCTTGCTTCCCTCTATCGCACTTTTGCACTCCCCCTTTCTATCTACTCTACCCAGTCCTACTAAATCCCAAAGTGCATTGCACATGCCTCACATCTGTCGCCTCCTAAAGCACTCCAGTGTCTGTCATACTCATCTCACCACACACCTCACGCCCTCCTTACCCAAGGCTACAAATGAAGGCACTTGCTTTTGCTCTCTCTCCAGTACACATAATACCCACCAAACTACTGGAACAAAAGGTCCACATGACAATGCTAGGCATGAAAACATGGCAACGTCCTCACTCTTCTTCATTCCAATGCATGTATAAATGCGACTAATTGATCAAAATGATGAAATAAAGAAAAACAACTGTTCATCACACACAGCACCAAAACACGTAGGGCCAGATGTACATAGACTCAGATCTGCGATTACCTAATAGCAAATTTTTGTGATTCGCTATTAGTAAATTGCAAACAACTATGTTCAACAGTGGCACAGATGTACCTATATTTTTTGAGGTCGCAAACGGCCCGATTTGCAGACCGGAAAAAAGCCGTTTTTTATGTACCAACTCCTATTTTGTGGGAGGCGCTAGAGAGTCCACGGCAAGATTGCCGCAATGTAGTGCAGCTCTGCCGGCCGTGAGCCTGAAATCTGACATCATCCTGCCACTGGATACCCAAACCCGGCGATCTGAGAAGTGTAAAAACATGCAAGAGATGGTGTGATCGATGGATCACCACATCCTAGTGAGCTCTGCAGAGAGTCGCACCGTACAAAATGACGGCGTAGGCCTGATAGGTCGTAGAAAACAAAGTGCTTGGGCCTGATTCCATCATACAGTTTGTTGTGGAGGGCACAAGAGACTCACCGGCAAGATCTGGGTGGTGGACGTGTGTACATGAACGCTGTTCCAGGGCTTTCGCTGTGACGCGCTCCTGAGCGGCTGCTTGCAAGATCCGAGTGAAGAAGGGTGCTACCCGGGAGGCCCAGAGGTGAGGCTGGGACGAGCAGTCCCCATGGCTGTTGGGGGCTACGGGGCGCCGGCTCAAAGAGAGGCCTGTGAGGGCTGTGCAAACAGAGACAACGCGTACACACCTGCGCCGTCCAGAAGGTGAGGAGCACTGGCTGGGATTGTGGACAGGTACAGGGATGCAAGGCCCAAGCACACACGCGAAGGGGAGCTGATTGCTGGGCCTCTCACTGTGCAGAATGGTACAATAAAGTAACTGGAAGGAGCGAGCGGGCCTCTGCTGCAATACTGGAGGTGGAAAAACTAAACCAGCATCAGCTGAAGCAACAGGGGTGAGTAAAGGGCGGTGACTCAACCTGACACACCGATATCTAGTGTGTGAAGATCAGTGCCCCCACATCGTGCAACCGGCAGAGTGCAAATATCAAGGCAGGGAGATAGCGACACCTGGGTAACTCGAAAGGAAGAAACTTACAGCTCCATGGCGTCAGAGGTTGAGATGACCAGGCACGGAGCGGCGGCAAGGAACAAACACGGCTGTGTGCACCATCTTTTTCTTTGAACAGCGCACTGTAAGTGGGACGGTGTAGAGGAGTAGGAATCTATTACAGTTACCGAAAAAGGGGTGAAGCACGAACACAGAGAGCAAATGGGGTAAATGGAAAAGTTGCAGCACAGACTCATATTTGAATCAAAAAAGACCACGCGAGCTATGGGAGAAGCTATACCAGAGTCAGATATGGAGCCAGCCTGCCAGCACGCTGGAGGCACATTGGCCGCGATGCAACAAAATCTGCAGTCCATAGACATCAAAAATGATCGCTTGAACACATAATTTGTCAACCAAGATGGACAAACAGGCGGCTAGACTAACGGAAGTAGAACTAAGAGTGTCCACGACTGAAGACACTACACAGTCCCTCAATGAGAAATGCCTCAACATGGTAAAAGTGCTCGCCCTCATCCAAGCCAAAAATGAAGACTTGGAAGCATGGTGAAGAAGAAACAGTATACGCACTATGGGAGTCCCAGAATCGAAGAACACGGGTAGACTGGAGATATACATTGAAAACATGCTGAGAGAGTTCTTTGGCATAGAATCCCTGTCTCACCGATCACTTGCGCCGAGGCCACCTCCAGGGAATGGCACCCCAACCAATCACCCCAAGGCTCTTAAACTATAGAGACAGGGACGCGATCTTAAGCATAGCCTGGGAAAAAAATGACATACATCATCAAGGTAACACCCTGCTCTTCTTTCTGGACTTCACAATAGCGGTACAGGTGGCAAGAAAGGAATATCAGTCAGATAAAAAACGCCTGCAGAAAGCGGAAATAACTTGTGCCATGCTGTATCAGGCGAGACTGAAGATAGCATTTAAGGGCAAAGAAAGGGTCTTTCACACACCCCGGGCAGCTATGGACTAGGTTGATATGCTGGCCCTGAAGGACAGAGACAGGAGAAGGCAATCGGATGACGATTAAGTGACTCTTGACGGACCTAGCGAAGGAATATGGCCTGGTTCTGTTTCGACCCTAAACTGCATGCAGAATGTTGAACCAATTGACAAGGCCAAGGGCCCATTGGGATGCTGGGAGCAAGTCCTGTAGAGGTGAGAGACTGTAGTATTGCTCAATATAGCTAAATAAGTATTAATGTACTATAATGATATTCGTTACATTGGATTACTGGGATTCACAGTTAGAACTGCATGCTAGCTCGCAGCCCCCCCTTCTAAGGTGTGAGTTGAGACTAGCTGCTTCACCGGTGGGTGTACCCCAAACTTGATTGAAGTTAAATGACACTGATTAGAGGTTTTGAGTTCATATATCTGCCACGAGTAGCTGTGGATATGTTAATTGGGGGTCTCTTTGGCATGATTGGGATGCTAAAGTGGGAGTTGTTAGATTTTATGGTCATTGTCACAAATGTATTCAGATGACGCGAAGAAGGTACATGCCTGACAGACAAGAACAGCACATGATGAGATACATATTATTGATGCGCGCATGAACAGATCCAACCGGCCTGCCCCCATCACAATGGTTACATAGAATGTTAGGGGACTGAACGAACCCCACAAAACCAGGCAGGTGTTGGCCTACCTTGATAGACATAACATCGCAGTTGCCCTGTTACAGGGGACCCCATCTAACCAAAACTACTGAAAATGGGGTAGGGTCGTGGTGGGCGGGAGTGAGAGTGGCCTCCTCACACTCTTCTTATTCCAGGGGCGTCATGGCCCTGATTAAAAAAGGGCTGCCATTGGAAGTGGAACGATCACAAATAGACAATCAGGGCAGGTATGCAATCCTGCTGGGAACACTATTCGGCTCCAAAGTGACAATAGTGAACACAAAGGGCCCCAATATGGACGAACCTGGGTTCTACACAACTATATGGAACAAGCTAGGATAACTACCACAGATGGAGATATTTTGGGGTGGGGACCTGAATGTAGCCCTAGACTCACTCTGTGACAGGTTCAACGTGGTGGTGAGGCAACACAGGCAGGCAGCGAAGGTGATATTGGATAGTATGGAGGAAGTCCATATGGTAGAGAAGTGGCGACTACATAATCCACATGAACGAGAATGTACATATATCTCAACTGCACACACCAGCTGGTCTCGACTGGACTACTGGCTGGTGACTGGTGGGGGTCAGTAATTGGGTGGCTGCCATTCAGCACCTCGCCAGGCTACTGTTGGACCACATGCCAGTGATACCGACTGTAAATGTCCCCACACACACGCCCTCACAATGTATCTGGAGGTTCAAGGACGCAACATTATTAGACAAAACATATAAAGAAACCATCTGGGAGGCCATAAAAGAATATTTTAAGGTGAACAAGGGCTCGGTGGACACTGTGGGAGGCTTTTAAAGTAGCCATGTGAGTAATCTGCATCAGCAATAGTGCTGGTATTTTGAAGGACCTGCGTACACAATCACAGCAACTAGAAATGACACTCCAACAGCTGGAGGCAGAATATTAACGCACACATCGCACGGATATATTAGCAAACATTAGAATCCATCTCACAGAATACAATGTGGTTGCCGAGAGCAAACTTAAGTACCCGACACGTCGTCACATAGCAAGGATAGATGGGGAGGGAGGTAGACGTAGCCAGACACTGGCCAATAAAATACGAGAGAAGACCAAAATGCAAGCAGTTATAAAAATAACAAACGACAGCGGGGAAGACTACTATGATATACAAGGAATACTCAAAACATTTGCAGAGGTTTGTGGAAACCTCTATGCATCCTGTGAGACAGTGGAGATGTCAGAGATAGAGGACTATCTAGAAGATATTGTGATTGCATGGCTCTTGGAGGGGCAGAGCGAGTACCTAGCCAATCACCCTTCAAGAGGTGCGGGACGCTATTAAAGCTTTACCGAATGGGAAAGCACCGGGACCTGATGGATTCACTAGTGAATTCTATAAGGAATATGGGGAACGGCTGAGCTCGTACATCTTAGAGATGTATGAGGACGCATATACACATAAGATATTGGCACCAACCTAGCGAGAGGCCATGATAGTGATGCTTTTGAAGCCGGACAAGGAACCTGCTAAATGGGATTCCTATCAATCACTGTCGCTCATTAACACAGACGTTAAAATCCTGGCAAAAATGTTGGCTACTAGGATGCAGCCTCTGCTCCAACCTCTCATATTGCCGGATCAGTCAGGCTCCATTCCAGCACGCTCCACTTCACTCAACCTATGAACATTATTTGCACTCCAGCATCAGTTGAATCCAGAGCTGGAGGCGGCGGCAGTGTTGCTAGATGCCACAAAAGCCTTCGACTCAATAGAATGGAGCTACCTATTCACGGTTCTTAAACGGATGGGAATGCCAGAAGTGATGATAACTTGGGTAAAACTTCTATATACAAAACCAGTGGCAAGGATCTGTGTGAATGGACACGTTTCGGAATTGATACGGATACACCATGGCAAAAGACAGGGGTGCCCCCTTCTCCCCAATCTTATTTGCAAAAGCCCTTTAACCCCTTACATGTAAAATTAGGCAAAAACATGTGGATACAGGTTGAAGTTTCGACAGCACCCAGTGGGCATCTCACTGTATGCAGACAATATGGTGTTGTATGTCCGCCACACCAAAATCAATCTATCACCCATTCTGAGAGAGTACATAAAATTTCAGAGACATTCAGGTCTTAGTATAAATTGGAGTAAATCCACGATCCTTCCTTTGACAGATGCTACCACTCCAAACCCCTTGGAATACCCCCTAAAATGAAATTAAGAACCGGTTACATACCGGGGAATATGGGTACATAGAGACGCTGATGTAGTGATAAGGGAATATTACAGGACAGCAGTAGGAAAACTGGAAAATCAAATAGACAGATGGAATAAAATGCCACTTTCACTGGCTGACAGGATAGCTATCATGAAGATGGTTATTCTGCCCAAGTTCCTATATCTTTTTAACAATATCCCAATTGTGATGCCATCCCACTCCTTCAAAATACTACGTACCCATATGATCAACCTAGCATGGGCTGGGAAGCAACCCAAAATTGATTGGGCCACATTGACCTTGCCGTATAAACAAGGTGGATTTGCGGCACCTGTTTTACATTTGCGTTATATGCGTGCCCAAGCTCAAAA
Organism: Calotriton arnoldi; assembly: GCA_963921515.1. Taxonomy (NCBI): domain Eukaryota; kingdom Metazoa; phylum Chordata; class Amphibia; order Caudata; family Salamandridae; genus Calotriton; species Calotriton arnoldi. Next base: position 6,278,407 of record CAWUFW010000089.1, on the reverse strand, counting down.
TGCACACTACTGGTTTCACCCACCGTGCTACACACCACACCTGGCGGTGGAGATGGAGAACGCATATCCGATCCCCCTGGTTTGCATACTGCCGCACCGACGCAAAGAAATACTGCGCGCAGATATTAACATGCTTCTAAGTACTGTAGCGGCGTGGCACGCCATGGGAACAAAGGCACACAAACTACCAATATATGCACCGGGCAATGCTGATGGCAAATCACCCAGACATTTCAGTATCCCAAGAATGAGTAGAGCTCCCATTGCTGAAACAGATGGGCTTAGTGACAATGGGCGACTTGTTCCCACGGGGCAAGTTTCTGGATGCAAATGATCTGATTTATATTAGAAATGAGACACCACTGTTTAGATTCACTTACTGCAGACTTCGGACGGCAGTTATAAAACTATAGCCCTCCTTTCTGGAGGAGCCACCAGTGCTGACAGCCCTACAGGTGCTGATCACTGACCCTCCCACTAAACACATGATAATGTGATTGTATAAAGCAATGCAAACAGAGACCATACGGAGCGAGAATAGGGCACATGGGCGTTGGAACCAATCTCTAGAATAGCCCTTGACAAGTGAAGAATGGGAATCTTGCTGTGTGCTAACAGAGATGCTATCCCCCAACTGGAACCTGAGAATCATACATTATAAATATCTGCACCAGGTCTACTACACACCTACACGGTTATACAGGTACGGTCTATGGGATGACGCAAGATGTCGAAGGTGTGGGGAGCCGGAGGCAGACTTCCTGCATCGAGCGTGGAGGTGTGATCCAGTGAAAAAATTCTGGGAAAATGTGGTGAATATGTTGCGTTCTATGATGAGTGCTTTGTGGAATGTTTGGCCCATGTGTGTTTGTTGGGTATGTTAACAATGATGCAACCACAGCAGCGTAAATTCGTGGCAGTGGCCTTACTGTTAGCTAAAAGGAGAGTGGCAATACACTGGGATAGCAAGGTAAAGCTCACGTGTCAAAAGTGGATAATGGATATATTGTATTGTAGAGAGACACTGCAAACATATGGGGAGGAGCTACCTACCTCATCGAGACCTAAAGATTTCTGGGGCCTGCTAACTGTGTAGCTCCTGGAGCATCCAGAGACTATGGACAATGGCCGTGGAGACTGTCATTGAAAAGCAGCTAAAGGGGTGCTTAAACTGGTTGGGGGTGAGAATTGCGCTTACGACATGATATGTGTACTGTCTGTCAGAATGTAGACAATATGGTGTGAGAAGTTGGCCTGGCATATGCTGTCCACTAATTATAGTGGGCACCTTGCACCAGTCCAAACAACCCCTTATTGGAGATAGGTTAAAGACAACCTTTATTGAAAGCTATCCTAGTGGTAGCTCTGGAGAGCAGCCTTCAGGCTAAGTCTTGAAAGAATGTAAAGCAGCTTGTTTTACCAGTCTATAATCTCTTGAGTGACCAAATGAAAGAGGACCACACCAGGTATATATTCAAAATATATGTATTTATTACTAAACACACCCCCCTAGTCTCTTTATGAGGCTAGAGTTCGAAGTACATACGTTACGAGTTAGTTATCTACAGTAATAGCACAAATACACGTTTGAGCCCCAGGGGCGTACCAAACCATATACCAATAAAGTGGTATAAGAACCACGACTGAGCTAGACACAAGGCCTAGAGCCTGTAGAAGTGCTTGGACCACAAGGAACCACCCAAGGCAGTGACACAGGGGACCCACGGGGGACCCGTGCAGTGTATGAACACAACCGCGAACCACCGTTAACTTCTATGGGGAAAGTCGCGATTAGAATTTAAAAGAAAAGGGACACTTAGAGGAGGACTTGAAGCAAACCCTTTGAGAACTAGGCTGTTCTAGTGTCAATACCTACGGGAGCACCGGAGTACTCGAGTTACCTCACCCAGGGAAGCCGGGTGCATAGGTGTCTTTCGGGGTCGGGTTTCGTCGTCGCTTTCAATGGCGATCTGCTGCAAAGTGCTGCTGGCGACCAAGTCGAAAGTGTTCGGGTGGATCCAAAGGTGGATCGAAGATCTGAAGAACCTGAAAGCAGAGGGGACAGAGTCTGGGTCACTAGCCAGTGACCAGGAAGGCGATGAGCAGATGCCCACCGATGTCGAGTGCTTCAGGTAGGTTGACGGTCGTCTTGACTCTTCAGCCACGAGGTCCAGAAGGCGTCGACGACAACCAGGAGCTGGATTCGAGCTGTACCACAAAGTTTGTCGATTGCAGGGGTGACGGCGACCGGATTGGACCCAACAAGCCTTGGCAACGGCAAGTCTCGTGGAAATAGAAGAAGGACGATGTTGCAGACCAGCAAGGTCTGGGGGACTCACCCAGCGAGGAGAAGTCAGGGCACACCTGGAGCAACCAGGGAGCCCAAGCAGAAAGAGATTGGCCTTCGGGAGGGCCTACTAGCCAACGGACTAGCGACCGCAAAGGAGCCTTTAGACGGTGCACATGGAGCTGGCTCACAGGACACTCGTGGAGTGGAGGCCAGTGATCTTCGGTGCAGTTGGTGCTGGAGGCTGGGGCTACTCGGAGCCCAAAGCACAACTTCGTGAGAGACCCAGAAGAGGATGCACTTGCAAATGCGTTCGGTGTCCAGGGGTCATGGTTCCACGTTACCCACGACAGCTACGGGCCTCAGCTTTGCTGGGGACTCAGGGCAGCCTCGGGAAGTCTGGAAATCCACCTCTGGTGATGCAAAGACTTCGGCGTCCGACGGGAGCTTCAGCGATGCAGACCGGACAATTGCTTCTTTGGTGCCTGCCAAGCAGGGGAGTCACTCCTTGACCCCAAGGGAGATTCTTCAGTCCTCTAATCTTGAAGTAGAGCGTCGAAGGTCCAGGATTCTGTGTCAGAGTTTCGTCCAGGTAAATCTAAAGTCCTAAGGACTGGGTTCCCCTACTTATACTAAGGTAGGGGTTGGACATACTCTGTGGCCCCACCTATGGGAGGGTCAGGGCAGAGGGGTGGTTACACCCCTTTCCCTTTGTCCAGTTTCGCGCCAGAGCAGGGGCTGGAAGCCCCTGAGCCGGTTTGAACTGGGGTATGCACAGGGACACCAAATGTGCCCCCAGTGCAGGACTTCAAAGCACCAGAGAGTGCTCCCGCCCAGCCCCAATACACACTATCCTGTCTGGGGAGGTGGTCACACCTCCCTGGGACAGGAAAACTATTGTCCAGGCCTCCCCTGCCGGAGTTTCGGTCAGCAGCAGGAGGCCAGACTCGTGTCTGTGGCAGCGGCATCCATTTTGTGATGCCAGGGCTCTGGAAAGTCAGTACCGGGAATACCGGTGTGTACATGTCTTTCCCTCTAGAAGGGTGGAATGCTACCCCCGCCGCCAGAACTGGCGGGGGGTAGTATTCCAAGATGTTTGACACCAAACACGACATGTTTCCGTGCAGCCATCCCAAAGTTAGCATTTAACGCGAGGTTATAATGCGCTTAAGAGTATATGGTCAGGCTGCACTACAAACAGCATCAGAGAAGGGTCTCCGAACGCTGCAGAGGGGCCCTGCTCATGCAGGGGCACCCTCTCACATAGGAACCACGCACTCTGCCTTCAGGATTGATAAGGCCTGCCATAGGAGTGACTTATAGGTTTATATGTGTGTATGTATATAGTGATATAGGTAGCCTATATCACAGTAAGGAGTGCATGCACCACCTTACCCAGGCTGCAGTAGCAGACCTGTGGTGTCAGTTTGGATGGCCGTCCAGGGGTGGCACAATACATGCTGCAGCCCCTGGTAGGCCTCTGAGGTACCTATGCCCTGGGTACATAGTATACCATATACTAGGGACTTATAAGGGCACTCCAGATTCCAATCAGAGATGTGCCTAAGGCACATGGAAACCATTTTAGAGAGGAAGCAGCTAGGCTGGGGTTCTGATTAGCAGGGCCCCAGCCAGACTAAGGTCGAAAAACAGTGAAGCATCAGCAAAAAGTGGGGGTACCCATGTGAAGCAAATCCTACTCTCCTACACAACCCCCCAAACGTAGGGACATTAAACTAACCTTGCCCAGTTAAGTCTTCATGTTCTAAGTGGAAGTACCTAGAGAGTCCATCTGCATTGGCATGGTTACTCCCAGGTCTATGTTCCACTGTGAAGTCCATCCCCTGTAGGGAAATGGACCACCTAAGCAGTTTGGGGTTTTCACCCTTCATTTGTTTTAGCCATAAGAGGGGCTTATGGTCTGTTTGAACAAGGAAGTGAGTACCAAACAAGTATGGCCTCAACTTCTTCAGAGCCCAGACCACAGCAAAGGCCTCCCTCTCAATGGCTGACCAACGTTTCTCTCTAGGGGTCAGCCTTCTGCTAATGAAAGCTACTGGCTGATCCTGACCTTCATCATTCAATTGTGACAGTACAGCCCCTACCCCCAATTCAGATGCATCAGTTTGAACAATGAACTTCTTGGAGTAATCAGGACTCTGTAGAATGGGAGCAGTGCACATGGCCTGCTTCAGGTCATCAAATGCCTTTTGACAGCTAACTGTCCACTGAACCTTTTGGGCATTTTCTTGGAAGTTAAGTCATTCAGGGGTGTCACTATTGATTCATACCCCTTGACAAATCTCCTATAGTACCCAGTCAGGCCTAAGAAGGCTCTCACCTGAGTCTGGGTAGTTGGAGCAGTCCAGTCCATGATGGTCTGGATCTTGCTCTGCAGTGGTTGAACCTGGCCTCCACCCACAAGGTGGCCCAGGTACACAACCTGACTCTGCCCTATCTGGCACTTGGTGGCCTTGATAGTCAGGCCTGCTTTCTGCAGGGCCTGTAAAACATTTCTGAGGTGGACCAGGTGATCCTCCCAGGTGGAGCTAAAGACAGCAATATCATCTAGATATGCTGCACTATAGGCTTCCAGACCTGTAAGGACTGTATTCACCAACCTCTGAAAAGTGGCAGGTGCATTCTTCAGACCAAAGGGCATCACCACAAATTGATAATGCCCACTAGGGGTTGAGAATGCTGTCTTTGGCTTTGCATCATCAGCTAGTCTGATCTGCCAGTAGCCAGCTGTCAGGTCAAATGTGCTTAGATACTTGGCTGAGGCCAAAGTGTCTATTAGCTCATCTGCCCTTGGTATTGGATGGGCATCAGTCCTAGTGACTGCATTGAGACCCCTGTAGTCCACACAAAACCTCATCTCTCTTTTCCCACCATTGGTGTGAGGTTTTGGCACAAGGACCACTGGACTAGCCCAAGGGCTATCTGAGGGTTCAATAACTCCCAAATCCAACATCTTCTGGACTTCTGTCCTGATACAGTCCCTGACATGGTCAGGTTGCCTATAAATCTTATTTTTAATAGGCAGACTGTCCCCAGTGTCCACTTCATGAGTGCACCAGGTAGTCTGACTGGGTGTCAGTGAGAATATGTGTCTGAACTGATTGAGCACCTGTCTGCAATCAGTCTGCTGCTGGGTAGTGAGGCTGCCTGCCAAGGCTACACCATCCACTGACCAGGGTTCTGTGAGAGCAGGTCAGGGAGTGGGTCACTCTCTTCCTCCTGTCCCTCATCAGTAGCCATGAGCAAGCCCATGTCTGCCCTGTCCACATATGGTTTTAACCTGTTGACATGGAGAACCCTGTGGGGACTCCTGGGTGTTCCTAGGTCTACTAAGTAGGTAACCTCACCCTTCTGCTCAACAATGGTGTGGGGTCCACTCCATTTGTCTTGGAGAGCTGCTGGGGCCACTGGCTCCAACACCCACACCTTCTGTCCTGGCTGATAAACAGTCAGTACAGCCTTTTGGTCATGCCAGGCCTTTTGAAGTTCCTGGCTAGCCTCAAGGTTTTTAGTTGCCTTTTTCATATACTCAGCCATCCGGGAGCGGAGACCAAGTACGTAGTCCACTATGTCTTGCTTTGGGGGCTTGAGAGGTAACTCCCATCCTTCCTTCACCAAGCACAGTGGACCCCTGACAGGGTGACCAAACAAAGTTCAAAAGGGCTGTAGCCAACCCCTTTTGAGGCACCTCCCTGTATGCAAATAAAAGGCAGGGCAAGAGTATGTCCCATCTTCGCCTAAGCTTTTCTGGGAGCCCTTTAATCATGCCCTTCAAGGTTTTGTTGAATCTCTCAACTAAACCATTGCATTGTGGGTGATAGGGTGTGGTGAACTTGTAAGTCACTCCACACTCCTTCCACATTGCTTTTAAGTATCCAGACATAAAGTTTGCACCCCTGTCTGATACAACCTCCTTAGGGAAGCCCACTCTTGAGAAAATTCCCAGGAGGGCCCTTGCCACCACAGGTGCTGTAGTGGTCCTAAGGGGAATAGCCTCTGGGTACCTGGTGGCATGATCCACTACCACCAGGATAAACCTGTGCCCAGATGCTGTTTGGGGATCCATGGGACCAACAATGTCAATCCCCACCCTTTCAAAGGGAACCACCACCACAGGTAGTGGTATCAGGGGGGCCTTTGTAGTGCCACCTGCCTTGCCACTGGCCTGGCAGGTTACACAGGCGCGACAAAACTCCTTGGTGTCTTCAGACATGTGGGGCCAGTGAAAGTGAGGGGCAATTCTGTCCCAAGTCTTGTTCTGGCCCAGGTGACCTGCTAAGGGAATATCATGGGCTAGGGTCAATAGGAAGCCCCTGAACTTCAAAGGTATAACCAACCTCCTGGTAGCACCAGGCTTGGGGTCTCTACACTCTGAGTACAAGAGTCCATCATCCCAATACACAGTATGGGGACCACTAGCTTTCCCAGCACCCTCAGCAGCAGCTTGCTGTCTGAGGGGTTCAAGAGAGGGGCAGCTCTGCTGCTCCTGGCTCAGATCTGCCCTGGAAGGTCCCCCTGTCCCCAAGAACTCAACCTGTTCAGGTTCAAGCTCCTCTGGGACAGTTCCTTCCTCAGGACTGAGATCATCCCCCTCAAGGGACTGATCTTCCTTCTGAGCCAAGGGGAAGGCACTGCCTTTACCCTACTACTCCTCTTCTTGGAGGGCACTTGGTCCATTATTCCAGAATCCAAGGCCTGTTCAGTGCTAGACATTTTGGCTTGTGACCTGGTCACAGCAAACACATCTGCAGGGATCCCCAGCATTTCTGCATGGGTCCTGAGCTCCACTTCTGCCCAAGCTGAAGTTTCTAAGTCATTGCCAAGCAAGCATTCAACGGGTAGGTCTGCACTTACCACAACCTTCTTAAGGCCAGTTACCCCTCCCCAGGAGAAGTTAACAACTGCCAGAGTATGGTCTGTTCTGACGTTGCTAGCATTGGTCACTTGGTACATTTCACCAAGTATAATCTGCCCAGGATTCACAAGGTCTTGTGTCACCATGGTGACACTTGCCCCTGTGTCCCTAAATGCCAAAGCCTCTCTTCCATTGATCAAAGGCTGTTGTCTGTACTTGCCCAGATTACTGGGACTCACAGAGGAGGTCATATCCATGCCTCCATCACAGACTAGGACAGCCTGAGTGAGTTCTCTGACTAGGTCAGAGCTCATCTCTTTACCCAGGGTCAACCCTACTAAACCCTTGGCTTGTGTAGTCCCACCACCAACTGTAACTGCACTAGGGGGAGCAGGTACCTTAGGGGCATTGGTGGGGGCTGGAGTCGAGTCTTTGGACTTGGTGCAATCACTGGTCCAGTGGGTCTTTTGCTTACAGACCTTGCACCATGGTTTTCTTTGGCCTTTCCCTTTGGTAGACTGTGAATCCCCACCTGAAGAAGATTTTTGGGGGCCTTGTGAAGACTTTTGATCTTTACCCTTCTCCCCACCCTTATCAGAGGTTTTCAAATCTTGCTTCTTAGGGTCACCACCTTAGTTCTGTACCTTCTGCTTCACCCTGGTTCTGACCCATTTGTCTGCCTTCTTTCCCAATTCTTGGGGAGAGGTCAGATCAGAGTCTACCAGGTGCTGATGCAACAGCTGATTTTGACAGTTATTAAGAATCTGCTCCCTCATTATCAGATTGTACAATCCTGTGAAGTCACATACCTTACTGCCCAATAACCAACCTTCCAGAGCCTTGGCAGAACAATCAACAAAGTCCACCCAGTCTTGAGTCTGTGCTTTTGGGTATCCCTGAACTTTAACCTGTATTGTTCAGTGGTTAGGCCAAACCCATCAATTAGAGCACTCTTCAAGACTTTGTAATTATCAGCATCCTCCTCTCTAACAGTGAGGAGCTTGTCTCTACCTTTGTCTGCAAAGGAGAGCCACAAGATTGCTGCCCACTGCTCCTGAGGGACCCTCTGTACTTTACAGGCCCTCTCTAGAGCAGTTATCCATTTGTGGATATCATCCCCACTCTGGTAGGGAGGGACAATCTTGCTCAGGTTTCTATGGTCATAAGACCTCTCCCTATCTTTGGGGAAACTGCTGCCACCATGGGACTCTAGTCCCAACTTTTGTCTCTCTCTATAGAGATCTAGGGACTCCCTGTCTATAGCCAATTGCTGTTTCCTGAGTTCAAACTGAGCTTGCTCATATTGAATCAGTCTCTTTCTCCTCTCATGAGAGGATTCCCTCCTATGAGAGGAGACAGAGGTCCCTATTGAGGTGTCAGAGTGGTTAGACTCCTGAGAAGGAGACCTAGACCTTCTGGGCACACTCAGAACTCTTCCTGGGGGACAAAGGGGAGGTCAGTCTGATCCTCTCCCTCCTCCTCCTCCACAGGAGGAATTGGATTTTCCAGGGCAAGGTCATTTTCACCTTCCTGGCCAGTTTCAGAGGGGGGCTGGGTTTCTTCACCCCTGGCCCCTTCCTCATCTTCTGCCCCACCCTCTTTGCCTACCCCTTCAGACCCTAGGGGCCTGCTGAGATCATCAGCTAGTAACACCTCCCTGAGGTGTTGGGTGCTGGCACTTTTGCCTGTCTTCAACTTCCTAGTAGTGCATAATGCTCTCAATTCCAAGAATGGGAGTTTATCATACTTGGAGGGAAGAAGCCCACTGGCTTCTGGCAAGGACTCACTGGGTCCTGGCTTTGAAGACATTACTAGTGAGGTGTGGTGTATGCACTACCTACTCTAGTGTGGCCTACTAAACTCTCTTGAGTTGTAGAAAGGGTGTGCTGTCCCTTAACACACAACTCTAAGTTCAGTAGAACTTACTGTATTACTAAGCTTGATTTATATGTACCTTAGGTACCCTTAGTGGTTTTCAGTTGATCAATTCAATTGAGATTATCTGGTAAAACAATAGCAAGCTGGAATCCCACACGATGCACACCAATGTGAGAAGTTGGCCTGGCATATGCTGTCCACTAATTATAGTGGGCACCTTGCACCAGTCCAAACAACCCCTTATTGGAGATAGGTTAAAGACAACCTTTATTGAAAGCTATCCTAGTGGTAGCTATGGAGAGCAGGCTTCAGGCTAAGTCTTGAAGGAATGTAAAGCAGCTTGTTTTACCAGTCTATAATCTCTTGAGTGACCAAATGAAAGAGGACCACACCAGGTATATATTCAAAATATATGTATTTATTACTAAACATACCCCCTAGTCTCTTTATGAGGCTAGAGTTCGAAGTACATACGTTACGAGTTAGTTATCTACAGTAATAGCACAAATACACGTTTGAGCCCCAGGGGCGTACTCAAACCATATACCAATAAAGTGGTATAAGAACCACGACTGAGCTAGACACAAGGTCTAGAGCCTGTAGAAGTGCTTGGACCACAAGGAACCACCCAAGGCAGTGACACAGGGGACCCACGGGGACGCGTGCAGTGTATGAACACAACCGCGAACCACCGTTAACTTCTATGGGGAAAGTCGCGATTAGAATTTAAAAGAAAAGGGACACTTAGAGGAGGACTTGGAGCAAACCCTTTGAGAACTAGGCTGTTCTAGTGTCAATACCCACGGGAGCACCGGAGTACTCGAGTTACCTCACCCAGGGAAGCCGGGTGCATAGGTGTCTTTCGGGTCGGGTTTCGTCGTCGCTTTCAATGGCGATCTGCTGCAAAGTGCTGCTGGCGACCAAGTTGAAAGTGTTCGGGTGGATCCAAAGGTGGATCGAAGATCTGAAGAACCTGAAAGCAGAGGGGACAGAGTCTGGGTCACTAGCCAGTGACCAGGAAGGCGATGAGCAGATGCCCACCGATGTCGAGTGCTTCAGGTAGGTTGACGGTCGTCTTGACTCTTCAGCCGCGAGGTCCAGGAGGCGTTGACGACAACCAGGAGCTGGATTCGAGCTGTCCCACAACGTCTGTCGATTGCAGGGGTGTCGGCGACCGGATTGGACCCAACAAGCCTTGGCAACGGCAAGTCTCGTGGAAATAGAAGAAGGACGATGTTGCAGACCAGCAAGGTCTGGGGGACTCACCCAGCAAAGATAAGTCAGGGCACACCTGGAGCAACCAGGGAGCCCAAGCAGAAAGAGATTGGCCTTCGGGAGGGCCTACTAGCCAACGGACTAGCAACCGCGAAGGAGCCTCGAGACGGTGCACGTGGAACTGGCTCACAGGACACTCGTGGAGTGGAAGCCAGTGATCTTCGGTGCAGTTGGTGCTGGAGGCTGGGGCTACTCGGAGCCCAAAGCACGACTTCGTGGGAGACGCAGAAGAGGATGCACTTGCAAATGCGTTCGGTGTCCAGGGGTCACGGTTCCACGTTACCCACGACAGCTACGGGCCTCAGCTTTGCTGGGGACTCAGGGCAGCCTCGGGGAAGTCTGGAAATCTACCTCTGGTGATGCAAAGACTTCGGCGTCCGACGGGAGCTTCAGCGATGCAGACCGGACAATTGCTTCTTTGGTGCCTGCCAAGCAGGGGAGTCACTCCTTGACCCCAAGGGAGATTCTTCAGTCCTCTAATCTTGAAGTAGAGCGTCGAAGGTCCAGGATTCTGTGTCAGAGTTTCGTCCAGGTAAATCTAAAGTCCTAAGGACTGGGTTCCCCTACTTATACTAAGGTAGGGGGTTGGACATACTCTGTGGCCCCACCTATGGGAGGGTCAGGGCAGAGGGGTGGTTACACCCCTTTCCCTTTGTCCAGTTTCGCGCCAGAGCAGGGGCTGGAAGCCCCTGAGCCGGTTTGAACTGGGGTATGCACAGGGACACCAAATGTGCCCCCAGTGCAGGACTTCAAAGCACCAGAGAGTGCTCCCGCCCAGCCCCAATACACCTCCCTGGGACAGGAAACCTATTGTCCAGGCCTCCCCTGCCGGAGTTTCGGTCAGCAGCAGGAGGCCAGACTCGTGTCTGTGGCAGCGGCATCCATTTTGTGATGCCAGGGCTCTGGAAAGTCAGTACCGGGCATACCGGTGTGTACATGTCTTTCCCTCTAGAAGGGTGGAATGCTACCCCCGCCGCCAGAACTGGCGGGGGGGGGGTAGTATTCCAAGATGTTTGACACCAAACACAACATGTTTCCGTGCAGCCATCCCAAAGTTAGCATTTAACGCGAGGTTATAATGCGCTTAAGAGTATATGGTCAGGCTGCACTACAAACAGCATCAGAGAAGGGTCTCCGAACGCTGCAGAGGGGCCCTGCTCATGCAGGGGCACCCTCTCACATAGGAACCACGCACTCTGCCTTCAGGATTGATAAGGCCTGCCATAGGAGTGACTTATAGGTTTATATGTGTGTATGTATATAGTGATATAGGTAGCCTATATCACAGTAAGGGGTGCATGCACCACCTTACCCAGGCTGCAGTAGCAGACCTGTGGTGTCAGTTTGGATGGCCGTCCAGGGGTGGCACAATACATGCTGCAGCCCCTGGTAGGCCTCTGAGGTACCTATGCCCTGGGTACATAGTATACCATATACTAGGGACTTATAAGGGCACTCCAGATTCCAATCAGAGATGTGCCTAAGGCACATGGAAACCATTTTAGAGAGGAAGCAGCTAGGCTGGGGTTCTGATTAGCAGGGCCCCAGCCAGACTAAGGTCGAAAAACAGTGAAGCATCAGCAAAAAGTGGGGGTACCCATGTGAAGCAGATCCTACTCTCCTACATATGGTATGACCTTTGTTTTGTTAAAGAGATTACTTAATAAAATGCCAATTAAAAAAAACTATTTTGCAATTTGGTATTACCACCTACTTCATGAATATTAATGAGGTAGGTCAATTTGCGATCCACTGGGAATCGCAAACAGTGTTAAACACACTGTAGTACATAGTTGTTTGTGATTACCAAATAGCAAATTGCTAAACTTTGCTATTTGGTAATCGCAAACCAGAATCTATGTACATCTGTCCCCGCACTTTTTACACTGTTTGTGATTCCCAGTAAATTGCCCTACTTCATTAATATTCATGAGGTAGGTTGCAATTTGTGACCCATTGGTAATTGCTAAAATCACAAGTATGGTGGCCTGCTGAGGTCAGGAGACCACCATGCCTGTTACTGCTTTTAAATAAAGCCATGTTTTTTTTAAGATGTAGCCCATTTTCCTTAAAGGAATACGGGATACTTTTTTTTTTTTAATAATTTTTCATTTTTTAAGAGTAGACAGTGGTCTGTGGGACCATTGCCTAATCTTAAAAATGTTTTTAAACCATTCACAAAGAGGAAGGGGTCCCTTGGGGACTCCTTCCTATTCACGACTGGGTTACCACCTACTTGATGTAGGCGGTAAAATGCAAATGTTTTGCAACCGTATTTTGGTCACAAATCATTCACACATACCACTCAGAGTCATTATTAGGAAGGGGCACCCTTAACATGCCCCTTCCTCATGCCGAATTGCTAACCCATTTTGCAATTCAGTAATAGGTTACCGAATCGCAAAATAGGGTTTGGTAGATAGAAAAAAGCTTTTTTCCAGTGGCAAATGGCCCGATTCTGTCAATCGGGCCATTTCAGACCTGAAACAATCTATGTACATCTGGTCCTCAATCGCTAAACAACACTTGCAATCGGCTCCTCTTACGGATGCAACAATGCCTTACTTATATAATGGCCACTCCTTCTTGCTCAGCTACATGGCATGACTCAGCAACAAATTACATCATAAGTGCATCACTCTGCTCAGTACAAACAAAATCAATTAACTTCTTACATAGGCCACAGTATAAAATTACACCTTTTAGCAAAGCACAATCTATTGAGCAATGATATACCCATACGTCATCACCTCATCACTGGTATGAAGAACTATTTAAATGCAATACAATATGAATAAATAATAACAACTATAAATGATACAATGATACAGTTTCAGAAACGTTGGGAATACTGTTTTGATTTCTTTAGTATAATGAATTTCAGTTATAACTTTTTGAATTTAATACCTATGATAACAAGCAAAATTATTAATGGAATGAGAACAAAAATGTTTTAACAAAAAGGTAAAGCAGTTTGTAAGTAGTCTCGGTTAAGTTTATTTTAAAAAGAAATTCTCAGTGAATATTTATGGGATAAAGCACACGACACTTTTTGTAAAGTTCCAAGTTTACAATGAATTCTAGTGCTTTTGATGGTTCTAAAAACTACCATGTTTCAAAATCTTTTATTACGTTTTCTTAAGATGAGAACAGAAAAACCTTAAAACAGAAAATACAAGGATTACAGTCCCAGCAAATATAGCACAGACAGTAAGTGACAGTATGTTGAGATAGCAGGTGAGAAAATAATTCTTCTAGACACCTTTCCATTCCATCAACAGCAATTGATCACACCATTATATCGCCTATAACAATCTAACAATTGCGCCTTTACTAACAAGCATTGGCATAGCCAATAGGTCTCGCCTTTGGGACCTTATAAGTGGTTAGTCATGCAGCACATTATCCTGGGTGCTGTCCCGCCATGGATTGAAGCATTATCAGGCTTATCTGCACCACTTTTGCATGTTGTGCAATAGCTCATTGGTGTTTTTTGCAATCAGATTATGCTGCCGGCCATTAGGGCAAACTGGAGACAGTAATGCAACAAACATATGACACACCTGTTTATAAAACGACTCTGGTGTGTAATATAATTTTAGCACAGACGAATTCTGATCCATGCATAAATTGTGAAAAAGGGAATGAAACAGATTTGCCAACATTTATGCTGCTTGTTTAATAAGGAACGGAACAAACATTGGAGAGATTATGAGGAACAAATTAAAAAGGTCAGCAACAAAATCTGTATACCGTCTAGTGGTCCAGTGTCACATGTGACACCTTCAGCATGTCATGGCATTTTAACCATCAGCAGTTTGCAGGCCAGGATTCGCATGCCTAAACTGGGAACTGCAAGTCCCAGAATGCAATCTGCAGTGGAAGTAGGTTGGAGTTTCCATTAATTGGAACCGCTCCTTGATTACTTGGAAACTTTTGTTTTTGCTTAACTTGGAACAAGAAGTCTGCCCCAGCCATTCCCGACTGAATTCATTGATGCCATGCATGTCACCCTGGGCCAGTCCTATGTTTTTGTTCCATTCTGGTACGTATAGTATGTAAGGGCTTCAGAAAAAAAAGGACTATCTATTGTTTAGGAACTAAAAGGAAATGGCCGGCTGAATGTGTCACGCGACACCTGTGCACATTTGATCTGGATGTTACACAAACTGCTGGCAGCCTCAAAGGCATACGGTACAGATACTATGGTGAATATTATCCACCCTGCTGGTTGGTAAATGCAATGCCTGTTGTCTGAGCTATTAATACCTGGCCTGCTGCGGGGCAACGTAGAGTTCACTGGGGACTAAATGCAAAAGTAAACTCTGTCCCGGCTCTGCCGCCCTCTCTCCTTGAGAGATATTGTGAGATTGCCAGGAATGTGGCATATGACTGCGAGCTGAAAGGGAGATGTGAATGCTTGCCCAGGCACCACCTGTTGCTCGGAAGACACCGAGCAGCATGTGTCACAGATAGCCAAGGAATGCCATCAGATTAAACGCGAGGGGAAATGGCGGGGGCTAATGAAGACAAGTAGATAGTAATCTGACCCCCACGAGGAAGACTGGCAAACGCTGAGCTGGTTCAAAATTCCACATATAATGGATTGGCAGCTTCAATAAACAGTTAACTTGGCCAGAGTGGGAACAATGGACACGATTGGTGGGGGCGTCCTCCTGTTCAGCTGAAACCAGTTTAATCGTCCTCAAGTTTCCGCCTTTTTCCTGAATTTGCCTTTGACTGCACTCCGGGGTTGCAGTTCAGCTTCTTGTAAACAGTGATTGCCTTCCCATACTTGAGATAACCCTATCCGCGGTGGCTATTCGCTTTGTTTGCAGTTGTGCCACACAGCACAGGGTAAGAGTTCAAAGAAAAAGGCACAATAAATGATTACTGCTTCGGTTCTTGAGGCATTAATCCCAACCCTAATGCGGTCTAGCTGTATGATGGCGCACATCGACATATCTGTTCAGGTGCCTTTACCTCACTCAGTGTGTCCCCAGACCCTCGCCGCCCTCAAGTCTATAATAAGGTTTGTGGCTGAAGCATCTGAGCCCCGGATAAAGGCTTTGTCGGTGGCCCTTTACTGAGGCTAATGACTGGTCTTGTGCCGCCCCGAGATAAATGGCATTATCTGCAAATGACTGACAGGAAACAGACATGTTAATGGCGCAGCTACAGGGAGGGGGCTCGCCGCATCTCTGACAAAAGAAGGGAGCCGACCCCTCTGGCTGTGTCATTAACGCACAATGTCTTCTCTCTACACAGGCTTGGTTATTGGCAAACTATTTCCACAAACAAACACTCGACGGCCACTCTTGAATAATGCTGGCTTCTCCTCCCTTCTGCACGCCAAGCAGACGCGCCGTCGTTATAAAAAATATGAAACTGTCCGTCAGCGGGTTGAGAATAGGAGCAAGGTAAAGAACAAGGCCTGCATTGTTCACCATAACATTGTTTGGGGTTGCAGGGCTTTGGATAAGACTCTTTCTCCAATTCTAAGCGTTGAAGAAAGTGTAAATGGAAGCATGCATTAAAGCGAGCTTCCTTTCTTTCCCATCGTGTGCTTCATACCCTGACAAATGCCTGTCATTTTTTGATGAAACGGCAATAAGTACTAGTCCTAGAAGCAGCTGTCCGTGGGGATGACGCAGTCCCTCGGGCCAGCTCTGCCCCATGTCCTTGAACTAAGTTCATTCGCGGTGCACACACTCTCCAGAGATGTTGATCATCTGCGAGTTTGGGTTATTTAGTCCTTAATCCATTAAGCATAACGCGAGCTGCCGGCTGTGATTGTAAAATCTCATCACATATTGTTATGGTAACCAAGAACTCCAGCGGATCACGGCGCTGACACATCAAAGCCCCGATAATAGCGCTTACAAAACGAGTTCTCGACAACACATTTAAACAAGCGCGGCCGCTGTAAGGAAGACAGGCACCCTGCGCTGTAAACAGACACCTTCAAAGCCCAAGCCCTCGCCCCCTCCCAGAAGCGCACATAATCGTAAACAGCCTTGTTAAAGGCACCCGCTGTGGAAGGAATGCAGCTGCCAGCCTGTGCGCCGCTGCTCGCTCCCGAGAGCAAAACGCCGTGGGACATGCACCCACCTTTGGCCATTTGCGTGCTTTCATTACTGAAAGACGCACGCAAAGGCCAATCAGATGTGTGGGAGGAGCCCAACCCACACGGAGAAGTTTTGAGCCCTCACAAGAAGCCTCCGATAGAGCAGCGCATGCGCGCTGCGCTAGGCTCAACCTAAAAAGCACCATTAGCATTAAAATAGGTTGGAATACTATCTCAATAAGTTGAAATTTGTTAATGTATTTTCATTAAGTAGAATTATTAGCTCCAACAAGTCTCTATTGTCTGTGCACAATGTTCAAGCTACTAACAAACAATAATACCCCTTATAACAATTTTTTCATTGTAGAAACAAATCCAATGTTTCTAACACAGCCAATAGGAATTTATAAAGAACTTTCACTTTCCGAAATATAATGAAAAAATAATAGAACATTTAATGTAGCAGCTTCAGGAAATTGAAAATCTCTCATGTACCTGTAGTCATCCCATCATTTTAAAATAAAATACTTTTGAAACTAAACTTCCAACATAACAGAATTCCTAGACTTCTGTCAACAGATTTTGAAATGTTTAAAGAATCTCAGTAATGTTTCACATCTATTTAGATATCATTTAAAAAATAAAAAAATAAACAACATTATCTAATTATGTGTTATATCATTTTGACTCACAGTTCCAATATGAAAAGTCTGGCAATGCTCGTTTATCTTATTCCATAATAGGAATATTTATTTAGCAAGTCCACCTTTATCTTCCATTAGCAAATAGTTAAAACATATTTAACTATTTCTAGCTTTTGGCATATATCTAATAATACATTGTTTCACTAACAACTTCGATGTCTTAAAATGTCCACCCTACAACCTTTTTAGCCAACTTAATTGTGAACAAAATCTTAAATAAGTGTTTAATCGTTTATATGATTATTTAAACTTTTATAAAGTCCAAGTAACACCTTTTCACCTATCTCAAGATCTTTCAAAAGTGTTTGATTTAGCATATCATATGGGTAAGTGGTCACTGCTGAGGTCTGTGTTGAATAAAGATATAGAAATTTGCATTCTAAAACATTAAGTTTACAATTTCCATTTGTGAGATAGAGTGAGCGGCCACTGACTTGGGTAACTGAAATGTTCACTATCACTTTAAAAACACATAACAGTGGTAGTGCTACAAACTCAAATTACGGTTGTTACTTATAAATCACAGATATATTAGCTTTCAACATTTAAACTAACAGTTCAGGTATATCCAAAAAACCTCAAAACACTTTTTTAAATAATTAACAAACAATTTAAATGTGTGTTTACCCCCTGTCATTGCTAGTTCATTACGGGGGATACTGGATTATGTTTTAACCCTTCAAGTATACTTGGCTAAATGTTATTCACAATTCTAAAACATAGCAAAACACTCCGTAGTAATATAGCTTGAATTTTACCAGCTGGAATCCATTTTGGTATTGGGTAAGAATTTGAACCTTTCAAGAAAACATATCAATAGCACTAAATATGCAATTACTATCTCTTTGTGGAATACCTAGATAATACCTTTGATTCTTTTGTCAAGTGTGCATACAAGAGTAAATGTATTTGATATTTTTTATTTCTGCATTCATGTAGTTTTCTTCATCAGTTTGTCAGTATCTTTTGTGCATAAATAAGAAATACCTGTAAACATTGCTACTCAATATGAATCTAGTTAGACTTGTTCTGGTTTTTTTTTGTACTATGATATGAACTGTAATCATACAAATTATGTCCAATTTAATTCTCAACTAAACATTTGGGTAATATTGGAAAACAAATCCTCATTCATTTTAGGGTTAGCAAGTGATGACCAAAATTCCTTTTAGAAAGTAGAAATGCATAAGGTTAGCTAAAAAAATTAATCACATTGCCGAACAGCAAAAATAGTGTAGTATTACATAAAGGTGTAAGAGCATACTTCACATTTTTTTTTAATTTTCATTCATTTGCTGTGCATTCGGGTGACTTTCACTTCTTTTTGAGAATTTTTATAACAATAATTGCAATTACACATACACTTAAAACAGGAGATGTGCATCTACACGGAGACCACTTTGAATTATACGTAACATTAGACCAATGTTCTATATCTCAGCCATGCTATGGGCCATGGCAAATAATATGAATTTGTACTTGCAGGGCTTTGCCTTGCCTCAAGTTAAAATAACACAGGGAAATAGCAAAAAGTACACACATCACAAAAAACCACACAATTGTGATGTTATGGCAAAACAGTGATACAACCAGGGTGCCTAGATGTAAACAATATATACCACACACAAGTGCAAATACATATTAGGAGTTCCAAAACTACACAGTGCACACACTCTAAAACGTTTGGATGGTTCATGCAATGTTTTCAAGTATTGAACATCCACAAGTGCTATCCAGTAGTAAACACTGTACTGTAAAATGGAGACACCTGGTAATTTTGTTATGGGTTCACAAACCTTACAGCTTGTTATCTGGATGATTGAAAACACAAGGACTGGCTGAAACAGAGTGCCTAAAAAATATAGCAGTATGGCTCTGAAAAAGAAATATAGAGTGTCAGAGAATCTAGGACGTTGAATAAAGCATGTAAAAAAACAAAGCAAATCTCTCAGTTTAGGGATGGATGGAGTTGTTACCCTAAACTGTGGCTATCTTGTGATCATGAGGACCCAATGACTCTGGGTCAATATCTTTACATTCAAGTGAACACAAGATTGATGGTGTTTGGAAATCTTGTGTATTTCCATCAGACAGGTGCAGGATATACATGAACAAAAGATAAGTTGTCCTTTGAAGTCTTTGTGGCAGCAACTGTCTGTGGCTCTCATAAGTAAAATATGTTTGCGATCACAAAGTTACCTGAGCAATTGCCCTGAATGAAAATTAAATTAAAAGGAATCATGCTAAATTAGGAATGGAAAAGGAGGCTACTTAATCATTTGGAGTGTGATAGTCCATCTCTACTTCCTGAAAACAATACAGCCTGTTTGGGCCACTCCTTTTCAGTTAATTGGTGAGGGGAGAGGCAATAATGAAGAAGACCTGGACATGATTTCAAGCTGACCACGATGGAGCAGAGGGCAGATTCAACAAGAGGGTAATCCTGTTCATAGTTTTGTTTTCTGTTTAACTTTGGACTTAAACTGTGAAATGGAAGTCAACATTTTCTTGCAAGGAAAGGTCTGAGTTAGTGTCCCTCAAAGTTAAATATGTCATAATTGAGCGCTTGCGGAAGCAGTTGTTTTTGCCACCAAAAGCTTAAAGTTGGACAAAGCTGGATTTTGTGGCAAACATTCTGCTTTATCAGTCGGATAGCTTTGTCGCCTCACCCCGGTCCAAGAGTTAAACTTCAGAGACTGTCGCTTTTTGAAAATTCAGAATCCTCCAGTGGGACAAGGCTGGAAGCTGTAGCGGAATTGGGTTTCACAAAGATGGAATCTTCTTTAAGTGTGGCTAACGTGTTCAGATAGAATCTTCTCAGATTCAGGGATTTTTTGAGGAGGTGCTGGTTGAACTGAGTGAAAGAAAGTGAATGTGAGTGAGTATGAGTCCGTCAGAGTGGATGATAGAGTCAGAATGAGGTAATGAGTGAGTGTGAGTGTGAGAAAGAATGTATGAGAAAAATGAGTGAGTGCCCATGAGTAGAAATGAGTGAGAGTAAGATGGAGTGCAAGAGAGTGAGTGAAAATGAATAAATGAGAGCGAGTGAAAAAGAGCATGAGTGAGTGTGAGTGAATGTTAGTGAGCAAGAATGTGGCATTACGTTTTAAAGTCTACCATTGCCCTGGTATGCTAACAGTAATTCTGGTGTTATGGAGGCAACCATTACAAAATACTGACTCTGGCATACTGGAAACAGTTCTTAGCATGACAAACATCTGTGATAAAATACAAGCACTGGTATATAGGGTATCCATTGAAAAATGCTGGAGCTGGCACACCTGAAGAAAGGTTTGGCCTGGGGCACTCATGGTAAAGTTCTGGCAGTAGCACATTGGAGATATTCATTGACATGAGGTAGAAAAACCATGGCGTATGGGCGGGGGGCAACCATGACAAAACGCTGCCCCTGAAATACTGAGGTAATTTGAGGTCACCTGTGGTGTATGTGTGGCATAAATGGCATAATTCTGTCTACAGTATACTGCGTGAAATTTTGGCAGAAGGAGGTACCCATAACAAAATGCCAGCCCTGCATAATCAAGGTAAATTTTGACATACGGGGACAGCTACAACACATTTTAATGGGAGAGGCAGGTTTCATTGGCCGAGCACACCATGAAATGACTTGAATATTTAATGAGTGTACTTTCAGATCCTATGTCTTTTTAGCAAGTTTACAGTTGTGTTTTAAAATGCATTTAATGGCATTTTTTCTAATGGGGACGACCCTGAAAACCCATTTGAAGAGGGTGCACTTACTTCATTCACTCACTACAAATAAGGGCTAGTATTATGCTCAAGAACTTTTAAAATTCATGTAAACACCATAATAGAAGTGATTTCCAACAGACAAATTTGTCCATGTTGTATTGCTATATTAATCATGCAGGTATCATAGAACTTCAGTTAATTTACTGTGATGTTATCAGGGTTAAAGTAGTGTTGTGACTTCTGGGTAAAATGAAAGGTCAAATATCAGATGGTGTCACTACCTATGATGTCATTAAGCTCAAAGGACGTGTGATGTCACTTACACTACTTCTGGCATTTTAGTTAATTGACCTCCATAACGTCACCTTTCGTTAATCCATCCTTGAAATGCTAGATCACATAACTGCAGAACAGAGGATGAGGCGCTTAAGTGTCTGCTGCCTCGCTGGAATTTTCAAGCCTTCAACATTTCACTTGGAAATGGTAAACAGCAAAGTGGAGGGCTACGCCTATGTGAAGGAATAGATTTACATGTGAATAGATCTACTCATGTAAATTAGCTTTTTTGAACTAGGTGCTTAGAATGTACCAATAAATAGGTTCATACTAAATATTTAGTATTTTATACCGTCTCAGAAATCATTTGTATCAATAATTACCTCCATTTCTGTATTTTGCACTAGTGATGGTGCAACACACCTGAACTAAATTCAAAATATGACAATTGTGAGAAGTTGGACTTTTGATAGAGGGTGTGAAATCCCTTCTCAAGCAACAACAACAATTTCGGTCAGGGTGAACCACAAAAGTCACTAAATTACCCTGTGCGTAACACTTGTAGCATGGCACAAAAACAGTCAGGTTTAACTTGCAGGCAATGTGTTATGTATTTATCCAGCACACAAACTGTAATACAGTGACAACACAACACAAGGAAAATCCCACACCAATTTAGAGAAATTTGAGTAAAATGTAGTAAATAAAATGAGACCAAAACAACAACAATCCAATGAGTAGAACCAGAGATATACAATTTCAAAGTTTTAGGTAACTATAGCACCCAAAAGCACAAAGTGCCACTTGCGTTTATATGGTTGTGCTAGACTGGGAGAAAGTCACAAGTCCAGACTAACTGCGATGGATTGTGGGCTGGACACAGGGACCAGGTAAGTCCTGCTAAAGTTACCTTCTCCCAGTCTGGCCCGAAGAGTCCAGTTTGCGGTGGAGGATGCGGCGAGGAGCAGGGAGGGCAACATGGAGGGTCATCGCTGTAGTGTGAAGAACCTGTTGGGCATCACAGACGGTTGCTGTTTGAGCTTCGCTTTGGTGGTTGCCCCATACCATTGATGCTGCAGCAATAAGTACAGATCTCTCTTTGCTGCTCCTCGCTGTGGAGTGAAGCCTCGGGTCGACCAGCATTTCATATTGGCGGTCGTTGCGGCTGACTCAGGAACAGGCTGCAGGCACCAAATTGTTAGGGCAAGAAAATGCCAACTTTCTTAAAGTAAAAAGAACAGTTGATGGACAGAATGCAGAACAATGTCATACATTCACCCAAGTACAGAGATCGGGGCCTAAACCCATTGATTTATTTGCTCCCCATGCCATTCCAGTTTGAACCCAGCCATATGCAAATCAGTCTTGACCCTGCTCCCTATGGAAACAGTCCAGCCCGAACTGCCAGGCCAGGTCCTCCCTGGACTGAAAACAATCATCTGAGGACCGGTTTTGGGGTTTCACCCCTCATCAGCCAGGCTAGCTTGACTCCAGTGGCATGGAGAGCACGCGACCCACGTCTGGGCATACCTGTCCCACTCGGGGTGACAAATGCAAAAAGAACAATTGATGGACAGAATGCAGAACAATGTCATACATTCACCCCAGTACAGAGATCTGGGCCTAAATCCATAGTTTTTTTGCTCCCCATGCCATTCCAGTTTGAACTCAGCCATTTGCAAATCAGTTTTGACCCTGCTCCCTATGGAAACAGACCAGCCCGAACTGCCAGGCAACTGGGGTGGCGAAGTGAGCTAAAGAACAATGATGGATTCAACCCAGATCTGTGACTGGGGGTGAATGTCTGAAAACTTTCAGCGCTCCGTCCATCATCTCCTGTGTTAACTTTCTTAAAGTGGCATTTTGAGAATTGTGACTTAAAATCCAACTTTATCATTAAAGAGGATTTTAAATTACATTTCATCAGACACCAAACATGAGATTTTTGCCTGCTCGCAAACAAATGTTATCACTTTTTAAATGTAACAAGGCAACCCAATGTTATCCAATGGGAGAGGGGGGCCTTCCAGTAGTGAACAATGAATTTAGGAGTTTTTCACTACCAGGACATGTAAGACTTTGACTGGGGGAATATGGAGGGCTGCTCCTGCTGCAGAGACCGGCTCCTCCTGTTTGCCCCCTTGAATACAGCTGACCGCAGTGAAGCTGCCCGGCTATGGTACCCTGTATTTAGGGCTCTATTGGTGATTAATGGCTACTTTACCGATGGCAAAGTTTGTGGAGATTTACCTATGTGGCAGCTGTGTGGCTGGGAATGGGGCTGGTCTCTAGCATTTGCTTGCGGTCTTCCACGAACCGCACTCGGCGGACTGTAGCACTGGTTCAGGCTGCTTTGCGGCATCATGGCACCACTTCATTCCCATGCACTCCAAGGGGGGCGTTGGGCCCGCAACTCAGCATGAACCCATTCTGAGAAGTTGGAAGCTACCGAGAACGGTTCTCTCACACAATTGCCTACAGCAGATTGCCATGCCTCCCTGGTAGGATGACCTATTCTAAAGCTGCAGAGATCTGGCACGGCAGAAAGCCTGTTTCAGGTAAACTCCAGAGAAACACCTGCTACCAGGGAAGAGGCTTCCTTGGCGGACGTTCTAATTGTGGCGGCTGCTGCTTGGAGGATCATCTCAACCACCACCACTATGGCTACAGAACGTAACAATGTAGCTGAGGCAGGGGTCTTGGAATCCACAATGGAGCAACATAGTTGCAGCTCTCTGACACTCTCTGCCGCTTGCTCCTCATGTACAGACTTGGCGGCCAGAATTGTGAGTACTTCGGGTGCACTCTTAGGAGGTGGCACGGGTGGGGGCTGGGGCGCAATGGACCCTGCAATGTCGGGGGAAGCATTTGATTCTTTACCAGAGTATGAGTTAGCTATGCTTCAAAATGCTCAGGATGTGTTTGATTCCAACAATCTTCTACCCTCACCAGTAATCTTAGCCACCACTACAACTACTATGGATGCATCTAAAAATGGTGAAGAAGCTGATATGGTTGTGGATATAACTCTAGGGGCCACTGAGGAGGCTACAAGTACATCTTTCATAAGGCAGCTGTAGGAAAATGCCTCTTTTTGCATGGCTAGCCCGCTTTTTGCCTGATGCCTAATGTGACTTTGAACTGTTAGTGCACTGGGTCCCTGCTAAACAGGTTCCCTGTGCCATTTCTCTTTCCCAGTAAAAAAAACACAGGAGGTTAACCATAGACCAAGTTGATACCTGGGTGATTAGTGTTTATTACAAATAACACTGTCTGAACACGCACATTCAATGCAAATAGTGCTGATACTGCTCTTTAATTTTACAATTATAGACTGCTCCTTGCCTTGGTCAAACAGCCATTAATGTCTCCCTGTCTCCTCCTTTCTGCAATTATTGTGCATGTTTTATATACCTGTCTGTGAATATTACCTGTTGAGACATTGTTATTTGCTATATCTCTTTCCCAAACACTGTACCACGATTGGCACAATTTCAGCTACTGCTGTAAGTCTCTAGTAAATGGTACTGCTGGTACCTAGGGCATGCGTACTGAAGATGGTCCCCTGAGGCTGCATTACTGGTTGTGCCACCCCAGAGACCGCTCACCAAGGCTATGCAGGAAGCGTGTCTTGGTGCAGAGAAATCTGAAGAGTCGACGTGGCTCACATCCCTGTGTGCCATGCCAGCCATACACTGGATAAGATATAGGTAAGTCATCCCTACTGCAGGCCTTTAGTCCTAAGGCAGGGTGAACTATATGCTATGTGAGAGCCTATCAGCATGCAGCATGAGCAGATATGCTCCTACAATGTCCAGTCTATTCTGAGATGTTGTAAGTGCACAGGGAAGCCATGAGGAGTACATGGGCCACATACTTTTCAACGCAAGTTTCCTAGCTCCATGATGTCTTCACTGATTTCTAAGATGTTTGGCACAAAATATCTTGTCTTATTAAATCCTCACTGATGCCAGTGTTGGATTTATTAATAAATTCACACAGGAGACCATCCAGAACGCCGCCGCAAGACTGGTCCTCAACCTGCCAAAACACTGCCACATCTCCCAGCACCTGCGCACACTCCACTGGCTCCCCGTCGAGGCGAGAATCACCTTCAAGATGCTCACCCACGCACACAAGGCCCTCCACGGCACCGGACCAGCATACCTGAACAGCAGACTCAAATTCCACGCACCCCAAAGGACCCTACGATCAGCCCAGCTCTCCTACGCCGTGGTCCCCCGCACCAGAAAGACCAGATCGGGAGGCCGCTCCTTCTCCTTCCTCGCAGCTAAAGCATGGAACGCACTTCCGCTCCACCTCAGACAGACATCGCTCCCCATCTTCGCAAGAAACCTCAAAACCTGGCTCTTCGACAGACCCCCTCCTTGATGGAATGGAACCTGCACCCCCCACCACTAGCGCCTTGAGACCCTTATGGGTGAGTAGTCGCGCTTTAACAAACCCCTGATTGATTGATTGATTTTAGAGGATCCTCTGAAAAGCTACCAAGCACTGGTGTGGTCTCTGAATTGTTTTCACCAGTCTGCCAGCAATATACATATTTCTGATCTCATGGGGTGAGAGCCAGCACTCTCAGAGGACAGAGACAAAGCCTGCTCTTGGCGGAGGTTGTCGTGTAGTTCCTATAAACCTATATAGGATCTGCGCGTTTAGACAACATAGACTGTGGGATTGGTGTCCAGACTGATTCCAGACACCTGTATACCAACTAGCTCACAGTGCCACTGTAAACTCCTCTTACCAAGGAGAGAATAGTTCCTGGCAACTATCAAACATGACAACCCTGTCCCCTCAGGGATTGTGGAAACAGTACAGTACTTTTCGTTCAGTCACTCATGCTCACTTTGTCTCAGAGAGAAACACAGAATAAACGGTGGGGACGTTTTTCAGTAAGTATTTATTGAACCAAAGTCATTCTAGTGTAAAATAGGTGTGCTGAAACAACCATAAGACAGAAACAGATATAAATGATTATAAGCACCAACAGAGTAAATGAATGGTGAATTTCTACCATAGTGCTAAAATCAATGAATACAGACAGGTATAAAAATACATGACAGTAATAATGCGTATTCCTACGATGCAACCATAACTAGATTTACCTAAGTGTACCTAGCATGTATGTAGGTGTACAACCAAGAATCCCCCTAGGCTGAAGCCAACCCCATTACCAGAAGTGAGAGACTGTGGGACCCCATCTTGGTCTCGAGATGGACACCCCGTGAGGGATGTCAAACCACTGCGAGCTGGAATGTCTGCATGCAGGAACATCAGCGTCTCGCGTCAGAGTGTCAGCATGAATGTCTTTCTCCTCTGCCTGCCTTGGCAAAGATATGGTGTATATATACCCAATAAGTACCCTCAGGGGATTCCACCTTGCTGTGTCATGTCGGCCGAGGATGACGGAAGGGATTACCCTTATACATAGTTATTATGCAGAAGATGGTAATCCTACTGTGATTCTGAGAATCTTCATGCATAATTAATGAGGCTAGGTTTCGGGGAAAACCACACGACATTTTGTGCAGCGCTTAGCTAGGTAAAAGGTCAATGCCAAAACCTTTTATGTAGTGTAATGGTGCAGTAAATGTAGGTGAAGGGTTAGGAGAATACTCAGGCCTATATTGGGTTACCCTATGAAACTTAACACCCACTCCTCATCCGACCGGACGACATACTAAAAAGGGAATGCACTTCTAGTCAAGCATAAAACATTGTTAAAAAATGCGTTAAAAAAGCTTCTAACAATCTCTAAAAAATAAAGTCTAAAAGTCTTTTAAAATATGTTCATATATATAGTCCGAGCCAGTGAGAACACGGAGAGTCAAATGTTTATGTGTCCTGTGTGGGAGATGCAATATCACTGCTGCTTGCCTTCGCAGACGACGGTCCCTGTAACACCTCACAGATCAGGTCAATTGAGCAAAGATGATCTTCCTCAGTTCCCACAGCCAATGCCGGGGAAGCATTTGTAACATCCAAGGCCTGTGTGCCTGTAGCAGAGCCAGTATCCTGTCCTACAGGAGCTGAAGCATCCCGTGGTGGCTCTTAGAATGCCGACATCAACATTGGAATACACTGGGGACACTGCAGTATATGGGCTGTTAGTGGGTCCAGCAATACATCCACGTCCGTGGCGCAACCGATGGAAGTGTTAGGATGAGGTCCAACACGCATTCATAGATGCATAACAAGCAGCGGAGGACAGGCAAAACACAGTCAATCCAAACTGGTCGAAACAATAGGAAAGTCGAGGTGTGCCAAGATGGAGTACCATGCGCTCATGGTAACATCGCTCCAAGAGCGTCTTTTCCATTTCCTTGGTGACTGGGACATCCATTCCGTAGCAGAAACATTTAAATCAGGATACCCACTACCAGTAGCAGGATTAACGGAAGCCCTCCAAAAAAGCTTCCGAATACGGAGTGTATGAAAGCTGGAATCACTCCGAAGGCTGTCTGAAAGGTGCTTAACAGTCCGGAACCTATGGTCTTAAATAGGTGTACTATACCCTTTGTATCAGACATGTTAAAGATACGCTGTACCATTTCTCCGAAATGGAAATGGCAGTTAGTTTGTACTAGTGCCTGTATCTCAGCAGAGGACCTTGCAACCTGGAGATCAAAAGTCTCTCGGGCTGAGGTTAAGGGCACAACTTTCTGTAAAAACATGGCTTTCATTCGGCTCAGAGTATCAAACTGTATAAAGGAAACATTCAACGAAGGCCATAATGGTGCCTCCCTGACTGTGTGGGTTGGTGGAGACAATACTTGCATGCAACAAGTAACTCTGGAACTCAAAGTGACAAGATATGCGATGCCTGGAAGCATCCCAAAAACAACTTCGACCATTCAGCATTAAGTAACACCCATTCGAGAGCAGCTTGAACACTGGATTAATCACGGCAGCTGGGGAACCTTTCAGATGACAAGATAAGTTAGCTACTGAACCATTACAGGCCCCGTGAAGCATAATGTCCAGGCAAATGAGAGATCCACTCAAAGAATTCTTGCAGTCTGTACCGCTGATAAAAACTTCAGTGTCCCCGTTCGTGCATCTAAATCTATATGGTAATTCCCAAGATTCATGGATAAATTCCCTACCCATTGCTTCATACCTGCCTACCTGGGGCCATATTACACATTATCACTGTTTGTGCCCCATTATGGTGTATGCGCTGCCCCCAAGGCAGTTGCGAACACGCGCTACCCTGTGGGCAGTGCATTCATGTGAAAACACGGAGCAGCTGCACTGTGTTTTCACAGTGCAGGCGGCACCCGCCTGCACTTTCAAAGGGGTTTAGAAATCCCCTTGCAGGCGGGTGCAGTCAGTGACTGCACCCGCCTGCAAGGGGATGTCTGGGGGGTCCATGGGACCCCCTCTACCCCCTACAGACGTCTGCTGTCAGGAGGTGCACTGACAGTGCACCACCTGAGGGTTTCTTTGACTCTGCGCCCGTGTCTGTAATATGGCGCGGGCGCAGGGTCAAAGGAATTCCCTCATTTGTATAGGGCACGCCCCTATGCAAATGAGGGAACACCCTCTGTTGATAGTGCTTTAAGTGCGCCAGTGCTATCGTTATTATAGAAGGGGACGCACAAGTGTCTGTGTCTCCTTCTATAATACCTATAGTGCCCCTGGGGCGTGCAAAGCGGGCTCTAATGCCCGTTGCGCCCCCGGGGCACCATCTGTAATATGGCCACTGGTGGTGTTTTAGGCAATATTGAAACTGGAACGTTGTTACTGCCATTGTTATATGGCCATGAATTAACCATTATGTGGATGGTGATTCTGCCACAGTGAAAAGTAATTGGTCTAATTTTGTAATGCGCAGCATTGTATATTTTGCATCCCTTTGTGCCATTTATATGCAGAGAACAGAGACGTACTGTTGATATATCGCCAGGGCACATAACCAGAGCACAATGCTTAAGTGTCCTGCTTAATAACATAATAGAACGTAGCTGTGATTGCCTGTGTTGTAAGATGGACAGATTCTGTTCCATTATATCTATAGCAGAAGATACAATGTTGCCCAGTGAATTAATTCTGGATGTTAGTGTGGTCATGCCATTGTTAACCACAGCCAAAGCCTTTTCCAAGTTAATTCTGTAAGTTTCAAGCAATCTCTCCGCAGCTTCCTGTTGGGAGATTTTCCAAATTTCATTATAAACAGCATATAAGACGCGTTTCGGACATGGCTTACGGGGACCTAGTAAAAAATCCCCAAGATCCAGGTCTTCTGAGAGTAGGGACAAGTGTTTCACCTGTCACAGTGTTGAGGTTTTTAGCCAATGTAGGCATAACTTCCCAACACTGTATGATGTCACCACACACGGATGTTCTCGTTGTACATAGTGTAGGTCAGGCCTATTGATACTAAACCCTTCAGTGGTACCCTTGAATCTTGACTGACACCTATTTGTATCGATAGGCCAGACTAACCATCCCTTCCAATTGGGGTCTGTTGAATTGTATGAAACGCCATGCAAGATGTCATCTAGTGTACCCTCACAATTTTCTGTTTCGTTTTGCCATCCCTCCAAGTGTGAAAGCGAGGGAATACGAGGTGTGTTCAAGTCCTTAATCTTGGCTAACCCAAGACAGGAAGTCTGTTGCACAGTGTCGTTCAGGAAATCATTTGTTGTGGTATGAGCATGCTCTGAATAGTGCCTCAGTTCCCTGAACCTGCCATTCTTTAGTCCCCCAGACTGATTTAATGTTTATAGTGTCTTCCCATAAGCCGAAACCCTGTTCAGACAGTTGGGCAATAAAGGATGTAGAGTATATCTGTTTTGTGTTAGTGAGCATATTTTTCTCTGCAGGTGTAGGTGCAAGCTTATATTAATATGAGCGTGGATCTGATGTATTGAATCCAGAAAAATAAGCAAACGTTTGTGCAAACGTTTGTGAACTACCTTTCGATGGTGTTGGGCAGTGTTCCCCTTGGTGGTATGCGAAAACATTACGTGGTGCACTGGTTTTATGCAGAAAATGATGACCATAGTGTTGATAACAGTACATTGCATTAAAATCAGAAGAGTCATCAAACATTTCATTTTTCGTAAATGCTGCAGGCACTTCTAAATCAGACAACATATGATTGACAGTTTCAGAATCCCAATCATTAGAGTATGTAGTGGAGGTAATGATATCATTTAAAGACATTTTGAATATATGTGGTATTTTCAGAAGTTCAGTGGGACAAAATACATCATATGAAACTCTATCCCAAACTATTCCGTCAGGAACTGGAACTGCTGTAATGTTCGCTTAGGACAGGTCTCTTTGTTCACAATGAGATGACGTATGAGATTTCAGCACCAAGTTCACTTTTGATACTGCAGAGAGTTCTGGGAGATAGTGTCAATTCATGATCAAGAGAAAGACAATGACTAAACCTATCCAGAATAGTAGGAACAGTATTCCAGTGAATATCCAGAGTTGTAGCTATGGTGATACTAGGTATGTCTTTTTAAAAACATTTTTAAAAATCATGAAGTTGTTTTTGGGGGAAACTGGAGCTGGCGGTGACTCAGGTTCACTTGGATCCAGATAAAAGGTGTCAAAATCGATGAAGTAGCCAGATGCAGTTCGATCTATCTTTAGTAGCTCAGCAGGTTTTGTTGAACTGGCAGTTGTCTCCTGTAGAGGCATATTGATGTAGATGTCGGTGGTAGGCTGAATTGATATTTGTGTTTCACATGAATTTTGTTGTTGTTCAGTTTCAAAAGAAATGAATTCCATTTCATTGTTGGGAACTCCATTACTTCGAATTGTAGACTCTTCGAATGTCATGTCTTTCTGTCTGAATTTCCTGTATGGTAGCGAGAGGAGAGCGGCGGCTACCCAAGAGCCCATGTGGCCTGCTATTCAGGATCAACCACATAGTGTGGTTTGATCAGATCAATTGAGATAAATCTCTTCTCTTTTTTGCCGGCACGAGGCGGAAAAAGTACTGTTTTTGTTCCATCGACAGCCAGGACAGGTATAGGCTTTCTGTATAATGGACCAAATTCTTTCTTGTCCACAATATTTTCTCGGACCAGATCCCTGACTTTTGGGATCCAGGCAGGTCTTGCCGTTACTGATTTCACTTCCCCAGTAGTGGTGCGTTTTACTTGCACATTGCTTTGTAGTGCCCAGAATTCATTAAGATCCTGTAAAACAGCCAAACATTTATCGATGTCAAAAGGTTTTTCATCCGCCACTGTGCTTTCACATTCTCGTTCCAAATAGGAACGGGGTGTCACCTCCTAGGGAACTTCTTGGCATATTATTTAGTGCCCTCTGGACCCCATATCGGCGATTGACCCAACTACCACCCGAACCAAATACCATTGCCGTTAAAGATTGCTTTAAGTCCTGTTTTTTTCTCTCCATAACCGAATTTCCCTCGGGATGGTACGGAGAGGAGTACCACAATGCAACACCCAAACTTCCCATGGCTTCCTTGTAAGCCCTAGAGCTAAACGCGGGGCCATGGTCAGAATGTATTGTGCCAACTGCGTATGTCCCTATGAAGACACGCAAATCTTTTATAACAGTTTGAGCGTCAGCCGAGCGCTGAGGCCAAACCCACAGGAATCTAGAACATGAATCCACTGCCACCAAGTTGTACTTGTAAGCCCCATCAGATTGTAAGAGGCCACAGTGGTCCAAAAAGATACAAGCGAGAGGTCTGTCTGATATTAGTAATGGTGTTTGTGGTGGGTGTGCTAGGGTCGAACCCTTCATCTGCTGACAGATGTCGCACTTAAGTACAAATGCTTTCATCTGTTTGGTTAGACCTGGCCACCAATAGCGTTGTTTTAGCAATGAAACAGTCACAGTAACCCCTGCGTGTGCAAAACCCAGACCCTCATGTGCAGCTATAATTAAACCTAACCTGCGATCCATGTTTGGTATGATTCTATCCCCCACTCCTGGAATTTGAGCATACAGAATATTTTTTGCATCTAACTTGTAGAAGTACTTGAGTGGAAAACCTTTCGGCAAGGCTGTGCTGTTTTTGCATGAAGCAATGACAGCTACCATTGTGCTTCCGTCTATTCTCGTGCTAGAATGAGTGATTGCAGCTACAGCAGCAGTTCGTACTGCCCCTTTTGCGGCTTTATCAACTAATGAATTCCCTTCAAAATGAACACCATCACGTTGATGACTCAATGTGTGTATCACATGAGCTCTCTGCAAGTCTTTTTTCAACTCTGCCACTTGTTCCCAAAGCATTTTGTGATTTATTGTGCAACCTTTTGAGTCTTTAAACCCATTTTGACCCAAGTAATGAAGATATTCATTTTAAGAGTGGGCACAGTAAAATGAATCACACACTATAAGTGTGAGGAATTCTCGATCAGTTAGTATTAGCCCCAGTAATAAGGCTTTTAATTCTGCCAGCTGTGCCGTGCAATCTCCTAGAGACTGCGTCTTCGTACTGCTAGGATGGAACTTGCCATCCTGCATACATCCTTTTACAATTGCACAAGCTGCACTGTATTGCTGTTTACTTCCTATAGCAGGCTGAGCAGAACTGTCAGTGTAAATGATGTATTCATACTGATCTAGAGGCATTATTTCATTTGGGAGAGGATATTCTTGCTCGTATTGCAGGAATGCTTGTGTTTTTAGTGTAGAATCAAATTTGTAATCTACATCTGTTGCAGTGAGAGAATTAGCCCATTGTATCCATCGCGGATGTAGCGCTTTTGCGTTTGGAATGCTAGCTTTTGTAACAGCCTCTGAGGCTGGTACCGGGGTCATGACAATTATTTGTTTGCCCTGAGCCAGTGCTCTTTCTCTCACTACCGCAGTCTGTACTGCAGTCAGAATTTTCTCTGTAGAAGCAAAACGCATTTCAGCGTTTGTGCACAAGTGTGATTTGTATGCTATGGGTACCGTTTAACCTTCATTGAAGGTTAGGTAAGTGTACCCTGATTGACCCGCTATTACACACATCACCAAATAAATTTCTGGTATTTACACGTGTGTGTAGGTCTTTTGAAGCTATCATGTCAGCTTGCAAGAAATGAAGTATATCTGTATGTTCCTGTGTCCAATGTCTAATTGAAAAATCAGGTATGATTAAATCGTAGAAAGGTTTTTCTATGTAATCCAAAATGTAGTTTTTGGAGGTTGGAGCAGTGCGCACTTTTCTAAAAAGTTAGCTGCTAGGCTTTTTCCTTCACTTGATAACTCGTATCCCAAAAATAGGACATTGAGGTGGGCTATCTTTGATTTTTTAAATTGAATTTGTAGCCCTCAGAGGTGAACCCCAAAATTATGTTGCTTACCCTGGTCAAATGATCCTTTAAATCATCATCCATCAGATAAATATCATCTACATAGGACAATGCCTCCTCATCAAAAGTTTGAAGTAACTTAGTTACCCTAGCTCAGAATAACCCAGGGCTATTCCTATACCATTGGGGGAGTCTACAGAATTGACGCTGAGAGCCGAGCACTGAGAATGCTGTCAAATATCTGCTTTCAGGTGCTATATTTTGGCAGAAAAATCCATTTGAGATATCTAGTGTTGTTTTGTATTTTTTCCACACAATGTTATTCACTAATGCGGCACTGTGTGCATTCTGTATTCGAAATGTCTTTGTGCAAGTATTCAGATGTCTGTAGTCTAAAACTAGACGATATGAATTATCAGGTTTCATTACGGGAAACACAGGATTATTCATTGAAGAGGTGCAATTTTCTATTACCCCTTGGTATTCAAGTTGATCTAAGATCTCCCTGACCGGTTTCTTCGCTTCTTGTTTAATAGGGTATTGTCTCTGTGGAGTTGGAGTAGTTTTTACTGGGATTACATGGTTAGGTGACTCAGCATCCCACCCTACATGGTTGCGATATAATGCTAGAGCAAGTGCTACCGCCCACTCCTGTGTATCTGTATGTTTTAAGTATATTGGAACGAGGTCGGAAAGAGCCGGTAAAATTACAGTTTCTCCCTTTGGGCACTCCATAGCAATTTCAGGCGGCCAATCTTTTTCAGCCAAGAGGATGTCATAGCCATAGGTCAGGTTCTCCCAAAACAGACATTTAATTTTTCTTGGTTTGTCCCCCTCCATTTGTAGTGTTATTTCATATATCGGGTGTGGGACACTTACCCTAGTATCAGGTGTCTACACTGTGATATGTTCATTCAACGCCACTGTCACCAGAAACTCCATCAGGTTCTAGCGAGCTATTGTTACTTCTGCTGCGCTGTCTAGCATCGTCAGAGCCCATTACCTGTTCAGAAGTTGAGTCCTCAGAATTCTGGGCATATCTAACTTTAAGTCCTGCTACCTTCTTTTTAAATTGAGGTTTTGATTTTTGTTAATCTTCTTTTTTGATATTATAGTCCGAAGTATGCTGTGTGTCTCTGGACTTTGTCCGTTCTTCTTGTCTGTGTTCTGACCGTTGTTCTCTCTCTGAGTTTTTGATGAACCCTGAAAGGAATGAGAGGAACGTGTATCAGTATCCTGATACCTGTCAGGTTTTTTAATGTTATCACGATTCCTAAGGCTGTACTTTCTTTCGGAGGGCTCCTGTTGAGTAGACCCACCCCTGAATTGTGACCTATTTTCACTATTCTTTTGTTTTTTATTATCCCATTTCTTCTTGGAAGAATCAGGTGCTTGCTTGGTGTTATCCTTTTAAGGACCACCCATGAGTTGAGGATTTGTTGCCTTAGCTCCCAAACTATCTCTACCTAATTCGGCATATGTGTCTTCAATCATTTTAGGTAATTCACGCTCCTGTTGTAAAATAGTGAAATCCCTCAGGCGTTGGCGTATTGCCACAGCTGCTGCCTACCCTTTTATGTTTGCTAGTATAATAGTTGATACCTGGGCAAAGTTACTAACAATTTCATCCCTAAGTTCAGAGCAGGTTTTGCTCCATACTCATTCTGTATTTGTCTTAATACATCTGGTATTACTGCTATTGAAGAGATACCATGAGTTCTGGTATATATGGTAGCGAAATCTGTACCCCAGGAGGTACAATCCTCTCTCTGGGGACCTATCCCCATTGGCAAGCAGATTGTTAGCATTCTGTGTTTTTCTTGAGGGCTTGTGTGTGGAAATACTGCCTTTAACTGTGATTTTTTGAGCTTTCCAGAATGGCATTTGCTCACGTCTAGTGGGCATTTTACCCATAACTGCGTGTAGTGTTTGTGGAGTTATTTTAGTTGTAGATCCCTGAATTTTTCTTGCTGGTGTAGCCCTTGTTGGCTGAAGTGTGAGTGTTCTCATAACGAACTGTGTCAGGTTTCTGTAAAGTTTTATTATTTCTTTGTGTAGTGGACATAAGTCTGCTACCAGCACTGTGTCAATGTCTGGATGTGATGTGTAAGCCGCTAGGGCCGGCCAAGTCGCTCCGTCTCTGCCGAGCGGACCGAGTCTTACTTTATCTTTTGTGTGTGGGAGGGTGCCTTTAAACCAGTTTATGTGCTCCTGGTAGGTGAGCGGAACTTCAATGTCTTCATATGGTCAGTATTCTTCTGATGCTTCATCTTTAGTGTAAGAATGAAATGTATTTGTGCGTGTATCTGCTGGTGGGAATTTGACCACTGAATAGAATACCTCAGTTCTATATGATTCGTGTGCCTCAATCACAAATGTTACTGTCCCACCCCTAGCTGTGACTCCATAGTCTGCTAGTTTTAAAGTAAGGGCAGTTCTGAGATTTTCTGAAATGTTTATTTCGCCTTCTTGTTCTCCTTCCTCCACTGCATTAGCACATTGTGCTGGCGTAGGGTTGTCTTCGTCAGCCATTGTTGAAAGAGTTTCAAGGAAACTGAGATACTTTTTTATGCACAATAGGAACTATTTGTCCTTCAAACTTGAATAAACCAACAGCCAATACATAGGATATGCCTACTCAGCTGTGGCAGATTTTTTCCCTCCCACTCCAGACGTCTCTGGAATAATGTGAGTAGGGGTCTCTGAGAAAAACACAACTGAAATACTCAGATTTGACCGTTAAATAAGTACGAAACCAACTTTGGAGGTGCCATGTCGTGTAGTTCCTATAAACCTATATAGGATCTGCGCGTTTAGACAACAAAGACTGTGGGATTGGTGTCCAGACTTATATCAGACACCCCCACCAGGTATGTTCGCCTGTATACCAGCTAGCTCACAGTGCCACTGTAAACCCCTCTTACCAAGGAAAGAATAGTTCCTGGCAACTATGGAACATGACAACCCTGTCCCATCAGGGATCGTGGAAACAGTACAGTACTTTTCGCTCAGTCACTCGTGCTCACTTTGTCTCAGAGAGAAACAGAGAATAAACGGTGGGAACGTTTTTCAATAAGTATTTATTGAACTAGCGTCATTCTAGTGTAAAATAGGTGTGCTGAAACAACCATAAGACAGAAACAGATATAAATGTTTATAAGCACCAACAGAGTAAATGGATGGTAGATTTCTACAATAGTGCTAAAAACAATGAATACAGGCAGGTATAAAAATACATGACAGTAATAATGCGTACTCCTACGATACAACCCTAACTAGATGTACATAAGTGTACCTAGCATGTATGTAGGTGTAGAGCTAAGAATCCTTCTAGGCTGAAGCCAACCCCATTACCTGAAGTGAGAGACTGTGGGACCCCGTCTTGGTCTCGAGATGGACACCCCGCGAGGGATGTCAGACCACTGCGAGCTGGAATGTCTGCATGCAGGAACCTCAGAGTCTCGCGTCAGTGTGTCAGCATGGAAGTCTTTCTCCTCTGCCTGCCTTGGCAAAGATATGGTGTATATATACCCAAAAGGTACCCTCAGGGGATTCCACCTTGCTGTGTCATGTCGGTCCGGATGACAGAAGGGATGACCTTTACACATAGTTATTATGCAGAAGATGGTAATGCTGCTGTGATTCTGAGAATCTTCATGCATAATTAATGAGGCTAGTTTTCGGGGAAACCCACACGACATTTTATGCAGCACTTAACTAGGTAAAAGGTCAATACCAAAACCCGTTATGTAGTGTAATGGTACGGTAAATGTAGGTGAAGGGTAGGAGAATACTCAGGCCTATATCGGGATACATAACAAGGTGCTTCTGAACTCCTCCAGGACAGGATGGCCTACCCTAGTGGGAAGCTTCAATGGTGATGCCGTCTATGTAATCTGCTTACCCAGAACAGACCCTAACTTCTACATGTGTGTAAGATTTAAGTTTGGCAGAGATACAGTACATTTTTGCCAAATACTCTTTAAAGTTAGTACAGGAGAATAGCCACTAGGGGACAACCCAGCACTTCCGGGGGTCTTTCATGATCTTATTTGTAAGGCCTGGCCGAAATTAGGAGTGGAGATGGTTGGACAGCTCTTTGACGTGATTGGATTTTGCTCGTTTGCTGGGCTACAAGCTGCTTTTAACCTTCCTTATCATTTTCTTTAAATATTTGCAGTTAAGGGAGTATTTTCACTCTGGATGTAAGGCTCCAACATTATGTCAAGCATGCTTAAAGCTAGTCAAAAATCTTTGATTAGTACGATCTTTCAAGCGCTTTGTGAGCATAGGAGTGATGGCGGCCTACTTTTAGCTGATAAATGGAGCAAATTGCTTTCTAGTGAGGTGTTACCATCAGAAATACATAGGGTCTTGGAGTAGGTGGAGGATTCAGTGCATTCTGTACATCTGACACTGGAGCAATTCAAGGCCGTTTGTATGTTATATTACATGCTGGAGAAATTTATGAGGTGGGGAGGGAACCCTAACACTGATAAAGCTAGTTGCCCCAAGTACGGCTGTCAGGCAGCCGACATTCTCCATGTGTTTTTTGCATGCCATGCTCTCAAGGAGTTTTGAGAAAGGGTGACTCAATAGATTATGGCATGTTTAGGTTATGAAGCTCAATTTACCCCCATGGAGATAATGCTAGGAGATATAATGGAATATGATACTGGGCTAAGATGGCTGTTGTCTATAGTAATTGTTTCTGCCAGACTCTGTATCGATAGTTCTTGGGTGTCAGCAGTTTCCCCGTGAGGTACAGCATGGTGGATGGTTATCCGGCAAATACACGACTTGGAGCAGGCTTTGAGTATAGTAAGGGGCACTCGCGCGCTGAAATAAGTTGAAAGAACATGGTTAGGTGTCATGGAATCCCTGGGGAGTGGGCCCCACAAGTCACGCCCGATATTGACGTTTTAACCCTCCTCCGTGCACAGGAATGGGCTGGCCCCTTTAAGACCGCTTGGGACCTGCGGGAGGACGTGTCTGGAAGCGGGACGTCGGACCCTCTCCTCCTATCAGGAGGCATCGTCGAGGTGAAAGAGGAGGAGCGAGAACCAGGAAGTGCGCAAGCCGGAGAACAGAGTGAGGAGGACGACCGAGAGAGAAAACCGGAGGAGCAGTTGCTGTATCCCGAGTCAACCGGCGGTCCTGAGGTCCAGGAGAAGGAGCAGGAGAAAGTTCCGACGCCAGGAGGCCAATGACCCCACGCGTCGCCCCGCCACTCTCCAGGAGGAGTGTGGCTGGAGCAGGTACGGCGTCGTCTGCGGGGGCTTTCTTTTTCACGGGGGGGAACGGGTAGGTTGTGAGGGTGGGCACCGTTTTTTCCTCTAGGTTGATTACACGTGGTGGTGGTCCACGGTGAACCCTCGCACACCCCCTTCCCTTGCTAAATGCGACTCCGTCGTACATTCCACTGACCTGTGGCTCTTTTTGTTTTATTTTACATAACGCCCGGATGTTCCCCTGCCGGAGCTGAAAGCAAGTGGAGTTATCCCTGAAGCCTTCCAGCCACCAAAATTACCCTGGATAACAGAGACAGTTTTGTTTTCTCCTTCCTCCTCGCCCCTGACAGTACTTGGTGGCCGCTATTTCTTTTTGGGTTATGTTTATCCCTGTATAATAAACCTCCATACAACTGAACCTTCCAGGTCTCCTCCTCCTCTTGTTGGGTCCTCCTCTCCTTTGTGCCTACAACCATTCACGGGCCCGTGACAACTTGGTGTCAGAAGTGGGATCACACCGTCTGATACAGGATGGAAAACCTCATCGCCCAAATGAGAGAGGGACAAAGCAAACTCGAGTGGGCCATGGAAAAATCCGCCGGCCAAGCTGAGATGGACAGGGCTGTCTTTACTTCAGCGATACAGACTCAGGCTGACAACCTTACTAAATTGGCTGAGGGACAGACAAAGCTGATGGCAGCCTTGGGGCAAGGGAGAGCGACCGCTCTGCCTGGTACTGTGGTCCCCTTACAAAAATATGTACCGGGAGACAATCCAGTTTCCTTCTTTCTAAATTTCGAAAGAGCTGCTAAGGCCAATGCTTGGCCCGGAGACCGGTGGCCGTTCTATCTGGCTCCTTTACTCACCGGGAAGGCACAGGCAGCATACCAGATGGCCAATAGGGATGGTACAGCCGCCTACGGCCATGTGAAACAATTCATTTTGGACAGACTGGGCGTCGACGAGGAGGCCCATCGCCTGAAGTTTAGACAAGAACGGGGTATACCAGGTGACACCCCGAAGACTTTATTTTATAAATTGAAGGACGCCGCCGACCGCTGGTTAAAACTGTTAGAGTCCACCCGCGAGGAAATCATGGACAAAATTTACCTCGAGCAATATCTTGAGGCGCTACCCTACGGTACGCAACAGTGGTTGCGCCAACACGCGGGTCTGACCTTGGCACATGCCATAGAGATGGTACATCATATTCCA
Organism: Calotriton arnoldi; assembly: GCA_963921515.1. NCBI lineage: Eukaryota > Metazoa > Chordata > Amphibia > Caudata > Salamandridae > Calotriton > Calotriton arnoldi. The sequence continues at coordinate 6,238,621 of CAWUFW010000089.1, read as the reverse complement.
GGGCACAAAACCGAACATCAATGAGGGAACCCGAGAAAACCCCCAAAATCCCACAAGTTGGAAGGGTCGAGAAAAAAACGGTAAAACCACCATAAGAACCCCCAAAGCCAATATACGGGAAGCCAGGTGTCCTCCCTACCTTAGGACCTCAGTGTTTTGAGTGTGGGGAGTGGGGGCATATCGCAAGGTACTGCAGAAGGAAAAAGGAGAAAACAGAGGACGAACCCATGGATGTGAGCTATCTCCCTCGGTCCATCCTTTATGCCCAGGAAACGGGTCCTGTCTTGTGTGTGAGTGTTTATCTGAATGACCAACCTGTAACTGCTCTGTTAGATTCAGGCTGCAAACATTCAGTGGTTAGAAAGGAACTCTTGTCCCCTTCCTCCCTACTTCCCAACAAGATAGTTAGAATAAGGTGTGTGCATGGTGATACAAAAGATTATCCGTGGGCCCGGGTGAACCTCAAAACTAAGCTGGGGGTTGGGTTTCAGATAGACGTAGGGGTTTTGCCTTATCTCCCTGAGCCTCTGATTATAGGAATAGACACCCCCTGTTTCCCTACCCTCATGCTAGAAGCCCTGTCTAAAACACTGAAGACTGATAGACCCCATAATAACCTATTGAGTTCTGAGCCCTGGGCCATCGACACACATTTTAGGACGGCCCAACTCAATGACGCTACTCTTAGTAACGCGTGGCAGAGCGCCAGAGAAACACAGCAGTCCCCACAACGGGTATATCCCTGCTTCATTGAACAGAACAGGATTCTTTATAGGGTGGCAAAGGACGGTGAAGAGCCCCAGCTATTAGTACCAACCGGGTTCAGGGATCAGGTCCTTTTTTTTGCTCATGCACATCTCCTTGCAGGGCCTTGTGGGGCCCAATAAACAGCACAGTCTATACTCCGAAGTTTTTTCTGGCCAGGGGTCCACGCGCAAGTACGAAAATACTGTCAGGAATGCCAGATATGCCAGAAGAAAAACCCTTATGTCCCACCAAACGTCCCATTGAATCCACTTCCCATTATTGGCAAGCCATTTGACAGAATCGGTATGGACCTTATAGGTCCCCTTCCCAAGTCCCGCCGGGGTTACCAATATGTCCTTGTTATAGTGGATTACGCCACAAGATATCCTGGAGCCCTTCCCTTAAGGTCGGCCGCGTCCACCACAATAGCTCAGAGACTGATAGAAGTCTTCTCGAGAATGGGGTTTCCCCGTGACATAGTCACTGACCAAGGGACTCCCTTTGTGTCGAGGCTAATGAGGCAGGTTTGTAAGGAATTGAATATTCGACACATAAAGACGTCAGTCTACCATCCCCAGACGGACGGGCTTGTAGAGCGCACCATGGCAATCTCAAGCTCACCCTTAAGAAGATGCTCACTGGGGATGGGAAAAACTGGGACCAGCTACTGCCCTTAGCATTGTTCGCACTCAGAAGCCAGACCCAGAGTAGTCTTGGAATATCCCCTTTTGAGCTACTCTTTGGTCGGAAGCCCCGAACACTCTTAGAGATCACAAAAGAGAGTTGGGAAAAGGAGGGGGTTCAGGAAGCCCAATCCCTGTTGGATTATGCAAACCAAATTAAGTCCCGTTTGCACAAACTGAGAACCCTAGCTCATGAGTCACTGGAAGAGGCCCAACGAAAACAAAAAAACTTTTATGACAAAGGGAGGAAGTGGCGGGAACTAGACGTAGGAGACTGGGCTCTAGCCCTTCTTCCATCCTCCTCTCATAAGTTGAGGTAGGAATGGCAAGGACGTTTTCAAGTTATAAGAAAAATAGGAAAAACGACAAACATCCTAAGCCTCTCTCCGAGAAAAACACAAATGTACCATATAAACCTCTTAAAAAAATGGCTGGGCCCTCCACCTAACCAGACCCATAGTGTATCCACCGTAAAAACCCCGGTCCACACTGTACAGGATACCATAATCAACACAGATTTGACAGACAAGGAGGGGGAAGAAATCCGGGCCCTCCTCCTTACTCATAAAGAGATCTTCTCCGATCAACCTGGCCGGACCCATTTGGCTGAGCATTCGATCCCGACTCAAGAAGGAGTCGTGATTAAACAGAAACCCTATAGGGTCCGTGAGGCCCGGCGAGTCGCTCTCCAGAACGAGGTATCTCAAATGCTCAAAACAGGGGTCATAGTACCCTCCCAGAGCAATTGGTGTTCGCCAGTGGTGCTTGTCCCAAAACCGGATGGCAGCATCCGGTTTTGTATTGACTTTCGAGCAATAAACCGCATCTCAAAACAGGACGGTTATCCCCTTCCCAGGGTTGATGAACTGATAGAGCGCCTTGGTGAGGCTCGGTACATCTCCACGATCGATCTCACCAAGGGCTACTGGCAAATATCCCTAAAACCTGCTGATCAAGAAAAGACGGCATTTGCTACCCCCGATGGCCTATACCACTTTACGGTCCTCCCGTTTGGGTTGCATGGGGCCCCGGCTAGTTTCCAGAGGCTGATGGATACGGTGTTGGCACCTCACCTATCCTACGCCTCTGCCTATCTGAACGATATTGTGGTATATAGCAAGTCGTGGCAAGAACACCTGCAACATCTCCAGGCCGTCTTTACTGAGCTTGGGCTTGCTCGTTTACACATCAATGCGAAAAAGTCCAGGTTCGCTTTCCAGAAAGTCAAATATTTGGGATACGTCCTAGGGAAGGGTCTAATAGAACCCCAGACGGAGAAGGTAAAAGCCATCCAAAACACACCATTCCCTACTACCAAACGTGACCTTAGGGCTTTCCTGGGATTAGTGGGGTACTACAGACGCTTCATCCCCCAGTTTTCCGAGGTTGCTGCCCACCTCACGGATCTTCTAAAGAAGTCAGTCTCTGCCTCGCGGTTACGTACCCCCTCGGCCCCTGAAGACCAGGCCTTTCTGTCCCTTAAAGGCGCCCTGACGACCTCCCCTGTGCTAATGACACTGGACTTCCAAAAACCCTTTATCCTCCAGACGGATGCCTCCGGGGTGGGTATCGGTGCGGTACTGTCCCAGGTCGATAGCGAGGGTGCTGAGAGGCCTGTCATCTATATCAGCAGGAAGTTGTTCCCGAGAGAGAGGATCTATCCCACGATAGAGAAGGAGTGCCTGGCTGTGAGGTGGGGGATTGAGAAGCTGCGCTACTATCTCGAGTGTAGACCCTTTATTCTGTATATCGACCATGCCCCCTTGACTTGGCTCCAGCGGAATAAAGGTTGCAACGACCGTGTGCTCCGGTGGTTCCTGGCCCTACAGCCTTTCCAGTTTGTCGTTCGTCACCGTAAGGGCACGGAGCCGGGGAACGCTGACTTTCTCTCCCGCTATCCCCTTTCCCCCGATCGGGGAAACCTAGGGGGGAGGTTGTGTCACGGAATCCCTGGGGAGTGGGCCCCACAAGTCACGCCCGATATTGACGTTTTAACCCTCCTCCGTGCACAGGAATGGGCTGGCCCCTTTAAGACCGCTTGGGACCTGTGGGAGGACGTGTCTGGAAGCGGGACGTCGGACCCTCTCCTCCTATCAGGAGGCATCGCCGAGATGAAAGAGGAGGAGCGAGAACCAGGAAGTGCGCAAGCCGGAGAACGGAGTGAGGAAGACGACCGAGAGAGAAAACCGGAGGAGCAGTTGCTGTATCCCGAGTCAACCGGCGGTCCTGAGGTCCAGGAGAAGGAGCAGGAGAAAGTTCCGACGCCAGGAGGCCAACGACCCCACGCGTCGGCCCGCCACTCTCCAGGAGGAGTGTGGCTGGAGCAGGTACGGCGTCGTCTGCGGGGGCTTTCTTTTTCACGGGGGGGGAACGGGTAGGTTGTGAGGGTGGGCACCGTTTTTTCCTCTAGGTTGATTACACGTGGTGGTGGTCCGCGGTGAACCCTCGCACACCCCCTTCCCTTGCTAAATGCGACTCCGTCGTACATTCCACTGACCTGTGGCTCTTTTTGTTTTATTTTACATAACGCCCAGATGTTCCCCTGCCGGAGCTGAAAGCAAATGGAGTTATCCCTGAAGCCTTCCAGACACCAAAATTACCCTGGATAACAGAGACAGTTTTGTTTTCTCCTTCCTCCTTGCACCTGACAGTACTTGGTGGCCGCTATTTCTTTTTGGGTTATGTTTATCCCTGTATAATAAACCTCCATACAACTGAACCTTCCAGGTCTCCTCCTCCTCTTGTTGGGTCCTCCTCTCCTTTGTGCCTACAACCATTCACGGGCCTGTGACAGTAGGGTTTAACTGGGACCTACAGATTATCTAGTAATACTAGTGAGTCTCTCACAGGCGTAATGATTCTATTCTTTTTCTATTATGGTATTTGCTCAGCCCTCTAGTTGTCTGGTGTATGTGCTGTCTACTCATTTTTGTTCTTTTACACTTTTTCTTCTGCATTTCCTGTGCTTGTATATTGTAGCTCCATACCAGTTGGATATATTAGTGCTTCCTTATATTATGTGCACCCTGCTGTTGTTCAAAGGGGCTGTGACCCCTAGCACTTTTTTCTCTGTAGTACTGTCTATGTGATTTGATTAATTCTGACTTAATTAAAAAGGTTTTAAAAAAAAGATCATGTAAGAATGAAATGTATACATTTTTAAATACAATGCACCGTGCCCTTTTGGCTGCTTAGGGCTTAGCCTAAGGGTGACTTTTGTGTATTAAAAGGAAGGTTTATGCTTGGCAAAAGGTTTATATTGCCAAGTTGAATGGGCAGTTTAAAACTGCGCACAGACTGAAATGGAAGGATCTGAGACGTGTTAAAAGGGCTACTTAAGTGGGTGGCACAGTAAGTGCTGCAGGCTCACTAGTAGCATTCCATTTACAAGCACTGGATGCATGTGGTACCACTTTACTAGGGGCTTAGAAGTATACTAAATGTGCCAATTGGGCATGAGCCTATTTTACCATTTTTAAAAGTATGAGCACAAGAACTTTAGCACTGGTTAGTAGAGGTAAAGTGCACAGAGCCCAAAAGATAACAAAAATAAACTTCTGCACAACAGGAGGGGACAAGGCAAAACATTTGGGACAAGATCACTGATGCCACAATAGTAAAAAATAAATGTGGCTCAATTCCAATAACCCCGGCTTACAACTGTACTAATAAACAAGCATTCACTCATTTATTACTGCACTGCCAAGGTCAAGTTTTAGTTTATTACCAAACTACAACCAAATTGGCATGGGAAAAGCATTTTAACTGTCTGACTTATTAGACGCAAAGTTGTTTTACACAGTGAAACAACTCTCAAAATAGTTCTGAGCTCTCAGTGTGATTTTACCTCGTTGAACAAATTAAACCCATTGCATCCTGATTTTGGTTAAATACCTTTCATCAAATCAAAAGCAAATGACAAAATGCCATGGTATAAACAATATACGGAGATGCACTCGGTATCTTGTTTATACCATGGCATCAGGCTCTTGGTTTTTGCGGGTCATAGTCCCTTCCCCACACTTAACAGTAATAACATTAATAAATATTAAATAGCACATTATAATATAGCTAAACATATAATATCTCACCCTCTCTGTGTATACATACATATTTATATATATATAAAAAATATAGATACATGTGTATATAATATACATATTATATACACATGTATCTTTATTTTTTTTTCACTAAAAAAAAAGTTCAGGTTAAAATGCCGTTATAGTTATATGTGGTATTATGATGTTACTTTATGTTTAAAAAAAAAATGAAATTCACTGGAAAGAATGTTGGTCATAACATGAAGTTTTAAACCCAACGCAATAAAACCACTGAAATTCGCCAGATATTGTTCAGCGAGCTAACTATAACATGAGCCCTCATCATGCACTGCTTATAACCTCACTTATTGCAACACCCATGACATGTTCAATGATATCATTGATGACCTCACTGATGACATCTCAGATTACACATCTGATGACATCATCCAGCTAACTGCTTTTCATATTACTCTCTACACCAGAACAGCATTATAGTTAAGAAAGTAAGTACTAAATAGCGCAGTCATGTAAAGCATAAATCACACCTACTAAATTATTTCAGTGCAAGCCTGATGACAAGTGTAATTCACTGTGATAAAAATTAAATAGTGCACACTATATCTACCATAAACATTTTTAATCCAAGCAACACTTTAGGAAACTCACACAGACAATGTGAGGGGCAATCAAACCTTGCTCTCTTTGATTTATTTGGCAAAGTTAGTTCTAATCACCGCTCGGCCAACACGGGTTTCGCAGACGCTATCACTTCACCAGGGCCTAATTCATATTCATCAATCTAATCATTTACATATGGTGTTTTGGTTTTTCCGCACTTTCTATCAGCATTGCTAAATGTTTATTCATCCATGGTTACGCCTAAGCGCCTCTGACTATTGCAAACATCACCAGCAAAGTGCCGTTCTAGAATTCACATCCAAGTAGCAGAGGGCTGATAGAAAAGAGTGTCATTGCCAAATAACAGACTTTTTAACACTTCAGGAAAACAAGGTAAACACTGTGCACATATAGGAAAGGGTTCAGAGTTATGTTTTAATACAGGTTGTATATACAATCAGTGGATTCTTCTGAAAATGTTAATAAAGCAATTATAGTTTCTCATTTTTCAATGTAGTTACCTACACATTTCTATGAACAAAGTGGCATGTTAGAGTAGTCATGTAGTGCTTTAAACAAATGGTTTCAAAAAATGCACATATTACCGTCCATATAGTCTGTCAAAAAATGAGACAGTAGGCATTGTTCAAGAATATATAATGTGCGACCGATTCAATTACAAACACAAAAAATCCACTGTGACTCTAAGCATTGTTTTAATATTATACACCATTCTTATCCAAATGAGCACCACTTGCAGACACCCACGCCGCATTAGGAGGCCAACCTCATACAATGCATAGCCTTCACCCTATACCTAACTCTACCTGGAGACCCAACCTTATGTGGGCAAACAAGCACACATGGATGGCCAACTACCTGGTGTGCACGGTCTTCATTCCTATCCACAGCTTCACATGCAGACCACACTCCCTCTAAACACTTAATCCCCTTTAGGAGGCTAAGAACCTACTACATACACATCCTTTGCCCTGTAGCAAACCTGTTGCAGGTTGCCGACCTCTCGGGGACCATCTGCTAGACACTGGCATGCAAGCCTTTGCTGTGCACAGTCTTTCCCTGTGTAAAATCATTCACAGAGAAGTCTCTCCCTTAAAACACCCAAGACTCATTAGGAGGCCGAGAATGTTGCAAAGGCTTACACCCATTAGCAGTGCAAAGGCTATAGAAAAGTTGGCCCAGATGTACCTTGTGAATGCATTCTAATATGATAAGCATATAACACACTTTCATATTCATTTTATGAGTTTTCAGTGATGTCAATCAAGATGTCATCAATAATGTAATTGAACATGTCATGAGTGATGTAATATGTTAGGACATAAGCAGCGCATGACAGGGACGCAAGATACAGTCAGCTCTCTGAACTAAAACTGGTTGAATTTCAGTGTTTTCTTGGGTTTAAAACACGTTATGACCGACATTGTCACCTAACTATTGCGTCCAATAAATCTCTGTTTTCTTCAGTGAAAATGTTTGTATATTGTTAAGGTACATAGATGTCAAGAACAGTAAGTCTACAGCTACCTATACTATATGCCATTCACCTTCACGATACTTAGCTCTCGATATTTTAACCCAACAATATTTTTTCCTTAATGTTTTAAAAAAAAATCCAATGGGCAACCTTGACTTTTTCGAGCATTAGAGATCACCCATGTAAATCAGAAATCTTGAACAATACTCGTGCATAAAGGCACACCATCTCCACAGGAAGGCAAACTGGCACAACGAGCATGAGATCAGCAGCACCTAATTTGACTGCCCATGCCCTGAAATCTGTGAACAATGCTGCAATACGTTTGCCACACCCTGCCAAATAGTAAAATTCATTCTGATTGCATTAGCTTTTCTGGCACGTGCATTTTGAGGGACTTGCTTTTGGCACAGGTACAGCCGATGGCATTATGCCCTAGCACAGTGACTAAAATGGAAAATATTTATGCGACATATGATTTTGAAGTGGTGTTTACTGTAAATGGCTCTGCTTATAATGAGGGAACAATATTTGCCACTGCTGGACACTTTATTCTGCCATGGTGCTACACTTCCTCACATGGTGAAAAGCAGAGCCGGCATGAAATTATTTCTAATGCCGTTTTTGATTCCCTATCAAATAATACCTCTGAATGTCTACTCACAAACACCCACTTTCGTTTTAGAGCATCTAAGGGACATAATGCTAAATTATGTGACGTTGTATTGTCCACAACAATATTCTGATACCATTACTATATGCACTTGCACTGGTAATGATTAAATTCAAAGTTTATTGGAAAATATGACGAGGTTCATACCAGACACGTAAAACTTGCATCATGAACTGTTGGGCATGTAAATAACGGTCTCTTATTGCTTGACACTGTGGAGCACTGCAGCATCACACCATCGACTGTGTCAAATTTAAGATTCTAGTATTGCATTTAACGGAATAACTATACTTTGAAGTACAAAACAAAAGAAGCATTAGCACAGTCAATTGGTCTTGCCTAAGAGAGCTATTCGTTTTGGCATTGTTTTGTAGCCATGCTGTACAGCAGTGTGCATGCTTTGCAGTATGGCTAAAACTATTTAAACAAAAAAAGAACCATGAATGCACTTTTTTTCATAAGAGCATTAGAGCTGGATGCTCTAATGCTGCTATACAGAATGGATACCAATTATTGCCAAAGTCTGAAATGCCCATTGTGAGAAACTGGGTTGTTAGTTGACTGGGGTGCAAACAACAGCCACAGTCCCTTGCAGGGCGAACCACAAAAAGTCACTAAATTAACCTGTGCTTAACCATGGGTCAGGCCTAACTTAGAGCCAATGTGTAAAGTATTTGTGTAGCATGCAAACAGTAATAAAGTTAAAACTCAACACAAGGAAACTCCCACACTAATTTAGAAAAATAAAGTAAATTATAATACATTTGACACCAAAATGACAAAAATCCAATCAGCAGAACTAGGGTTATGCAGTTTTAAAGTTTTTAGTAAAAACTAGTGCCTAAAAGATCAACGCACTAACAGTGGACAGCCAGTTGCACAAGACCAAGCCAAAGTGGAAAACTATGGCCGACTGCAATGGAGTACGCTTCGGATACAAGAACTGGATTGGGCCAAGGTGGTGTCCGAGGAGGGAGCGTCGTCATCGGATAGCCTTGTGTCGAAGCCGTGGTGAAGATTTCTACGTTTGGACTTAGTCTCTGAAATGGAAGTCGAAAATCTCCAGCAGGACAAGGTAGAGGGCGGTAGGAAAATATATTTCCACAAGGCCACGTACCCCTTTGGTAAAGGACCACTGAACAGGATTTGCTGCTGCAGAGAAGGACATAGCGTGAGAAGCTGTGAAGTCAATCTGACTGGTGATGCAGCATGGGCAGACAGGCGAACGAGCAGGTAAGTCCAAGTCTCCTCCTGGTTCTGAGAGCAGTTTTTTAGCCAAAACAGTTTTAAGTCCCCTCTTTTGGTTTGGATTTTGGATATCTAGTCACCTTTAGGACCACTTCCAAGGGTCCAGGACTGTTTGGGCACCACTTGGAGGGTCAGGACTCATGAAGGCTGGGTTCAGCTGTGGGTGCAATGTTAAGGGAGCCGTTTGTGTCCCTTAGGCACATATCATGAGGCCAGCAAACTAGCCCTTTGTAATCCTCTGGTGGTCTGGGTTCAAGTTGAAAATCCAGTACTTCTTCCCCATGCTAGAAGGCAGCAGGGCAAAAAGACAACATTTCAACAAGGCAGCAGCAGGTCAGCAGTCAGCATAGTGGCAGTCCTTTCAGCAGCACACCAGTAGTTGCAGAGTATCCACAGGTCCAGAAGTGTACTGAAGAGTTGGTGTCTAAGGTCCTACTTTTATAGCCTGGTTCCCTCTTTAAGGAATCTGTAAGAAGCTTTTAGACAGTGGCTTTGAAGTCCATGGAATTTCCTGACTCCCCTGTCATGACTATAAGCTGGGTTCAGTGAAAATGTGGAGGCGATAAGTCATTTGTGTGAAGGCAGAGCACTCGCTATACAGTTGCAAGTGGGGCTGTTCTCAGCTTCGCCCCGCCATCCTGCAAGTAGATGAGCAATTAAAGCACAACTATTCCCTATATTGTGTGACTGTCTGGGAGAAAATCACAAAGTGTAACTGTCATTTACACCCAGTCATGTGACCCAAGACAGGCTGTAGTCACAAAAGGGGTAAGTGCAGAAAAATGCCAACTTTCTAAAAGTGGCATTTTCGAAATTGTAATAAAGAACCTGACTTTATCATTAAATAGGGGTTTTCATTACAATTCCAAAGATACCAAACATGACTTAGTTACCTGCTCTCAATTGCTAACTACAGCTTATTAAATGTAATAAGGTATCCCTAATGGAGGAGGAGGCATTCCAGTAGTGAAAAACAAATTTAGGAGATTTTCACTACCAGGACATGTAAAACTGAAAAGTACATGTCCAGCCTTTCAATTACAAGGCACCCTGCCCTATAGGCTACCTAGGGCCACCTTAGGTGTGACTTATATGTAATAAAAAGGAAACTGAAGGCTGGGCAATAGGGTTTATTGCCAAGTTGACATGCAATTTAAAACTGCATTCAGGCTGCAGTGGAAGGCCTGGGACATGTTTTAAGGTGCTACTTAAGTGGGCGGCACAATAAGTGCTACAGGCCAATTGGAAGCATTTAATTTACAGGCCTTAGGTATATGGTATGTCACTCCACATTAAATTAATATATGCCAATTAGGTATAACCCAATTTAACCATGTATTAGGGGAGTGAGAACAAGCACCTTAGCATTGGTTAGCAGTGGTAAAGTCCAAAGAGACCAAAGGCCAACAAAAATATGTTCAGCAAAATGGTGGAGAGGCAGAACGTTTGGGGGATGACCACCCTAAGGCTGACAGGTCTAACACCCATGCTGTATAACATGTACAAAAGGCAATGGCAGAGCCAATAATCTCAAAGTCGAGACCTATTAGCTTTGCCAATGCTTGTTATATCTTGGCACAACATTCCTTTGATCCTGAGCAAATCAATTAACCTCCCAATGCGTGAAAAGAAACATAAATGACATTTGGCCAAAAATACTATCACATAAAGAAAGCAATTGCTCCCATGTGAATGTCTTAGTGAAATGCATTTGGAAGGAGATAAGATCTGTTGTCATAATAAAAGCAGATAATATATTTTGTCACAATAAAGTGCTTCTTTGAACTGCGTGTGGCATAGTAAAACATAGCCACAAAAGGCAAGAGGTTCAACAAGGACGACAGGTTAGAAGAAAAATGTAAGTAGTGCATCAATTACAGCGCGATCAACAGAAGAGCAGCAATCAAGCTGAAGCAATCAGTACTTGGTCCATGCTCCAGCTGAAAGAAGAAGAAGCAAAGCCAGGATGTGCTGACCAATTAGAAGGCAGAAAATAAGAGTGCCAATGAAACCAAGGAATGTTAAGCAATGGGTGGGTTGCAAGTCCCTTGTTGTATGCAATATCTCTTGCAGGCAAAAATGCATGCAACTCATGCTTTATTGCAGGCGAGAACTAAAAATTAAAAAATTATACGTAATCAGCCAAAGACTATGCTTACATTTTATTAAGGTTGGTATAAAAATTAAACTCACTCAGTTTGCATATTATTTTGTGGGGCTGTGCTTTACATTTAAATGCAAAACACAGACGGGCAATAATTAAAGAAAATATCTCACCAGGTCAAGAAGATTCAATATTAAGTGGCTATGTTTTCGTACGATGTTATAAGCTCGGCAGCAAAGCTCAACAAAATCTTGGAATCGGTGTTTGTTTTTTCCTCCTTGAGTAATAAAAAACTCCATCTCTGAGGTGAAGATGAAAGGTGCTCGGTCCCTTCAAAAACAGTGTTTGAAAGTTAGGAAAATGCATTTATCACAAAAGATCACACATACAATTTGAGTTTTTTATAAAAACTTGCAGATCTTGATAGGTCATTTATAGGTCTGTTGGACCTCAGGTCATCAGTGTATAACAAAAAGGTACAATGATAAATAGAAAGACACAATGGTCTTTGGGTCAGTCATCGGCTTTCTTGCATTTTTAAAAAAAAGTGTTTTTTTGGTTGGGTGGGCTGTCAATCAATCAATCAATCAATCAAAAGTTCTTTATTCGGCAACTATTACAGTTAACCATAAAAGCACAGTGCATATATCAAAAATATTAAACCATCATTCCAGCTTGAATTTACATAAAATTAATAGAATCACATCACAATTGATTTTCGGGACCTAAAAACACTTTTTAAAAAAGCAATAACAGATACAATAATAAAATAGTCCTCTAGCTGTTGAAGAGTCGTAAATGCAGGATAACATTGTCTAACACCAAGTTTTTTAAGCACAGGGATGATCCATCTCCTTCTTGGTATGGAATAAAATTTACAGAAAAATAATATATGTATCATCGATTGGGCCAAAACCTCATCACATGGGCAATTGCATAAAACTCTCGACCAGTCATTCTGTACGGGGAAACTAAACAATCGATATAAAATATTCAACCTAAAACGTGTCAGGAGAAACCTTTCATAATCATCGGTGATCAGAGAAATATATGGCTGCATCGTGAGGGTAACTAAAACCGGAAAATATGCTTGCACTGTTGGTTTCTTTAATTCAATTGAAGTCCTCACTTCGCCCAAATAATGCATACAACTTACTTTTAAATATTTCCTAGATACATTTTGCATAGTGTGTGGATCTTTAAAATATTCAGGATGGCCCAGTTTAATCATAAACTTTTTGACATAAATTAACCATCTTATATTTCTGACCCCATCCACTACCAAGGCATCCTTCAATATTTCCCTATTCAACTCTGTCTCATCTGCAGTCCATACTCTGTGCCACAAGAGGACAGGCTGTATCTTAATTATATCCTCTAAATACGGTACCCCAAGTTCTTGGTGGCATATGTAAGTTGAAGTGCTATCTGGTACTGCCAAGAGGTACCTCGGAAGCATATTTTCTGCAAGCTGTAAGGCGTTGACCCCTACAAAGCCCCAAATTCCGGCTCCGTACGTGGCAATAGATACACATTTTGCCCTATATATTGGTAAGATTTCTCCAGGGGCGCGTCTTCCTAATTTTTTACAACAATTTAGCAGTTCCATAATCGATTTGACCAATAGCAACCTTCTTGCTTTAATCGCCGGTGACCACATCCCTAGATGATCAAATAAAATCCCCAAGTAGGAGAAAGTCTTAGTACGCTCTATGGCCTTTGAGTTTATAAAAATGGTCATACTTTTCTTTTTTTGTCCTCTCCCACAGTTCATTGTGAAAGTTTTAGAGCAATTTACCGCGAGACCCAAGCTCGCCATGAAGTTAACAAAGGCATTTACCACCCTTTGGAGACCCAGCGGTGTGCGGGCCATTAGGACCGCATCGTCCGCATACAGGAGTGCCGGAATAGGGCAATTTGCAACTACGGGTAAATCCTTGCACTCCTGTATTAATACTGATTCCAGATTATTTATGTATAGTGAAAAAAGGAACGGGGCAAGAATGCACCCTTGTCTTACTCCTCTTTTAAAACTAAAGTGCTCAGTGCATTCACCACCTCTCCCAAATCTGACCCTAGCCCTTGCCCCCGAGTAAAGCTGCCTCAAAAATGTGATTATTAAAACGTTTACGCCCATCTCCTCTAAAACCAACCAGAGCTTCTCGTGGATGACACAATCGAACGCCGCTGTTAAATCAACAAAAGTTACATAAAACCTCTCCTTTTTTGCTTTTGTGTACTTTTCTAAAATAATATGTAGGTTTAATCCCTGTTCTATTGTGCCCATTCCTTTGCGAAACCCATATTGTAAATCGCTTAAAATTGAGTGTTCCTCTGCCCACACTTGCAACCTATCTAACAAGACTCGACCCACAATTTTAATTGTAGAGTCCAGTAATGAAATTGGGCGATAACACGCTGGGTTTACCCTGTCCCCTTTTTTAAAAATGGGCACTATAATTGAATCATACCAGGTCGATAAAAAGCCTTGAGAACAGCAAGCGTTAAAAACCTGTGTTAACAATGGGCCCCAAAGAGATAAATTAAACTTAAAAAGGTCCACTGGGATGCCGTCGGGTCCTGCCGCCTTCCCTCCTGAGCTTAAGTTAATCGCCGAACTGACCTCCTTAAGAGTAAAATCTATTGATAAATCTGATGTAATCAAAGAATTCAAAGTATCCTCAACACTTACTGGAATTCCCTGATCATCTGGCAATGGAATATTATACAAATTGGAATAATGTAATATCCATTCGGGTTCAGTGATGGCAATCTCTATGGTTGCCTTATCGTTTTCTGCCAAAAAAGGTGCATTAACCGCATTCCAAAAAGCTGCAGGATCCCAATTAACCGAGGCATCGCGCAACGCTTGCCAAGCTTCCTCTCTAAGCGCCAACTTTCTATCTCTCAATGCCTTCTTGTATTCACATCTTGCGTCTCTAATATTGTCACGATTTCTTTCCCCAGCATGAAGGGCTCTTTTAAGTTTAGAATAGGCCTTTGTACAGCTATTATCAAACCAGCCTGTTTTTTGTTTCGATTTCTTACTTGGGTTCATATGAAGTGTTTCCTTGATAAAACTTGAAATGACTAAAAAATTATCTAAAATATCCTGGTGAGATGATTTGTCATCCAGACAAGTTAAAAACATATCTTTACAATTCGATACCACCTTACTAGTAAAAGTCTCAGGATCCACATTATCCCATTTCAGTTGGTAACCATTTTGTCTACTCAAAGAAATATTATCCACAAAATGGGTAGAGTCTTTCCTAATACCAGCACTCTTAGTATTCACCTTCACACCAAAACTAATGGGAAAGTGGTCACTAAGAGCCATATCGTGTACAATAAAATCTTTTAAACGGGTGGCAAATCTACTCGAAGCTAGTACATAATCAATAGTGGAAAAGGTCCCTCGGCCATTAAAGGTAGGCTGAAAAGGGACCATGGGCACACATAAATCATTAACGAACCCAAAATCAAATGTAAACAAGATATCATTCAGGAGATCACCATAAGGTGTATGTGGGAAATGTGCGACACTGGGACCCTTATCATACGATATGCCACATACCCCGTTGTTCATGTACTGGCATATAGGGGAATTAAAGTCCCCACCCCAGATGAAACAGGTCTCCTTTGAAATACAGGATTGTAATTTGTGTAAATCACTACTCACTTTTCCCATTAATCCCTCAATTTGCTCAGATGATGCATTATTATAAAAATTCAATAACATAATACTAAAAGCTTGATCTATCTGAAGACTAATGATCTGATAAAACTGATCTGTGACATTAAAAACAATGTCTTAAATTCAAAAAATTGGAAATATAAATACAGAGGCCACCTTTCGCTCTTCCATGTAATGACGGTACTGCAGGCGTGTGAAAGGTTTTATACCCACAAATATGTGTTGACCGTTCCACCCAAGTTTCTTGTAAGCTCAAAATATCATACTTACTCACAAAATCATACCATAATATATTAGACACCTTTGTTTTTAAACCCGCCACAATCCAAAACAAAATTTTACAAATATCTTTTACTCCCAAACCTTTGCTATTTCCCCCATGATCCACTTGCTTCATAGATTTTTCCGCAGGTTGTACTATAGAAGGGGGGGGCTGGGTCAATCAGGGGGTCTAAATCTAAGTCATTTACAAACTTTATAATTGTAGGCATAGTTATGTTAGATGGAGAAGTATGGTCGATACTAACTGGTTTTAACTTCTCACACAGGTTAGGGGTGGCCTTTACTATTTCAATTATATCATACGATGTGGGAACACCCTTTTGTTGTCAATCCACTGATTCCAGGTTGGCGAGTGCCTCAAATCGATTAAAAGTTAAAAGGTTAAACCCACGATTATGATGCCGGATTTGAGATCCCATATCACTTAGGTCAGCGCAGGGTATGGGCTGGTAAAAGTATCCCAATGGGACCAAATTAACACCTTGTCCCTGTGAACATTGATTACCTACTCTAGTCAGAATCAATCTAACTAGCTGTGGCGTTTTAAAGGTCAGCACTACACAGTCCCCTATGTGGTTCTTTGGCCCATTTCCTACCCAGCTCACTCTTCTAATCATTTTGAATTCATTAAATAATCTCTCAGTAAGACCCGTCCTTACTCCTAACCACTGCAGGGCCTTATTCCTCTCCCTTTCCCACGCCTCATCCACCCTATTCTGAAGTTTGGGAACATTAATTAAAACCACCACATATGGTGTCGCTGCCGGTGGTAAACTCAGACGTGTTATAAATCTATCAGTCTCAAATATGTTCGTATTACTGTCTGCCTTTGGGCTATTAGATACTGGATGATGTTCAATCCCATTAGGGGCTGTCGAGGCAACCGTGGGCGAGGCTACTGAATGTACCATAGGAATGTTTTGTACGATCATCTGTGAAACAGATGTTGTATCCTCGGGAGGGCCAGAGTTATTTCCAATATCACAAAGTCCCCTGCGTTTGGAAAGATATTCCCGATTTACCAATTGAACAGAAGACTGATGATCGAGAGGCTGGAGTTTAACTAAGCTTTTAGTTAAAATCTCTTCTATTA
The DNA here is from genome assembly GCA_963921515.1 of Calotriton arnoldi. Lineage (NCBI taxonomy): Eukaryota > Metazoa > Chordata > Amphibia > Caudata > Salamandridae > Calotriton > Calotriton arnoldi. The sequence goes on along the minus strand of CAWUFW010000089.1, from coordinate 6,221,932 downwards.
GGCCAATCCTATGTGTTAAACCGCCTAGGCTTTCCCTAAAAAATGTATCTAATTCGTCCAGTTTTGTTTTTAAATTAATGACCTCATTCTGGGTACACAAGTTATTAGTCGGTTTTGGTTTACCCCTTCTAGCTGTGTTGTTTATCACAAACGAAGGTTTATCCCTTTTAGACTTTTTCGGCACTTTAAGTGCTAACTCACTATCCGTTAAACTCTTATCCCCTATAGTGTGAAATGAACTATCCGGGTTTCTAGCCCGCTTTATCCGAGGTTGAATATCCAAATCTTCATCGCTAACTGCTATATTATCCTGTATATTTACTATGCTACCATTTGCTCTTGATAAACTGCTAGATAGCGATAAGGGTAAAGATGAAACGGGCCCTTCTTTTGATATATTGGGCGTTGGGGTTCCCCCCTCCCTCCCCGGAATACCTGGATTAAGAGCTTCCTCTACTGTTACAATCTGACGCTCAATTGCGCCCATGGCTCCCGTGAGGTAACTAAGCAGACTTTCACGTGGGTGCATCCCTAAGTCCTTTTGCTTTTGCTTTTTTACGGTGGCACTTAATGTTTTTCTCTTCCCCATCGTTTTCCAAGATATCACTGTGCCCTCATAAATCTCCTTGGTAAGGAAAACAAGCAAAGCTAAACTATTACACTTTTAAGGAACCCCGCTCTACCCCACTAAACATTTGCACAATATGTTATTTAGTCCCTTCGTTTCTATGTGCGGTGGATATTCTCCCTTTAAAAGCTTGGGGAGGAAGAAATCTGTGTCCAAAGTACCTTTTAGTGTGGGCTTTAGAGCCATGGCCCAGTCCAGTCTCTGGCAGTCTATGACGGGCTAAGACGGGCCTGTCTTGGCCCGGTCTTCGCCCGGGCCGAGCCCGCGCGCGTCCCGCGTCGCGGGACCGCCGCGCTGCTTTTCAAGCCCCTCCAGGGGCTCTGGCTAAAGTGCTCCGTGCGTCAGGGCCAAGGGCTGGTCAACAAAGTCAATTTCCCTCCAAAGCGGTCTCCCACCTCGCGGGACCGCCGTGCTGCTTTTCAAGCCCCTCCAGGGGCTCTGGCTAAAGTGCTCCGTGCGTCAGGGCCAAGGGCTGGTCAACAAAGTCAATTTCCCTCCAAAGCGGTCTCCCACCTCGCGGGACCGCCGCGCTGCTTTTCAAGCCCTTCCAGGGGCTCTGGCTAAAGTGCTCCGTGCGTCAGGGCCAAGGGCTGGTCAACAAAGTCAATTTCCCTCCAAAGCTGTCAATCAAAGTCATGGCATTTCATTGATGGTTAAATTGATGCCTGTGTCTTTGATGTTTTTCCTCTGCTCACATGGCCAACATTTTAATTATGGCTTGTTTCTTTAGGAAGTACTTGCGTTTTGGATGCCCTAGATTGTCAAAGACTAAGGACCAGATTTATATCTTGCCGGTCAGCATACTCCGTTGCAACAGCGACAGAGTATGCTTACACCCAAGATAATGGTCCATCCACCCAATACAGATCGGGTGGACCATCAGTTTATTCACAGGAGAGACAAGTCCGTCTCCGCCGTGATTATACCCCTCCAATGGCCCTGTGGAGAAAGGACCAGTCGAAGGCACACCTGCAATTCAGCCCACCTGATTTAAATGGGCAGAATTAGAGGTCAGGCAGTGAAAATGCTAAATGTTCCACTCGCCCATGGCGAGGGGAGAATGTCTTTTTTATTTTCAAAAAGAAAATCCTGTTTCAGATCTTTTTGGAGAAAAAAAAGAAAATTGTGTGGTTCAGGGCTCCATCAGCACCAAATAGTGAAATGCATTGACAGGAACCGCCATAACGGTGGGTCCTGGCAATGCTTTATAACTGACTGGCCATGGCGGTCGTTTATAAATCTGGGGGCGGTCCCTCCACCAGGGCAACAGAGGCATTTACCTGAAGGAACAATGGGCTAACTGCCAGAAAACAAATCAGGTCCATTGTACTAGTCACTCATTACTCTCTTCATTAACTCTCATGATAATTTGTTGTTTTATTTACAGCGTTTTTCCTTAAAGTAAAGATGTGTGCACATAGGCCTTCTTAAAAATTCAAATAAAATGCTAGCCATTGATCAAAGTGTCTACTGCACAATATTGTATAATGTATGCTTTTTAAGTTCAAAGCTTACAACACAAATCTCATTCTTTTCATAACACTATAAGTTGATGACAGAGCTTAACTTTGCTAATGCTGTCTGCAACTGTTCAGTAAGGGGGCCTACTCCCAGCTTCCATATAGTTGTAGCCCAGTATGTTGGCACATTGTGTGATGTTCCTTCCAGTACAGCTGGGGAAAAACTCACATAGTCGCCAAATTATTATGAAACATTTTCCATAACAAAGTTATACCTATTGGCATTACTGAAACGTGTTGATCTATAGGCTCAATTTTGACCATCTGACTACAATCGTTTTGCAGGAAATTTTTAGAAGACTATTTCTTATTTGGACATTTTGAAAGAAGACCTTTGTAGTTGTCCTGGAATGCTATGCTTCTTGCATCACCATGCCGTAACTAATCCTGGACATAGGGATCAGGCATGCTCCTAACACTCAAACATCTTTTGCAATTAGATATTCCCTAGTCTTTGTGACTTTTCTAAAGTTCATGCAGACGTTTGTAATGTAATAAGAGCCTGGGCTTTTGGAAACCAAAATAATGATGTCAGTTAGCTTTTCTCAACTATTGCAATTAATTTTCGGTACTGAGAATAAAAACAGGATGGACTGTCAGAGAGTAAGGCTAGAGCTTGCAATGGAAGATACACTGAAAGTAAACTTCATTTCATTAAAAAACATACAATAGAAGGATAGACCAGGACAAACTAACTTTAGAGACACATAAAAAATTCAGACATTTTACATATGGAGGGACACATGGCAGATAGAAAGGGCTGCTGTTTGGGAGAGTACTTTCAAGAGATTTCTGAGACATCCTTTCTTATAACAGAGGAGGACTGGGATTGTTTGGAATCTGTACATAAAAAAGATATTAAGGATAACGTTGGAACTCTTATTCATTTGAACAATGCAGAATATTTAAAGGGGGCAGGCCAGAGATGTATGAAAACACATCAAAAGCAGTGAGACCTTTTAAAAATGGATGCTTAGTAACCTTCACTGCTATTAGTCATATTCATTCTTGCCTTGTCTTTACTCTTGAGATGATACCAGCTTAAGAAAGGAAACAGACAACTTCGCTGAAATGCCAAGGCCACCCACCGTGCTGAATGTCATATGAAGACTAGCATTCCTTGGGCCTCATTTACACGTCCATTGAGCCACCGGTGCGTCACTTTTTTTTTTAACTCACCAGCCGCGCAATGGGTTTGCCCATATTTAGAAGGCAATGTAAAAGTCACCCTGTGTGACTTTTCATGGCCTTGTAAATATGGGCCCCTTTCACGCATTACTCTGCGTGAAAGGGGAGATCCATGGGTATTGCTGTGGGTGTTTCCATGCAACATCCATAGCACCTGACACATTCCCAGATTTACAAAGTTTTGTAAAGCTGGGAATGCGTCAGAATCTTACGCCTCCCCAACGGAGGCATAGGAGTGGTACAACAAGGAGAAATACCTTTATTTCACCTTGTTTTTCTTCTTTCTATGCGTGCATTCTGCAGCATGCGTAAAAAGAGGAAAATGCCATCAATTAATGTTTTTGTGCAGGAAGGTGTCCCTTGCTTAAAAAGTCTTTTGCAGGGCTTATTTTTCGGAAAATGGTTCAACTTCGGTCCAGATCACGCTGTCAGAACTTATCCTTCACCATTTCCAATTACTCATCAATACATACTTTCACAAAATGTAAGTTCCAATATGTTGTCCAATTCTGTTGTATATTACATGTATGTGCTATGTCTTCTGCTTTTGAGACATTGACAATGAATGTCACTCCCAAAATGGCAGACGCCTCTATAAGAGCTGCATGTTCTCATCTCTCATGGATTTGGGTGAGTTAACAGGACGGAAAGAAATTTTATATGCGTAACTTACATGAACTGGTTACAAAGTATGCTATATCAAGTGATTTCAGGAGCACTGATTTACATATTATAGCAGGGTGGATAGTTATTCTGTTGGCATGAAATTATTTAAACTTATGGGTTAATGTTTCCATAAATACGATTAATTTCTTGAACTGTTGGTGTTCATACCAGTGTGGGTGCATTTTTGTGGCATTGATTTCATTGTGGTGCAGATATATGGATAACACAAGCAAAACATTTCTCCTGTTCAGGGGCTTGACAATGCTAGAAATACATTGAGCCGATAAGCGTTGTTTATAGAACATAGGGTAATCAAATACATTTCAGATCTACGTTAAAAGCAAATGTTATATTCGAGAATGGATGAGTGATTTGAACAGCTCATGCCTTAACAATCAAGAATTCGCCTATTTGCACAAATATTGCACATATGCTTTGATCATACATCACTATTGGTTTGCATACTGCTCACCCAGGAACAGTTACAGAAGCTGTGACAGGGGCTGCACTATATATAAGATTAATCCAGTAACACAGATGGTCCTCTCCCACATACAACATATGGAGATGCACTGACTGACATGGAAGCTGATCTCTGACTGATAAACCAACTACTCTAGGACTCTAAATGACATCCCAATGCATGTAAGGATAGTTGAGTAGAGACTAATTTCCATACTCTTTCCTTCTCACAGATTTGACTTGGGCCTTATTCAGAGTTTGGCAGTCCATGGTAGATGTTGTGTCCGCATATCTAGGGTGCCATTAACAATAATGCACATGTACTATGGTGTCCAGGATATCCACTAATTTGTTTTATAGAGATTCTGTCTGCCCAACTCTAAATAAGCACCTCCATTTTAACCATTCACCAACCTCAGACTCAAAAAGTGCTTCAGTCTGATTTGATTTCTAATGTGACAAGCTCTTGATAGACCGGTAGGCCTAACTATTCGTTGACTGATATTTTCTCATTACACATTTTGTTAGATGACTTTTAAATCAGCTTTTAAATGGCTCTGGTGATCACATTCTCTTTTGTATAAATATACTCAGAAGAAATGACTTCTCTCAAAGAGTCTTACATATTTTATCAGAAGGTACCTTATGAAGAATATTTATCATGTTTTACCTCGTAAAGCTGAAATAAACATTTAACTCCGTGCATAGTAGAAATACACAACACCTCTGCATGACTAAAAAGATATGTTCATCATGGTCCTAACCAACGCAAAATCACCTCTGTAGCAGCAAACATGATGATGTGTGCACCTTGGTGTTGATTATACCAACAGACATCTTATTCACACATTTATAGGTTAGCTTAAATGTGCTAATCTGTCATTTGTTGCCATCAGCCAAGAGAGACAGAGTACTAACTAGCATACTTTTTGCCTAGACTCCCTCTCAAACTCTCACTCATAATCAGCCCAACTGTTTTGAGGCTAAATCTTTAGCACTTGAACCAAAACTCATTTTCTGGTGATGTTAAAAATGTGTGATTATTGTACGTTCACTAAGGACCTGATTTTGATTTTTGCACAACGGTGACAGATATCCAGTCTGCTGAAAATATATATTTAATTATGTCCTACGGGATTTATATTTCGGAGGATGGGATATCCATCACGGTTGTGACGGAGTAACCGGTCCTCCAAAATCTCATTCAGACCTTAAATATCACTTTGCTTTTCCCTATGTAACAATGTTATACATGAAATAAATGTTATATTATTTTCACTTTTCATGTTTTTTATTGTTCTTTAACAAGCTTGAAATAGCTTTCAGGTAAGCATAGTCAGAGGTAAACATGTGTCAGCTGACAACATCCTAGATAACTTCCTTGAGTTAGGACACATGTTGGTCTCAGTTAGACAAAATAAAAAGTACTTTCTCCACTGAACCCCAGCATCTAGAAGCTTCCCATTTGTGACATTGCAGTCTGCTAAACTCACCTAATTTTCTACAGTACTCAGTTCCACTGGGTAGGAGTATCACTGCCAGCAAGGTACTGGTGCATCCAGAGTGTTTGAAACTCAGCCGCATTACATAAAGTGGCAGTTCCACCTTACACTAACCTACGGCAGTCCAACACAGGTGCGTGAAATAATAATTGTCCACTCATGGCAGTCAATGCAGTATGAGTTGTTAAGTGAGTGAAAACGATTTCCTAAATGTGGCTCTCACCTGTTGCGACAAGAATGGAGTGTCCAAGAGACACCTAATATTCTACAGCATTTATCACGTAGGCACTGTGAACTGTACCTATTTAAGAATTGCAGTGTGCCCCTAAATCCGAGCACCACTGTAAGAAATTGGGTTGTTGGTTGACTGGGATGTGAGCACTAGACAAGCAGCAATCATAATCCTTTCAGGATAAAGTCACAAGCAAACAGCAAATTAACCTGTTCTTAACACTCTGGTAAGCTTGGCACAGAGCAGTCAGGCTTAACTTAGAGGCAATGTGTAAAGTATTTCTGCAACACTTCAAACAGTAACACAGTGAACACACACCACAAAAGGAACCCACACCAGTTTTGATAAAAAAAAGAGTAAAATGTAATAAATAAAACAAGACCAAAAAGATAAAAATCCAAACAGTAGAAACGAGTTATGAGGTTTCTAGTGCAATAGCACACAAAAGCACAAAGCGCCAATGTGGGATATCTGTTCATGCTGGAGCGGGTCAAAGTCACACAGTGTCAGAAGTCTCGGTGTGGAGGCCAGTGCTGGGGAAGGTCACAGTGGCACGACCAGCATCACTCCAGGTCCATTACCCGATCCATTGGGGGTCGTCGGCACCAGGTCCAGAGCTGCCGGTGTGGAACCCGATGGAGCCCCCTCTGAGTCTCTGGGGCCTTAAGGCGCGCTGGGATGATCAGGCCTCCCAAATATGAGGCCCATATTGCTCCTGGAAAGGCAGGAAAGTGCGGAGCTGACCCAGGTGCACCAGGCCTCGAACGTCGCGATTCCTCCGTCACATCAGCCGACCAACAGGGAGTGTTTCTCATGCATCTTCCCTGACCAACTTGAGACTTTGAGTGGGAGGACGAAGACTTAGGGTTCCCAGAGCGGTGCCTGGACCTTACTCTTGACTGGGACTGAGAACGAGACCTCCGAGGGGAACAACACAGTGCTGAGCGCTGGGCTGCAAGTAGCTTTAAGGACTGCTTCCTCAAAGATTTCGGAGCCGTGGCCCAGCAGTCGGAGCACATCTTTGAGTTGTAGTTGCGCTCCAGGCACCAAAGGCAAATCATGTGTGGATTCGTTACTGACATGGCGCAATGATAGGCGCTGCATGGCTTGAATCCAGAAGTCTTCTTGCAGATCCTAACACACTAAAAAAGGGTGACAAAACATCAAAAACAGCCTGTCAAAAAGTGACAGAGCGTAGCTCTCTTCACAGATCTGCACTAACTGGCACAGAAAGAAAAGAACTGACGTCAGTGTGCTGAGGTGGCGCCTATATATATGGCATGGACGTCACAATGGCTAAGATGACATCGACAACACCATGTAGAGCTGACCGACGCCACCTACTAGCTGGCAAGGGTATTGCTCTAAGAAAAGTCTTCAGGATCCAATATGACGCCTGGGAAATTCAAAAGTAAGGAATCTGCGGCTAGATGTCTCTATCCGATAAGGAGGGTTTGGGCCTGACAAAAGGTTTATTTGGTCATGTCAAAATGGCAGTTTAAACAGCACACCAAGTCTGCAAGTAGGCCTGTGACATGTTTAAAGGGCTACTTAAGTGGGTGGCGCATTCAGTGCTGCAGGCCTATTAGTATCATTTAATTTACAGGCCCTCCATACAAGTATTCTCACTTTACTAGAGACTTATAAGTAAATTAAATAGGCCAATTGGGGAGGAGCCAATGTTGCCATGTTTTAAGGAGGGAGCTAATGCACTCTAGTACTTGTTAGCAGTGGTAAAGTGCACAGAGTCTTAATGCCAACAAATACGAGATCAGCAAAAATGGAGGAGGAAGACAAAACGTTTGAGGGACGACCACCCTAAGGCTGACAGGTCTAACAACCATCAACCTATATTAGAGTCATTGGGTCAAAGGGGCACAGAATTTTAAAAACACAGTGGTAATATTCAGCAGAAATCCATTTTTCACTTTAAGACCTTTAGGGTACTTACCTAAAATGTTTTGTTGTTCAAAACAATAAGGAGATGGAGATAGATCTGATATGGCCTAAAAGCAACCCAAAAAGTAACTTTCTTTAGAAAGAATGAAAATAAACAGTGAGCAGCAAGTTGGTGGATGTTGTTTGCTCTAAGACTATTTGCAAATTGTTCTACTTTTGTGCTGTAGGAGCTAAGCTAAAATCTGTAGCATCTATCCCACTACTAATCAGCCAACTTATCACTCACACAAATATTTTTCTAACTTTCCGGCCAATTTGACGGAGATAGGTATACCTTTGATTAGACCCAACTCAGTTTCCTACTTTGGATGTTTGCACCTTTAAAGTTTTTTTTTTTTTTTTTGAGGACTTGGTTACAGCCACCCATAATGAAGCACATATTTATCATGGGTCCAGTGAGAGATTTGCCAGTTCACTGGTAAGATCATGAACAGAAGGCTACCTTAAGCTGTTATTGCAAACACTTGTGAGTAGAAAAGCCTAAACAGACAATTAGGAAGGAGCAGACAAAGCGGACAAACAAGGAGAAATATTAAATAAAAAGTTGAATGATATGATAGCAGACTTACACCCTTTGTTACTATAGTATAATAGCACACTTCCCCACTTTGTTGATGATTGTTCCCCAACAATTTTAAAATGAAATCAGCCTATTAGAATCCCTGACCTGGTTCTCAGAGTCAGAAATAATGTAAGGTAAAGTAAGGAGACTAATGCACTTGACAAAAATCCAAAAGATGCTATTCGTGCTGACCTCAAAGGCTCCAACTCTACTAAAGCTATTTTAAGGCTTTAAAAGAAAACCAGACCAAGATTATTTACTATGACTCCTGAGTTCCCAGATGATTAGTCCAACATGTTCAAAAATATTTTCAAGATGACTGATGAGATCAGATATAGAATTTCTATTCCTGTGGCCAATAAGCACGCCTACATTGATCAAAGCAGCAATGCCAGACCATATTCTGTTTCCAAGAGATGTCTGTTGGCAAACCTATTATGCTTGTGAGGGCTTTGAACCCCACTATTTGTCCTGGGGACCTGTGTACCATTAGGCTTGTTAAGGCAGGCTGTAAATTACTATACCCAAACATGAGGGAATTTTTCAACTTTAGAGATGGGATGATCCCAGTGGCTCTGAAGTAAGCATGGGTCTCACTTCACATGAAAAAAGTCAGATCTTGACTTAAATTACCTCATAAGCTATCAAACCATCGTCAAGTGCCCCTAAGCTGCTACAGAACTCAGAGAATGCAGCTACAGTTCAGCTTCAAGACTACATTGAGTGAAACTGTATTTTGAAATTGATGATACCATCAAAGAATACAACCTAAATTAAATCTTAGTTACAAAGACATGTTTACTCCCTCAGCCACACTCCTCCTAGACATCCTTATCCCTGCAGGCTTCAGCATCCGACACACCCACCAATACTCTGGGCATCATGCAGCATGGCACTATGTATCCAATCTTCCTCACCACTACTCTACACCAGGATCAACCAAAGGGAAAAAAACAGACATCACACTCCTTATTATGAATTCAGGTAGACTGCAAAGAAGTTTAGTCAATTTTTCATTGTGCTATTCACCCACTTGCTAGTATTTTTTAACCCTCTTTTTTGCGACACCGTTTTTCAACAGGTACTTCTCCAAGTCTTCTGCCTTCTTCTGGCCTCCTTCATTCAGCTACCTTCAAAATGTTTTCAAGACAGCTCAGGAGGACTTTTGCCTTTGGATTTTTCCTACTTTTTGGACTTTTTTGGGAAGAAATGGTATTCTGCATGTCCAATCTGTATTTTGAATGATAAACAATCACTCTGAAATGCAAAGACTACTTTGTTTGATGTCTAGCCGGTCACTCTAAATACAGTATATATTGATGTTATTGAAGATCTTTGTGATCTATAATACCCTGGAACACTTGATAGGATGGATAGATTGGTAAGGATATCAGGGTTGTCAGAGTCCACATTGAAGTGGTTGGACTCCATGATATCCTATGGAAGAACCAGTGTGACAGTAGATTAAAAATCTGCTAATACTATCTCAGTGAAATGTATGGTCCACAGGGTACTTGCTTGTCACCACTTCTTTTTAATGTTTATGTATAGCCCACCATTAGGTCCTGTGCAACCTGAATGTTAACTTTCAAAATTATGCTGATGAAATGCAGGTGATGTTTCACTTATTACAAAATCCTGCTGTTGACTGTACAAGGATAGCTAATGAGTTATCAGTTACTCAGGACACGATGAAAAGAGGCTAACTGAGACTAAATAACTCTAAACAGAGTTTCCATTCATAAGTAACAAGCAATGACTAACAAATATGAGCTTAGGCCTCTGCTTTTTTCCAGTGTGTAATGTTGAGAACGTCTTGGATAAAATAGAAATAAAGAACTCAGGGTCCTTCTAACATTCTGCTTGCTATGAATAGTCAAGTCTGTACTATCATTCATATCTCATAATATTATCTTAAGCTCCAATGCTAGACTCACCATTTACTTCCTCAAGAATATAGAGCTATGATTGCTAGGGCTGCAAATGGATTAGAATTTGATGAATGAAATCCACTCCTGACGTGGACCTCTAACTGCTGCAGAATTCTGCAAGTTGAGCAGTCAGTAATATTCGTAGTTTTGTTCCACTTTGTAGAATTTCAACTGGATCCCTGTTAGACCTGGCATCTTTTGGCATGGCTTCCCCTATCTTTTTGCTTCTGACCTCCTGTTTTTGAATGTGTGCTGCATTTTGTTATTGCTGGTGTGCGGATTGTGGGCACTTTACCACTGCTGACCAGTGCTAAAGTGCAAGTGCTCTCTGTCTAAAATACAATGACATTTGGTTCCTCTATGATTGGCCTATCTGATTTACTAGTAAGACCCTAGTACAGTGGACTATGTGTGGCCAGGGCTTGTAAATAAAATGCTACTAAAGGACCTGCAGCACTGATTGTGCCACCCACATGCCCTGCAAACATGCCTCAGAACCACCACGGCAGTGTCTGTGTGTGCAGTTTTTAACTGCTATGTCGACCTGGCAATTTCACATACTTGCTAGGCCAAACCGTACCTTTTATTACATGTAAGGTACCCCTAAAGTAGGCTCTAGGTAGCCACAGGATGCTGTGTACTTAACAGGTAGGACATGTGATTTTTACATGTCCTGGTAGTGACAAACTGCTACATTTGTTTTTCACTACAAAAAGGCCTATCTCTGTCAGAGGTTAGCAGTGGAGCTGACTTGTAACATTTTACAAGTGTATCTTCCAATTAGGAGCAGATAGAAAATTGGAGTTTAGTGCCTCTGGAATCACAATTTAAAAACATATTTTAGTGAAGTTGGTTTTTAAATTGCAGGTCTGTAAATGCCACATTTAGAAAGTTGGCATTTTCTTACTTTAACCATTCTGTACCTCTGCCTGTCCCTAGAAAACACGTCTGGGTTGGATGACAGTTGGGCTTTGTGAATTCACTCTAGACAATAACACACAAAGGGAGCTGAGGTGTGCCCTGCATATCCTGATGGCCCATCACCAGGCTGATGAGCCTTCCTGAGCTAGAGTGGTGGGAGGAGCTGACACTTGCACTTGAATAGGGCTGTGCCTGTCCCCACACAAAGAGCTGCATACCCCCTTGTAGTGTGTCTGGAGCCAGGGCCAGGAAGGATAGGGTCTTGTGCACTACAAAGACCTTTCTATGACGTTTGCCTACATCAAAGGCTGAAATGGGTATAAGTACTGGACCTGTGACACCATATACTCAGAATAAATCTGGGTTGAGGACATTTTTTCAGGAAAAAGAGCTGGATAGCTGTCAGGAGGGACTGCCACTTTGCTGTTTGCTTTGCTCTGTTGGGCTGCTGCTTGCTGCTTCTGTCCTTGGAGTGAAATGACAGAACTTTGCTTTCTACATCCTGCTCCCAATATTCTCCAAGGGCCTAAGTTGAGCTTGCCCCTTGGTCCCTCTGCTGAGGAGTTCTACTTGCCAAGTGGTACCAGTCCCCGTCCCTCGGCCTTTGGAAGTGAGTTAGGGGTGCTACTGAGCAGAAACCAAGGAATCAATGCCGATCGAGTTCATAACCTGTGCCCATAATGCAATGCTGATGCTGTGCCGCTGCCTGCACCGGAGCAGTGGTCCCACTCAGGGCACCGACTGCAATTTGCTGCAGCACCTCAGAAAATCCACCACCACACAAGTCTTGAGCACTGCACCACCGAAGTTCATAACGCACCTCTCCAACTCTTACGCCTGTGACATAGATCAACATTGCACCGCAGAACCAAAGCCTTGCAGCTTGACTTCCTACACCTCATCGCACTGCATCAAGGTACCACACTGGCAACCGCAGCATCACCTCCTCTGCGGCAGTAAGGAACCAATGTATCACCTCCCCTGCAGAGCAATAAAGAACCAATGCATCACCTCCCCTAAAACAGTAAGGAACCAACGCAACATCTTCCTCCGCAATGCCTCACCTCCCCGGTGTTTTGCATCATCTTTGTTTTTCACAATGCATTCAAGATACTGTAATGGGGTGTGCCCGACTCCGTAACTGGCCCCCACTACATCGAGGTTAGACTGACTTTGTGGAGTCATCGACCAAATAACCCCGGTGGAGCTACTTTTGATTGCTCAGAGCTATACTTGATTTAATCTTTAAAAAGTGATATCTTGATTAGTGTATGTTGCATTTTTGGTCTGGCTTGATTGAGGTAAAGAGAGAGAGTGGGTGTGTGTGTGCGTGCGTAGATATATATATATATATATATATAAATACTTTACAAATTGCCTCTCCGATAAGCCTGACCGCTCTGTGTCAAGCTACCAAGGGGGTGGGCAGGGGTTATCTTAGGTGTGTAACTTACTTACCCTGACTAAAGCGGTGGGTTCTGCCTGGCTTAGATGCATACCTTAGTCAACCAGAAAGCCTGTTTCTAACAGTCCCACTGTCTGCCTTATTTCCTTTAAGGCACAGACCAGGACCTATAAATTATTATTTGGCACAATATCGATTTATCAGAAATACAAATTTACCTCGTTCCCTGAAGGAAATTCTGAGATCTGCGGGTATGCAGCTTTAATTCTGCTACAGACCATTAGGCAATTGATTGGGGGTCAGTTTATTTTCTAAAGACTGCCATCTACTATGGAATTCTCTACCAGATGATGGGCATTAGATTCAGCAATCCTCTATTTTAGGAAGGTTCTAAAAACACTCTTCAGGTTAGAGAGAGGCTGGTTGCCCTATGGTTTTTTTGCACTATAGAAATGTTTGATGATGATATTCTTACTCCATATAACTCCCTTAGACAGCCTGGATGGCTGCTACACCACCTGTACATCATGACCATATTATTAAACAAAGAAATAATGCTTAAGTTATTTAGAGTTCACATTAGTTAGCCCATGGTAGCCATGCGTGAAACTAAGGTTGACCCAGTTTTTTGAGGCAGTGTGTCTTCAAGGAAGGCGCGTGTGTGCTAGATGTGGACCTTGTGGTATTTGTCCTTATGTTACCCGATAGGCCATCACAGGGTTCCCTCTTTGTTGATACATGGTTTTTCCCAATGCTGATTAGTGCATTATTGTCATCTCTGGAAAGTAAAGCGTGTTCAAGCTCAATAGGTTTTACGAATGTCTTGAACAAACCACTCTCTTATCCATATATTTATAGATCAGGTGCTGGAGAGACAAACGAGATAGGCAAGACAGTTTCTTGCCTTCAGAGGTTCGACAAGAGATAGCATAGACTGGGCCCCATAGAAGATTATGTATGTTCACACAATCTATGAACAAATACAGCCTGCATGCTTAAGCACTTCTGATTTGCATATGGCCATGTCTGAACTGGGGTGGTGGAGTGAGCTAAAGAATGATGATGGATTAAACCCAGATCAGTTGACTGGGGGTGAGTGTTTGATTTGCTCTAGCGCTCCGTCCATCATCCCCTTTGGTATCGCTTACTGATTACCATGGTAAAAAAACAAGCATCCTTACCAGTAGAAACCGGAGCTTGCATTGTAATTTATGTGTGCAGGCATGCAGGGAAGTCAGCCTGAATGGGCAAGATTCCAAAACTGCTAACCTGCTTGACAGAGTTTGCGCATTGGATTACTGGTTGTGATGGTAGCATGCACAGTATCCTCAGTAGTTCAATACTCACTTGAAAGATGAAAACGCAGATTCTAGTCATGAACGTCCTGGTTGGAGTTGTCCTGAATATGCATGATTATTGAAGCATTTCCACTGTATTGCACTGGATACATTTTGTGCCCGATTAAAACACAACATAAAGAGCGCTGTTTCCTCAGGATAGTTTGTTGGAGTTTCAGGGGCATAATTGTAGCATCCTCCACCAGCTTGGGCATTTGTAAATGATTACACCCCACACGGAGCTTGGTATTACACGTCTTTATTCATCAGCGTGTAACCGTGAACTGAACATTCCATGTCATAAATTCTATGACCGACGCACTCACGTCACTGTTCCAAGGAGCACGACAGGAACCAAAAGGGTCACGTCATCTCTAACTCACAAGACACTGCAATAATTAACTCAAATAGAGTTTGGTGAGAGGAGGCTATTGCCAGCATCCACTACATTTCTGCCAATTGATCTCCCACCAAGAGATTAAGAGACAAGGATAATACCTGCCTCTGCCAGTTTAGAATGATGCAGTGGTAAATGCTGTATCAGGTGGACCATGTGGGTGGGTGTGGGTAGATGGAAATATGTCTGTCTCGCTCAAACTTGTAATATATCCCCATGCTCGTTTTCCTGAGGGTCTTCAATCACAGAACTCAGAAGATATTGATAATCCTTTAAATCACCCTCTACTGTGGTGTATGTGCATAACTCAGTGATGGGGAAAACTCAATTATATCCCCTAGATCTTCCAGTTATGCACAATCTGGATATAAATAACCAAACACAAATGACACCAAGAAAATAGGGGCACTAAATCACATCTCCTGCGACATTCGAATTTTCATATACACTGGGCAATTGTGATCTAGTCATGCTTATTAGCTAATTAGTGGAGAAAAAAGATTCTCCGATTTCAAATCTGTTTTGACAAAATAGGCATTCTGATAGCCTAAGACTTTAAGGGATGGTTTCGCTATTTGAAACGTTGGCAGCCCTAAACCATCTCTCAAGAACATATTGCTGCCTGTAGATAAAGGTGCTGATCAACGTACTTAAGGGAACCTTGCAGAAGCTTGCTTCCCAGTGACGTATTAGCGCTTTTGTAAAACTCTGTAAATTGCATTTCTGCCCTCCCAAAGAGCTCTGTGGAAATGGTACAATAAGAAATGCAGGGAATAAAGTAAAACTTGAATTTGTTGTACTCAACTCACAGCAGTTAGAGAGCCCTATGTAGTAGTGGTGTGCCTTGCAGATCCCCGAGGTCAGCATTACAATTACATGGAGATATGAGGATGTCTTGAAGGTGGGACTCGGTATGGTAAGGCCAAATACTCATTTAACCAACAGATTAGGAGTGCAGAAAGGGGTTCATGGAGGAACTTTTCATGATATAATTATCTGCCTGATGCAAAGGGACTTAGTCCTAATGGTTGACTTGATCCTTCATGCCACTTTGGCAAATCTTCTTTGAGTCTTGGAGGAAGGACAAAAGTGTTACAGAAATAGAGCCCTGTGTGTGTAGGAATCTTACACCAAATCTTTTGAGCCTCAAAGCTTGGAAGGTCAGTAGCTTCAGGTAGCTGGTCTTAGCTGTCTAGTTCGAATGTGCTACAGAACGACACTGGTTAGGCGCACTAGAGCATCACCTCTGAGAGGTTTGTGAAAAATGCACACAGATTTGAACTGCAATGTCCCTTTGATTATGAGCCTATTGAGTGACTTCGGGGAAGCTGTGATGTTCAAATTTCACCGACTGGCAAAATATAAGCAAATCGTTGATATCTGAGAACTAGGTATCTTAGTTAAACTTAGGTCAACATGAGCTTCAATAAAATTTGACATGTCTTGTTTATATCAAGAAGTTTAATCAGTCTTGGGTTTCAAAGACTTGATAATAGCTTTTCTATGTAATAAGGATTGTTAGATTATTGGCACCTCTCAACAGCATTGTGACCATTGTTCTGATGAAGTCTGTGTTATACATGACAATACTCATTTCATTTTCACAAGACCGCCGCTTTTGTTTCCACTTGGATTAGTTAGACTTTGCTGATCTTGAGGTAACATTATTTCCAGTGCTTTAAATGGGAATAAATAAGTGCAGGTACTCATTAAAATGCGCTAGAGGTGTAGTGAGGGGGCGGGGCTAGGGGCGGGGCTAAGGGCAAGACATCATGATACTTAACAACTTCTATATTAGTTGCAGCACATACCAAAACACATGAGAAATGTGTTTATATAAACAAAGCAGGTTAACTCATTACACAAAATGAAAGAGAAATGGAATAATATGTTAACATTGCCTTTTTTTGCAATAGTTGCACCTTCTTAATGTCATGCTGTTAAGCACAATACTATATATTTTTGAGCACGTGAGTAGGAAGAAACTGCAAATATCCCCACGTCGAACCAAAGCTCTTATGGCACCAAGCAAATGAAGCAACTCATCATGACCCTCTCCAGAAGATATCTCTTGTCTCTTCCATCGATCTATCCATTCATCCTTTCATCCTACCATTTACCTACTGATGTCCACCATTTAACATTTACATTCTATCGTCTATTCAGTCTTTTATCAATCATTCAGTTTTTCACCATTCCGTCTATCCACCCTTCATATCCAAACCTATCCATCCATCCATCTCCAAACCTAGCCATTCATCCTTTCACTCATCCATCTCTCATCTATCCATCAACCCTTTCACTCCTTTATTCCATCCACCCTTTCACTCAATCCCTCCTTTCACTCATCCATCATCCACCCTTTCATCCATCATCCCTACCTTTCATTCATCCAATCTTTCACTTATCCAACCATCATCCGCCCTTTTATCCAATCATCCACCCTCTTTCACCCATGCATGCTTTTACTCATCCATCCATCTATTCATCCATCCATCTATACATCCACCCTTGCTCACTCATCTATCCACTCACTCACCCACCCTCCCTTTTACGTCATTTATGAATCTTTGTCGCCGAGCAGAAATGTACAAACAAAGTGCCACCCATTTTCTTTAAAATACCTACTGAGAGTGTCTGGATTCTCTCTCTCTTTCTCTCACTTTTTTTCTTACAAAAACAGGCATACACACAAACATAGCAGATACACAAAAGACTAAGGTAGATGAAAGCCATCTTTTCTCTTCACCTACCATGGCTTTTTTAATTGCCACCAGGGCCGGACTGGCCGTGGCCTGATTGCCACTGCCAGGGCACTGACATGAATCCTGTGCTTGCAGGAATGCACAGGATAGTGTGAATGTGATTGACAGCACAGGGCCTGAACGGACCCTGCTCTGTCAAGCACAGCGTGATTGTGAGCACCCGACATTATTCAAATGAGCCCTGCTGAATAGCTCAGCTGGGGCTCAGATCAGGGGCTGCAGAAGCGGCGCCTTGGCTGCCAGAGACACGTCCCACTCCTGCTCACCAGCATAGGCAATGAGCCTACCTCTCATGAGTATCGGTACTCTCGACGGCAGTAGAGAAGTGCCGGTACTCAGAGTTATAAATCTAAGAAGTGCCGGTACTCAGTACCGGTGTGTACCGGCCCATTTAAAGCACTGATTATTTCTAAAGATAATGACCAACACGAGGTGGGTTTTCATCCTCGTCTTCACCTTTTTCGCCACAATGCAATTATTGGGGTTCGTTTAATTGCACGGGTGCAACATTTTCAATATCCATTCTAGTATTATGTTACTCATGATTTCTGGGCTATGCTACATGTGGGTTACTTCTTTTTAACACCTACATTGATTGCATAATCTTCTCTTGTAAAACCTATTTTAGAGTACAAATGTCTTGCGAAAACTCAGACTGGATAAATTCACATCATTTTCTCTTGCTGCTGTCATCAGGGTCCACGCTTTTGGGGGTTAGACAAAACTAGATTTTAATAGCCCTCAAAGGTGTGTCTCACCTTTGCCTGAAAAAGGAAAACAGAATGGTTTCTCACCCTCTCTTCTGGGATATGCATACAGAAGTGTGGAGGTGGCTGGGATCTGACATACACAACACCTTCTACCTTTTGCAGGGTACTGACAAGGGAATCCACCCTGAATCTCAGAATCATTGAATACATTGGTATTTTATAAAAATGAGTGTTTATTTTGTGCTAGTCTAATATAAATCACATGAACTAGGATTATCACAATGACAGATAACTCAGTTATCACAAATGTTATCAAAGTGAAAAAAATACAGATTATTCATCACAAATCCTTTGCCAATTAGTTCAGAAATCTGCATTTGCCGTGTGCATCATATTATACATTGCTGCGTCATGTATAATCCACCACACACCTTAAATGCCCCAGCAATCAGCATGTCCCCAGCTTCTGGTTTCTTTCTCCATCCCTCCAGAAATCTGGAAAGGATAACTGTTAGACTTGGCATCTTTGGTGTGGTTTCCTCTGACTTTTTGCCTCTACCTCCTGTATTTTTGATGCTGTGCTGGATTTCGTTTTTGGTGGCTTAGATGCTTTGGCCATGTTGCCACTGCTGATCAGTGTCAAAGTGCAAGTGCTCCTTGTGTAAATTGTGATTACAATTGGTTCTCCCTGATTGGCATATTTGATTTACTGGTAAGCCCCTAGTAAAGTGCACTGAGTATGCCAGGGCCTGTAAATGAAATGCTACTAGTGGGCCTGCAGCACTGAGTGTGCCACCCACATGAGTAGGCCTGAAAAGGTATCTCAGACCTGCCACTGTAGTGTCTGTGGGCAGTATTTAACTGCCATGTCGACCTGGCAGGTGCACCCACTTGCCAAGCCCTAACCTTCACTTTTCTAACATGTAAGTCACCCCAATAGTCATAGTCATAGGATTTTATTAAGCGCACATATCACCCGTGGGTCTCAGAGCACTGGCCAAAACCCACAAAGCCGGGAGGGGAGATGACGCCGGTCTGAAGGAGAGAGATCAGAACAGCCAGGTTTTTAGATTTCTCCTGAACTGTCTGTGGTCGGTTTCCTTACGTAGCTGCAGTGGAAGCGAATTCCACAGAGTGGGGGCAAGGTAAGAGAAAGATCTTCCGCCATTCCTAGTGGTGCGAATCTTGAAGGGGGTAAGAAGGTGATTGGTTGAGGACCTAAGGATTCTGGTGGGTTGGTACCAAATAAGTTTTTTGGTAAGATAGCGTGGCCCGTTCCCATGGATGGTTTTGTGGACAAGATAGTTGATCTTAAAATGGATACATTTCCTGATGGGAAGCCAGTGGAGAGCTCTCAGACTTGGTACGGACGGAGACCGTGAAGGTAGATTTAATACAAGTCTGGCGGCAGTGTTCTGTAGCACTTGCAGTTTGGTAAGAAGCTCTTCATTAATGGAAGCCATCAGGGCGTTTCCGTAGTCGAGCCG
Organism: Calotriton arnoldi; assembly: GCA_963921515.1. Lineage (NCBI taxonomy): Eukaryota > Metazoa > Chordata > Amphibia > Caudata > Salamandridae > Calotriton > Calotriton arnoldi. The sequence goes on along the minus strand of CAWUFW010000089.1, from coordinate 6,202,260 downwards.
ACTGATAATTAGGCCTTGGACCAGCGGCATCCTAGATGCAACTGGGATCCATTGGAAGATCTTACGAAGACTTCGCATTAGGCCATAGCAAATGCCCGTCACATGATTAACATGGTCTTTCATGGACAAGTTGTTGTCGATCTTCACTTCAAGGTTACGGACAACCGGTTTGGGAGAACGACAGGGGCAGAGGTTGGAAGGCCACCAGTCACTGGACCATAGAGCTTGGGCTTTCCCAAAGAGGATGATGTCTGTCTTACTGGCATTGAGCTGCAGATGATTGGTTAGCATCCAGACATTAATGTTGGTAATGCACTTTATGAATCAGAGTTTGGTGTCAGTTAGATCTGGGCCGAGAGTGATCAGTAGTTGTGTGTCGTCTGCATACGACATGGTATCGAACCCATGAGATCTGATCCCTTTTGCTAGGGGTGCCACGTATAAATTGAAGAGTGCAGGACTCAAGGTACCCCTATGGTCAGGGTGCAGTGTATGTAAAAATTAGGACATGTACTGGTGTGTGTGACATATCCTGATAGTGAAATACTGCCAATTTTGTTTCTCACTATTGAAAGGCCATCTGTCCCATAGGATAGAATGGGAAATACTTTGTAACATCTTACAAGTATAACTTCCCATTGGGACAAGATAGAGAAATAAAGTCTAGGCTCTCTGAACTCAGAATTTAATAACACATCTTTTAGTAAAGACGGTTTTTAAATTGTGTGTTTGAAAATTCCCCTTTTTTAGTTGGTAGGCATTTTCTTGTTTAACCATTCTGTGTGCCTCTGCCTGTTTGTGGATTGACTGTTTGGTTTTGGAGTGACAGGGGCTGGGGATTTGCATTCACTGTAAACAAACACGGGGGGTTGAGGTGTGCCTGGCCCTTCCTGGATGACTCAGAGCTGAGCGGGGCTTGGCAGCATTTAGAGTAGTGGGAGGAGATTTCCTTGCACCTGAATAGGGCCTGTCTCCCTTGCACAATGCTGTCTCCACCTCCTGTGGTCATACTACACCAGTGAGGACAGAATTGGTTTGGACTGGGCTTAGAGACCCTTGCACAAAGAGAACAAAGACAAAATGGGCTATAAGTAGTAGACCTAAAACCCCAGAACTTTAGATTACTTCTGGACTCAAGAGGAACCATTGCTAAGGAGAAGAGCTGAAGAGCTGTGAGGATAAGTACTGCCCCTTTGCTGTGTGGGGTTGGCCTGCAGTTGCTGTTTCTGCCAAGGAAAGGACAAAGACTGGAACCTTGCTGTGTTCCTGCTTGAAAAATATCTCCAAGGGTCTGTGTGTGCTAACCTCCTGTTCTGAAGTCTCAGGGACACAAAGACTTCACTCCCAGCTCCCCTGAACTCTGTTGCTGAGAGTTCTGACCTGCCAGGAGGTGCCTATTTCAGTTGTGGGCCTCTGGATGTTGTCGCTGCTTCTGGGAGCTTGAAGAAAAGAAGAACTGAAGAAATCGACGCATCGCTCTTTTTGCGGCTGTTTTTCCGACGCAGCACCGGCGTGCAAGGTGAATCTCCACAGATCGCCGCGCCACTGCAGAACCGACGCAGCACCTGTCGCGGCTGCAAGAACCGACACATCGAGGGATCGTGGTTGAAGAAATCAACGCAGTGCCACTCGAATCATCGATCGCTGACATATCCCGGATTTCCACACATTGCACCTGTGCAAGTCTGTGCAAGCCTTCCTGATTCATCACCCGCGGATCAGAACCGTGTTGGAGTCAACGCATCACAATAGACCGGATTTGACGCATCACTTGTCCTGCATGCAGCAGAACTTTCGCATCGCCTTCCCATGGTCTCAGGAACTGAGGCATCTCTTTGTTTCTCGACGCTTCCCCTCTCTGCGGCTCTTTGGCCGTGTGAATTTTGACGCATCTACAGGTACTTTGTGGGAAATCATGCATCCAAAGTTTTCTATGAACTAAGTTGTTTGAAACCTTTTTAAAGTCATATTCTTATTACATATATGTTGAATTTTGGTCGTTTTGGTCTTGTTGAGTTTATCTAAAGATACTTTCTTTTTCTAAACTGGTGTGGTGTCCATTTGTGGTGTAATCACTGTATTACTGTGTGTACAAATACTTTACACATTGCCTTTGGGGTAAGCCTGTCTGCTCGTGTACCCAGGGGGTGAGCAGGGGTTATCTAAAGTGTGTATCCCCCTTATCCTGACTAGAAGCAAGGGTCCCAATTAGGACAAAGGTACCTACCTCTGCCAACTAGAGACCACCATTTCTAACAATAATTGTCTTGCTCCTTATAAAATTTCCATTTAGGCGGTAGGTTCGGTCTCTCTCGGAACCCCAATGCTGCAATGGGTCAAGAAGCAAAAAGTGTTAATTTGTAAGTTTATTATATATTTCTGTCAGAGTGCTACATTGAAAAGATGGATTTACTACTTCAGTTTTCTCTGCACAGAACAGAAGGCATATGGCAATTTAGCACACACACAATAAAATATTATTCTGCTTCCATTGCAGGAATGAGGCCCAATGATAAGTATATTTGCTCAGCCCACAATCATGATCCATTTTAACATATGCGAAGTCCTGCAGGGGCGTAACACAGGCCTCCTGTGGTGCTGTGGGGGGCATCTTTTCAGGGGGGCTACATTCCTTCATCGAGCCCCCATTCAGCCAAACACCGATGAATATCTGTGAGATTTCAGAGACTCAGGGACCCCATATCACATTTTGCAGGTGGCCCAATCATTCCGGGTTAAGCCACTGAAGTCTGTAGTATATAAACACACCGTGCAAACACAAAGGAGACTGAGGTATGCAGCTCTCTGTAAATCTAGTTCCGTAACTTGCAAGAATTGTGTACAGTAGTACATTGCTGATTTAACGTTCTTTCTCTGCTACGGATCAACAGTGGAGACTTAGCGTGCCACCCATGATGGTCACAATTTTTACAAGAATTATGGGTAGTAGAAAAGGGAAAATCTATGGGAGTTAGGATAGCCCTATTTTTACTGTGAAATAACATAGAGATTGAAGCTGGGCTTGGCAACTTTTTTCACATGCACCTTTTGCCAAGTGTTTATCATCCTATATCTGCATTCCCGTATGGTTTCATATAGGCTGGAAGGTAGCCAAGTTCTGACAAAGCCAATAGGTTTTCTTATAAAGTGATGAAGTAAGAATGTTTGAACGTGTGAAAGCCGTACAGAGAAATATTTTTATTGTAGTAAAAGTTTGATTTTAAAAACACTGTATGTCAAAAGGGAAAACCACTAGATATGTTTCCAAAAATGAACTGGAAAGTGTTAATTACTGATGTATGGGTCGTCATGTAAATGCCCTAGTCAACATGATCAGTTTCCTGTGAGTAATGTCAGTTCCAGGTTTTATTTCTACCGAGCAGGAGGAAGGCGTGAACAAAGCCCGCCACAAACCAGCACCATGATTAGCACTGTATGCAAGTACGGCTTCCTGAGTAGATACTGAAGACAGAGCAGTTCAGAACACAACCCATTACCGCCTCATGGGTCCTCCTCGTCCCAGTCCTTAGATAGTGAGGCAGTCCTGCCTCCAACCAGCCAATCAAAACGCTTATAGAAACAAAAGCCAAAGGTCACATAAACCCCTCCCACCCACCGCCATGCCTGTTTTTTTTCTGCTCCGATCGGCGGTCCGAACGCTGGTGCTCCATGTATCCTGTTGCTGTTTCCAGTGGTTGCGGGTCGTGTTGCGGTGCCGTGAGTTTTTGTAACTTGATTTGCTGAAGGTCTTTAAACATGTGCTGTTTATTCTGTTTTTGTTATTTTTCTCTGCGTGGCCGTACCGGTGCTCCGGTCGGCCGCGCTCCTGCTCCTGGGTCAGGATGCTCCCCGCGCATGTGCTGGGCTGGGCGGGGAGGTTTCCTGATGTCCTGGCCTTGGGTCATTCCGGCGCTGGGGGTTTCAAGCAGCGTCCGGCCCCTCCGGCCATATTGTGTGTATGTGGCTGTGGGTGGAGACTGCAGGGCTGCCCTTTTTTGCTGGATTTCAAGTCTCATGCCACAAGACTTGGTTGATTGGGGGCAGTATTTCATGAGAGTTGCTGGGCACTTCCTTTTTGTGTGTTGGGAGTTTCCTGTGTGGTTTACTCCTTTTTTGCTCGCCATGAGTGAAGGGGCTTCATCTCCGGTGCCTGCAAAGGCAGTATCCAAGCAGCATAATGTCCAGGACCTGCAAGAGGATGACGTTTTGCAGATTTCTAGGGCTGATTTGCAGAATTTAATCAAAACTGCTGTCCAGTCTGCGCTGCTGGAGCCTGCGGCAAAAAGGTCTAAGGATGATGAGGAGGACAGGGACAATTCCCCTAAGGGCAAGTACGTCCAGGGCAAGGTTTTTTCGGACATGCTGGTTCATATTAGGGAGGTGCTTGGTTTTGACCCTAAATCATTATCTGATGAGGGGTTTTATTCCCAGTATAGTTCCTCTGTGGTGGATGACCTTCCCTTCCATGATGTCCTGAAGGATATACTGACTAAGGAATGGCTTGAGGTTGATAAGCAGGGTATTCCTCGCTTTCTGGGGAAGCGGTATCGCCTGGCGGGCTTTGACACCCAGTTTCCTCCGGTTCCCAAAGTCAATTCTCTTTTGTCCTCTATGGCTTCTTCTTCGTCTTCCTCTTTGTCATCGGAGGAGGCTTCCCTGGCGGACCCAGTGGAGCGGAAGGTGGAATCTGCTCTCAAGCGTTCTTATGCAGCTTCTCATTTTGGGGTGCGTGCTAGCACTTATGCGGCCTATGCCTCACAGGTCCTTCTGAAGGATTTTGAGAAGTTGTTTTACTGTTTACAGGATCAGAGGGACCCTACTCCTGTGTTGGCTCAGATGGAGGTCTTGGCACAATTCCTCTTGGATGTGACTTTTGATTCCTTGTGGGCCTTCTCCTCGGCTGCCGGGGCGGCGGTGGCTGGTAGGAGGTCTCTCTGGACCAAGCCTTGACGTCTTGAAGCTGCTCAGAAGGCCTTGGTCCTTAAGCTGCCTTTTGAGGGCCCCCGTCTCTTTGGGGCGATTTAAATTCGATGGTGCAGCGCTCTGCGGAGGAGAAGAAGATGTTGAAGCCTTTTCAGCCTGTGCCTAAGAAGAATTCCGTTTTTCATAAACGGATTTCAGGGGGCTTTGTCTTCTCAGCCCTTTCGTGGTCGGGCCCGTGGTCAGGGGGCAACGTTCCATTATAAATCCCGGCCTCAGCAACAGCAGCAGCATCCCACTGGTGCGGGACAGAAGTGACTATGCCGTTGTGGGGGCTCAGCTCCGTTTGTTTCTGGACCGTTGGTCGGCTTTGATTTCCGACCAGTGGGTCTTGTCTGTCATCAGGTTGGGTTATCAGATTCCCTTCCGGGGTCCTCCCCCTCTGGATTACTTTCAGGTTACCCCGTTGTCAAGAATCCCCGTAAGGCGGTCTGCCATGTTGTCCGGCGTCGCCATGTTGTTATCAAAGGGGGCTGTTGTTCCGGTTCCAGTGGAGGAAGTTGGCCTGGGGTTCTATTCCCATCTGTTTCTGGTCCCAAAGCCAGATGGTTCCTTCCGCCTGATTCTGAATCTCCGGATTTTGAACAAGTTGGTGCGGTTGAATCATTTTCGGATGGTCACCTTACAGTCCGTCATTCCCCTCATCCAGGAGGGCGATTTTTTGGCTTCTCTGGACTTAGAAGACGCCTATTTTCATGTTCCAGTCCATCCTGCCAGTCAGCGGTTCCTGAGGTTTGCAGTCCAGGGGATGCATTTCCAGTTTCAGGTTTTGCCGTTTGGTCTCTCCACTGCTCCCAGGACTTTTACTAAGGTATTGGCTCCTGCTGTGGGGGTTTTGCAGCATCTGGGTTTCTCCGTGTTTCCCTATATTGATGATTGTTTGATCTCTGCTTCCTCTTTTCCTAAGGCTCTTCTGGCGGTGGAGGCTACGTTGACCTTGTTCCAGGATCTGGGGTTCAAGTTGAATCTGGCCAAGTCTCATCTGGATCCTGTTCAGAGACTTCAGTTCATCAGGGGTCTGTTCAACACCTCTCTGGGGGCGGTGTTTCTCCCTCCTGTTCGGATCCTTTCCCTGCAGACTCTGTTGCTGGATCTGTTGAGTCGTCCCTCTGCCCCGGCTCGTGTTTGGTTGCGGGTCCAGGGGTTGATGGCTGCCACCACTGCTGTGGTTCCTTGGGCTCGCCTACATCTCAAGCCCTTGGTGACTCATCTGTTGGCTCAGTGGGACTCCTCCCGGGCGGATTACGAGACTCTGGTTCCTCTCTCTCCTGCTCTGGTTCAGGACTTGGACTGGTGGCTTTACACTCCCAATCTGGAGAAGGGGGTGCGGTTTTGTCTTCCTCCTCCCCTTTTGTTGACCATGGATGCCAGTCTTTGGGGTTGGGGGGCCATGTTGGGGTCCTTGGAGGTCAAGGGTCAGTGGTCTCGGAGGGACAGCACCCGTTCCTCAAATTGGCGGGAGTTGGCGGCCATCTGGGAGGTGGTGCAGTTCTTTCAGGTTCATCTCCATGGGACGAATCTGTTGGTTCGTACCGACAATCAGGTGGCTCGTTGTTACTTGAACCGTCAGGGGGGAACCAAGTGCGCGTCTCTGAATCTGCTGGCCTCCATTGAGAGCTGTGTACATTCTGGGGCAGTTGAATTTTCATGCAGACGCCTTGAGCCGCAACCTTCCGTCCTCTGTTCTGTACCATCTCTCTGTTCCTCTGTTCCAGGACCTTTGTCTTCGGTTCGGGACTCCCTGGCTCAATCTCTTTGCCTCCCCTCACAACGCTCTTCTCCCCAGGTTTTGTTCCGAGTTGATGTGTCCTCAGGCTTGTGCGGTGGATGCTCTTTCGATTCCCTGGCCTTCGGGCCTTCTGTATGCCTTCCCTCCTATTCCACTCCTCCCAAGGGTGCTGCAGAAGATTCAGGGGGAGAGGGTGTCGGTCCTGTTCATTGCTCCCTTCTGGCCTCGCCGCCTTTGGTTTCCTCTCCTGTTGCGGATGGCGGAGGGCCGGTTTGTCCGGCTTCCTTTGGTTCCGGCTCCTCTTCAGTTTCCGCTCCTGTCTCTGCCTCGTCTTCGTCTTTTGCAACTGACAGCCTGGCTCTTGAGCGATTGACGTTGGAGTCTTTGGGCTGTTCTGCTGTGGTGGCCCGTGATATCCAGTTGTCGCGTCGGCCTTCGACCCTTAAGTGCTATGGTCGACATTGGGGCTCTTTTGTCTCTTGGTGTTCTTCGCATGTTGTGGATCCTGTGCTTGGGGATCCTGCTTCTGTGCTGGATTTTCTCCGGGATGGTTTTTTGAAGGACCTTTCCCCTTCCACGTTGTCTGCTCAATGGGCGGCGGTTCGTGCTTGTCAGGGTCCGGGGGCTTCCTTGGAGGTTGTTGCCCCTTTGGTGAGTTGGCTTCTTCTGAGCTTTAGGCTTCATCGTCCAGTCTCTCCTGTGATCGTGCCTTCTTGGGATTTGTCTACTGTTTTGCGGGGTCTGCAGTTGCCCCCTTTTGAGTCCTTGTTGGAGGCGGACTTGTTGTGGTTGTCCCGCTAAGGTGGCTTTTTTGCTGGCCATCACCTCCGCTCGCCGGTTGGGTGAATTGGGTGCCTTGCTTATTTCTTTTCCTTATTTGCAGTTCCTGCAGGATAGGGTTGTTTTGCGGCTTGATCCGGCTTTTCTGCCTAAGGTTTCTTCCAAGTTCCATTTGCAGCAGGAGGTGATACTTCCTGATTTGCCTACGGAGGGGGATTCCCTTGTTCCTTCTTCTTTGGAAGTTTGAAGGGCTCTTCAGATTTACCTCCAGCGTTCGCTGGGGTTTCGGCTTTCTCCTGCCCTGTTTGTCTCCTGTGGGGGTGTGGCTAAGGGGCAGAAGGTTTCCACTTCTACGATCAGTCGATGGGTGCGTTTGGCGGTCTGCCAGTCCTATAAGTCTGTGGGTCTGCCTCCTCCGTCTCAGGTGCAGGGTCGTTCGACACGTTCTGTGTCCACTTCCTGGGCTGAGGCGGCGGGGGTTTCTATCCAGGAGATTTGTAGAGCGGCCACTCGGCAGTCCCATCACACGTTTGTTCGACAATTTCGGCTTGATGTTTTACATGCATCTGTTGACAGTTTTGCTGTTGGCATCCTGAACGCTGCTGTTCGTTGATCATTTGTACGATTAAAGTTTTGTACTTTTTGCAAGGATCCCTGGTGCCCTGCGTTTTTTCTTCCTGGCTCTCTGCTTGTGAGCTCCTCACTATGTAAGGACTGGGACGAGGAGGACCCATGAGGGGGTAATGTCTTGTTACTTACCGGTAATCTTCATTACCCCGATTAGGATCCTCCTCGTCCCAGTCCTCTTCCCTCCCTCCTTCCTGCTGTGTTTGTGTCTGGGACTTGTTGATAACAGGCATGGCGGTGGGTGGGAGGGGTTTATGTGACCTTTGGCTTTTGTTTCTATAAGCGTTTTGATTGGCTGGTTGGAGGCAGGACTGCCTCACTATGTAAGGACTGGGACGAGGAGGACCCTAATCGGGGTAATGAAGATTACCGTTAAGTAACAAGACATTACAAAGAAGCACTGGAATAATCAACACGTCTGGCTATTTCATAAGAGGACGTGCTGGTGAAAATAACTCTGTTTAAGGTATCGAAATATAGCAAGAACAGCGTGAAATTACATTTACATCCCCCATAAACACTACCTTGCCATTTCTGTGTGCTAACAACTTTTTAAAAAAAGTCAGAAAGTGTAACCACTGTACCGGTGGGAGTAGATTAAATCAGAGTGTAGGTTTCTCTCATACTTTCTGACATATCTATTTGCGTTAATCAGTTTCTCATGAATGCGGACTGATGCCTATCGAAGTCTTGCAGCATATGCACAATTGGTAATGTCCTTCTCTTCACCTTTAGATACTCCATCTTTGTAATAATCTTCATGAAAGACATTCTTTTTAATAGTTCCAAATCAGATTATGTCTTAACACATGAAAGGAGAGTGTTAGCTCTTAATGCATTGATTCATCTCTACAAATACTATTTTTGTTACTGTGTCATGTCAAAACAAACCCTGCGTAATGATTGTGAGGGGATTAGGGGATAATTGGCAGAAGAACAAGTGAAGGATATTCAATAGAATAAGATTATAAAATCGCTAATACCTGTGAATAATGAATGATGGCTAACTTGAAACAGCAGCTTTAGAATACTCCGTAGAAACGACCTCGTGCCTCGGAGGCTGAATAATTGGAAAGTTAGATATTAATCATCCTATTTTAGAAGTAAGCAAGAGCGTGCTACTTTAATAGATGTTCAGGTACATACTCTAAAACCTCAGAATTTTTGATTGACGTCTAAAATTACAAAAATGTGTTTAAACGTCATTGTCTTAATCTTCTGCTTATGTTCAATGAGTGTTAAACATGCTTCTTTATTGCTTGCATCGGTGGCAGTTGGCAGACTGGTTCTGGCTCTAGCTTTGTTGTAGCTAGTATCTCTCGTATTTTTTCAGGGGGTGGAAAATATTTTGACCAGATGTTCTGGCACTAGTATAAATTATTGAGTAGTAGGAAGCCTTTAATTAAAGATAACAATGACGGACATATGGCAGTAGACGAATGCATATTTAGTCACGTTCTGAGTTTATTCATAAAGCTCCCAAGTGACGTGCTGAATGAGAGTAGGCCGTAGCTTTACATCCTCATTCTTCTGCAACTGTGGAAGAAGTGTTCCTGTTTCGATACTTCTTTGCTTTGTGTTTTTACCAAGTTACTAATAACATTTAAAGATTTTTTTTAGTTTATTATTTTTATTTTGAAATAAAATGGCAGGAATTAAAGCACAAAGTTCATGCATGTGACGTTGATGGTGCACAGATATTGCATAGGTGTGGGCCTTTTGATCTTTACTACATATCATGGAGAAGGAGTTCGCGAAAATACGGTGCTCCTTCCTACAATAACAGGCATCATTTTATAGTGCCTTCAACAGAGGGCATATTGTTTCAATCTTACACATATAGTAAATTACTTTGTGTAAGAAGTGATTATGGAGCAAATATCCACAGCAGTACCAATGATAATACTGTTCTGGCAGAATGGAGCTAACAGCACATTTTGTGTTGGCTCACGTCATATCCCGTTCTGGAGGGCCACGGGCCAAGCAGGGGCTACTGGGCCTCACCAGGGCGGTTGAGATTGTGTTTATTACCCCATCTGAGTAGTTTAGAACATTCAGTAAATTTAACAATCCCTGGATTTTCACAGTTTTCTTGAGAGTGGAGTTCTTCTGGTCGTTCGTGGGTAGCCAATGGGGGCCATACAGTACGCGTCTTTTTCACTCTTACTTCTGGAAGGTAACGCCCCAGCTGGACTCGCAATTAGGTATAGGCCACTGCAGCTGAGATTGTGCCTGGAGTCCTTGCAGCGCCTCCGATGGAGATGCAGACCTCCAGCTGACAAGGCACCTGCCTCTGGGCATCGAGGGAGGAACATCGATTGGGCAAAGTGGGTCAGAAGGTGCAGTGGCATGAGGCAGCCGCAGGAGAGTCAGCACAGGGGGTTCCCTCAGTGCAGCTCGAGACCAACAGCAAGGTCTATCTCTGACACAGTCACTGGTGCATCATAGTCTGACGCGTGTCTCCACACTTCCTTTCTGGTGGACCCACAGACCACCAAGGGATCAAGCTGCTTGAGGCATACCCTGGACAGTTACACTTCCTGCAAAGTTGGCGGGATCCTCCCCTCTCTCAGAAGGCAGGTTCTCTTCTATGTACATCAGGTCAGAGGAACAGCTTCTTCCATCTAGGCAAGATTATGAAGCTGGCTGTCAGGCAGGCATCAGCTCTGGAAGCACAGTAGGCTTCTGAGTACTCTGCTGAGCACTCCCTTACTTGGTCAAAGGACCTTCAAACTGGAACAACACGAGAGTCACTTGTTCCCATTTTTATACAATCAAAACAGAGGATCTGGATTCACAATATGGACTTTCAAAACTAGTTTAGGTGGGTCTTCTTTCATGTGTCCTCTAGAAGCTGTTTTCCAGACAAAACGTATGTGTAGTGTGATGCTCCTCTCAGCAGGGTACTCTCCAGCCTGGAGAACCCACAACAGAGGAACAAAGAGATATGAACGTTCGGCAACTCACTAGCAAAGCCAATTGAGCCTAACTGGGCAGTGATCAGGGAAGAGACAAAAGGATGCCATCATCAAAAGGGATCCTTTTTATGTTGAACAACAGAGATTGCAGTCCCACCCTTCACCACCACTGTGTATCAAATGGCAGTTGTACAAGCAGGCTAACTTGTAGGGATGTGCAAAATTCATGGAATTTGCTTTCGTGTAATTACGTAAAAGTTTGGCACACTTAAGCAAAATTATGCAAAATGCAAATCCATCATTTTGTGCTATCTTTTTGGGTAAAGGAAGGACACATTTAAACAAAAGACAACAAACAAAAGCTGCTGGTGTTCTGTTGTTCCTGTGCGTTTCTGGTAATGTTTCACTGCGAATGGTGCATATTGCACTACATTTTTACCCCGAATGGCGTATAATTATGTGAAATGATGTAATGGTATAATTTCAGGACTTTTGCGCAACAACCATGAGACAAAGTTCCTGAAATTACTCCAGTGCAATGTAAATGTTGCACAGGCCTACTAATTAGCAGCCCCTCACAGCAAAATACCTAATTGTATTTACAAAAAAGCATTGTCTCCTCTGTCCGCACCTCATTATCAAGGCCTGCTCTCTCCAGCTTTTGTAATACCAGCAATACACTTCTACTGTCTGAGAAAACAACCTCACCACCATCTTGTGTACAGGAACAGGCCACTGGCTTTGAAATCGAACCCACAAGTTGACATTACCCTGACTCTCTTATGTACACAATGTATTTACCACACAGTCTACAAGCACAATCATGTAAATGTTAACTTGTGACGTTAGTGCCAAGATTTGGTTTAGCACATAGAAGCACAGCTTTACAGGAGTGGACCTGTATGTCTTCGCTCCAGTGAAACAGATGAAAAGGTCTGGTCAGAACTATGGATTCTCAGAACAAGGTACGCTGTCACCACCATTCTACATGCTTACCCCATGACAGCATCGGTAGCCCTCAGTCACCATAATGGGGCATGCTTGGAGTGCCTCTTCATGTCACAGTATAGGTCCAGCACCTCACTCATGTCAAGGAACAGGCCTAGGCCTCTGTGCACACATTAGATTAATATGAGTCTAGGGCCAAAAATCAAACACCAGCATTCCAGATACTTATAGTCGAACACTCAGTGTTGGGGAAGGTGACTTCACTCTCTGCAGGGGATATTACCATACCAACAGCTCAGTTTCAAAGTGCAGTATCAGATTTGCTGCCGTTACAGAAATCAGCAGAACGTTTATGCCGGAATGAAGGCACACTACATAATTTAGTCTTCCAAGGGTCATTCCCTCACCACATGCTAAAGACCGGTCAAAAGTGGGCCAGCAAATATTTAAATATTTACACTGTACAGCTCCTCTACTACACCATAAAAGGACTACCAGGTGGGTGAATCAAACCACACCCACACACAAATATCAAAAGATTTGTTATTTTCCTAGTGAAACCTCTGACAATATTAAAATTAAGATGTTTTTCCAAGTAGGCCACCAGGGGCTGTATTAAGTAAAAGTGTGTGTTCTAGTACTCTGTGACAGGATGGCCACTTGCTGTACTGACTAAAATATGTTGATCCATTACAAAAGTAACTTGTAACTTTTATGGTGACAAAGCAGTATGGAAAGGCAGACCCTCATATCAAAATCACCTTTCCATCTTTCAAGATAGAGTGGCCGGCAACATCTTGAGGAGGAGGCAGGGATCACTCCAAAGTCAGGTACCATGTGTGATCAGGTACCAAGTGAGACTTCACTCACCTACAGGGTGATGCATGTGGGTCAGTAACAACACAGTGACCCTCTCCAAGAGGTCATTCTCAGAAGGTGCACGCTATATTACTCCAAATGTGGTACACAATTACGTCATCTCCTGATGATCTACTTACTCATCTGCATGGGTATGCGATACAGTACACGCCAAAGTGCAAAGGTTGTCACTCATTTGCATGAGGCCACACCCCCATGTAAATAAGGTAACAACCAATTGGAACAGTGCAGGGGCATAATGTGCCTTACCCTCATTACCCCAAAGGCCTGCAAAAGTGTCTGCAGCCCCTTCTGTACCAAAATGCATGAGCAGGACACGCACAAATGTTCTGTAATATGGCCTACCTTTTCATGCAAATGCAATTATAGGAGCATGCACAAATGTCATGGAGCATAATATTACAGAGTAGAATAAGGAACCCGTAGCATGACACCAATTTTTGCTTCATACCTTGCACACCCTTAATTATTTACTGTGCAGTCCCTTTTCATTTTGCAAATCCCCACCACCTTTAAGAGGGCCCTACAGACACTCGAATGTATTCGGAAAACTATAGCTAAGACTGGTACACATATGGCCTTGCCCTACAGACTCTTAGACAAACACACAGCCAGACATTCTGTGCACACCTTCACCAGGATTCAATTATAATTTGTTTAATTTATGCCCTATACAACCTCATTCAAGCACTGTGCACTCTAAACTATTCACAAACCTGTAACATACATACCCTCACTGGCCATAAATTTCTGAACCTAGAGACTGGGGTAAATTCATCACAATTGTTCCTTGTTAAAAGGTTAATTTATTGTCTATGGAACTTAAAATTGTTTCTCATGCTCATGATCTTTGTGAACACATTTTAACCTCTAGACATAGGGAAAAAACTTCATAGAGGTCTTCTTCAGGGCCTATGCTACATGATATGGTAAGAGCACAGAACTGAAAGTCACTTGGAAGTAATTGTTCAGGTACTCAATCCCCACGTAATTGTGTTATCCTTCCACCGTTGATAGTTGAGGTGTCAGAAACTACTTCACTGGTCACAGGTATGCCACATTATTTTTGTTTTATTGGTGCCATGTGTCTCTGCTTGGGGCTTTATGGCGGATGGAGGTCCTACAGACTATTGTCAATGTCTATTTAATTAAAGGTGGAAGCCTGGTCCACGACACAAGCAGCTTGGTGGCCATACCATAAACTAGACTATAAACACGTGCCAATCACCTTTTTTTCTTAAAGCAAATTATAGTTCATTTCAACCAGTGTGAACATGTCTATATTAATTTAAAAAACAACACACGCTGGATTTCTACCATTTTAACCTATTTATCTTACTGACCTCTTATTACATGGTTCTAGACAATGTCTGCAGTGGTCATTATTGCAAAAAAGTAGGATTTTCTTTAATGTGCTAATGGTGGCATGTGTGAATTGGAATAATGACCGTTCAATTATTCAAAAACTATCATAGCAAAGAATCATCTAGTTTGTGATGAGAAAGTGTTTTAAAAATAGCTATGTTAGGGCTGATTTAGATACAGGGTACACAAACATGGCAAAATACCCTGTTCGCCAAGCTGCCAGTCCACCTCCTCTTTTTAGAGTTGAGTGGGCCATCATGTTCTGCCAGTGGTGCCCCGCTGGTTCTTCTGATGGAAACCTTACACCAATTTCCCAATGGACCCAGGGCTGTCGGGTTAAGTACATCAGACCAGCTGCCCTATTTATAGCTGGAAAAGCCTGGTGGTCCTGAAGAGAAATCTTCTTTTGGGAGTTTGTTTTTCTAAAACAAAAAGGTTTGCTGAGTAGTTCTGTGAAACACAGCAGTCACTTAGCAAACTTTGTATGCCTTCTGCAGAGCCTCTCTGGTGGCAGCTCCTCTGATGGCAGAGCAATCTTTGCCAAGCAGGCAGAGATTTCTAAAGAAATTTCTAAAGAAATTTCTAAAGAAATTGGGCAGTAGTCTGTTTAGGGAGTGGAGGACAATACCTCCCCTCCACTGCTGGACAGTAGGCCAGCCGCCAAATCCCAAACCAGGTTGTTTTACAGTATAGCAGATGAAGGTGCTCCTACACATGAATCGTCCCAATCCAGTGCTCACTCCTGCCCATGCACAATGTGGTTATTAAAAATCTTAGCCAGGAACTGAAGACAGAACCTTAGCACTTGACATGCCCGATAAAAAACTTTTTTAAGGCTAACTATTTTGCTCAAGGTAGGAGACTATGGTTTTTAGGATTGGCCTTTCAAAGGCATGCATGAGGTAGGAATATCCCTTGCATTGATGGTTGCACCATGCAGATCGAGCTGCACTTCCTACAGGACAAGAGACCCAAGTGGCGGTGCATGTAAAGATGTAGGCTGTCACTTTCAAGATGTCATGAACAGCATCCGCCCTACCAACTCTCACTTGACACTTTCCGGCATCCCTCAACTGGGTGTTGCTTTCATGTGTGTGGCTCACAGGTGTGTGTAGTGTAGCCCCGCCGCCCAATAAATAGGAAGACAGCAGTCACAGAGGTGGAAAATGCTGATGTCTCCTTCGGTGACTGTAAATCAATAGCTTTCCACTCGCATCACAGAATACGATACAGGAGAATTGATGTTTTAAAAATAAATTAATAGTGGCTCAGGAGAGCGTTCGTGTACAGAATGAAAATATAAAATATGTTTCTCACTATATATACATTAAAACATTCCATTGTTGGCTTTGGGCTAATCACATAATTGTATGAAGGGAACAGAAAATATGGTTAGATAAAAAAAACGTTCCGACTTGTGGGATGGACTATTTTGTAAGAAATATAATGTAACTGGCATGAGATAAAGAGTGTGGAGGACTGCAATGCTTGCTGTTAGGAGTACGCATTTCAAGGTCTTGCAAAATTCACATACTCTCCTATAAAAAGGTGTTGACTGTGGTTAAGTATGTGATCTTCGGCTGAATAATTGCGAGTTGTTTTTTTCTTCTCCTAAGCTATAGCTATGTAGGGTAGACTCTGAGATCTCTGATTATTAAGTTTACTTTTGTTTTGTCATTTGCAATACATGAGCTATAGGCTTTTTGTCCTAACCCGTTATTAATGTATGCATGTATTGCCTAAATTGCTGCTTAACATGCGAGTCTATTAGACCCCGTCGCAATAAATAATACTAAACATTTCATAATAGCAACTTGTTTAAAAGAAAACTGTACTACTATTATTGATGTGTAGACTGGCATTTGTCATGATTTTATCATTCTAGCTCGTAAACGAGATGTTCCGCTTTTCCACCACGATAGCAGATTCGGTCAGCAGTCTACGGTAGGAACATGGGCCCAGATTCACAAATGCAAATTCGACCGTAAAGTTAAGTTAGACCGAATTTACCTTTTTTTATGCCCACCGCGACTTCATATGAAGATTCGTAGTGGCCGTAAATGGTTTTTGAAATCCGCGGGAGAAATCCCTACTTTAAATCTCACTGGGTAGGAAACGGGAATTCCAGTGCTTGGTTTGCCTTGGATGTTTGGGAACTCCAACAAATGTACATTTTATGGGCACTCCCAAACTTCGATCCTACCATTTTGCACCCTGCAAATGTGCAAATGGTCGGCAATTTTCTCTGATCAAGGCTGGGTCTGAAGTAACTATCTTTTCAAGATGGGAAGGAAAAGGGATTAATCCCACATTTGGTGAGGGTGTATGTATCTTTTCCCTGCTAAGATGAACAAAAGTGTGCATTTGCCCAGGGGACTCCATTCCTGGTATATGGACTTCTTCTCAACTGAGCATGCTCAGGCAGAAGGAATCCCACTGCACATGCTCAGTTTCAAGATTTCTCAGATGGCCACTCCTATTCATAACTCTTGAAGGGAGGAAAAACCTGAAAACGGGTAATGGAAACCAAACCTACTCCATTGGCTATGGCAACTAAAATGGTCTTGGAGTACCACAGCAAATAGTGACTTAGCTCTATTTGCATACTACTTCTGGGTCATCCGTGTTTTCTCTCACCCCATAATAATCCAGCTGTTTCCATTTTTATTAATTAAGAGCAATCGCTTGTGCAAAAAATGTTGTACTCCTTTCTGTTCTATAACAGCAATCTCTTTTTCCTTCCAGGTTTCTAACTTCTACTTCCCTCTTGACTCACATCTTAAGTTTTCATAACTCAGTGATTTTACTGTGCCTGCTTAAGAAACTGTCGGGAGTACTCAGCTTTTCAGTCTTCTTAGTGATATAAGATGAATATATGAGTGTGGTATATAAACACCTGTTATACCATCGTTTGAATACCGCAGTAGGGTACTGTAAAACATATCAAGGGATTAACACAAAGAGGACACCACTTGGCAAATGATGTTGTTAGAACTTGGAAGCTAGGAGAGAAAGGCTCAATTTGTGAGTCCTTCTGCACTGGCTGGCAGTAGACTACTACATGCCTTTACAGCATCATTTCCATTAGACCACATAATAACATGATGTGACTTTATCATTGATACAGGTCAAATGTCCATGCTTCCATGTAAAACAATAATCAAATCACATTATTGTTCGCACCTTTATTGATTACATTCTTATAAAAACATTTTAGATTGTAGCCAACACAATTCGTGCCTCTTGGGACTTCTTCAGGGCTGACTCCAATTCCATTTACGAATGTCTGTTGCCACTTGCGGTCCTCCAGTATTGTGTAGAGACTAACCTTTACGGTCGGGTGAACAATGTTGTTGCCGTTTGGCGTTCTGTGCAGCTTCTGCATGTCATGCAAAACACATGACTCGTGGAAGGGTGTGGTATGCTGCTGTAACATTTCAGTTGATGCAATGGTAAGAATGCACATTGCCTCTAAGTTAAGCCTGACTGCTTTTACACCAGGCTACCAGAGGGTTAAGCACAGGTTAATTTAGTGACTTTTTGTGGTTCACTATGACAAGGATTGTAGCTGTTGCTTGAGTATGGTTTTACCCCACTCAACCAACAACCCAATTTCTAACAATCACCCAAGTCAATGCTATCACAGCCTCATGCTTCCATACCCTGAAGCTGCTGAGGAAGATTTTCAAATGACTCCCATTCAGCACACAGAAAATCTTCACACACACCCTTGTCACAAGCAGGCTGTACTATGGGAATATCCTCCATGCCGGGATCAACAAAATACTCGCCATAAGTCTACAGACCATTCAGTGCTCGATAGACAGAATCAATCTTACCCTCCAATGCCTCACTCATCTCACACCGTATCTGTAGGAGCTCCACTGGCTCCCTATACACAACCAATTCAAAATCCTCACCCACACTTTCAAGGCACTACATAACACTGGGCCAGCATACCTCAAGAATGGCAGCTGCTTTCACAAACCTTCCAGGCACCTCGGCTCTTCCGGACACCTACTTGTCACATTACACACATCCTATATCTGGCAGTCAAACCACCTTCTACATCACTCCTAAAGCGTGGAACGATCTGCCACTACACATAAGAGCCTTCTCCTCACTTCTTGAATACAGCAAGAAGTTGAAGACCGGGATTTGTGAATAGTCCTTTAGCATGAGCCAGGGCAGGACCACACACCCCACCGAGATCGGGCGCGTTCGGCCCACTTCACTCTTGCCGCGCCAGGAGGCGCTATAAGCAGCGCAGAAGTCCCGCTGCCCGGGACACCTTCAGCACAAGCCAGGGCAGGACTACAGCCCCCAGGCTCCACCAAGATCGGCCGTGTTCGGCCCACATCACTCTTGCCGCACCAGGAGGCGCTATAAGCAGCGCAGAAGTCCTGCTGTGCGGGACGTGCGTGGGCTTCGCCCGGGCAAACCCCGGGCCAAGGCCAGGCCTGTCTGTGCCCGGACGAGGCCGGGCTGGGCCTACTCTCTAGGCCCCCCACCCTTGACTGCAGATTCGGAGTGTGAGGTGTTCTAGGGTGTATTGCCAATAAGGGGGTAACAAGAGGAAGAGGAAGAATAAAACGTAATCAGTTGCAAGACAGCCACCAAGTAAGTGACATTGTTATTGCTGTGGTGTACCTTAAGCTGTAATGGGAAAGCGTAAGATTGGCGGGACCTCATCGAACATAGGGGGGCAACCAAGCGTTCCACCATAGACTCCTATTTAGAGCGTGCGGTAGGGGCCTTAAATAAGGAGATTGATCAGGCTGAGCGGCGCCTATCATTGTCGGCGCCAGGCTTAATAGCAGAAGGAGGCCTGGTGACATATACAGCGGATCAAGCAGAGCGAGCTGAGACAGCCAATGAGGTATCCAGTATCCAGGGCATGGTGAGCATGAGTAATGATCAAACGGGCAGCCAATCATTGGATATTTTGGGAGAGTCAGTACCCGTCCCGTGAACAACAGTTATATAAATCACCAACATCTGAATCTCTCCCCCTGGCAGCAAAACGGAAAAGAAAGACCAGGGGGACCATGTCCAAATTAACAAGTGAAACGATACAGGGCCCTCCGGATTCCCAGGTGCCTTTTGAACAATGTTTGGAATTGAACAGCCCCTTTTGGACACTATTTTGGGACAAATTGACAAGCACTGTTAGTGAGTTATTACTGCCTCTAAATAAAAAAATTGACATAAATGGAGGGAGAAATGGAAACTATTATTTCTTATGTATCTAGCACCCAGTCTGTAGAGGGTAAGAAGATGCAACCTAATGCCACATTGCCTATTAGGGACAAAGGACTTATCTGGTATAAGCCTGTCGAATATGAGATTTAATCAACCCATTAGGCCGTCCATTATGACCCCTATTCAGATACCAATTGCAAATACAAATGCTGCTGTCCACACAGATAAACACCTATCTAATAGTCAAGTTTATTCAGAAGTAACCATTAATCTCCCCCCAGCATGTTGCCCATATGTGGCAGTTCTGGCAAATGTCCCCCCTGAAACGTGGTGATAGTCTGCAGAAGGTTTAAAAAATAAAGTGGTTCACTGGCTCGATTCCAAATATTTACTCCCATCAGCCAACGCCAACCAAATTCTATTCACACGTAGAGTGAGGTGGATTGGCTCACAGGCAAAAGTCTTCGAGTGGGACTGTGTTGTCATAAATTTGAAAAACCCTATTATAGTAGGATAAATCCATGGAAAGGCAGCTATATTACCACAGAGTGGTCGAAATGTGGTCGTCCTCCCGCTAGGGTTTTTTATCGCCACCTACTGAACACTAACCCTCCTCGTGTAAACTCCCAAAATGCACAGACATTAAGGCCCCACCACCTATGATATCCCCATCCTCATGATATTCTTCTATCAAACAGATACCATATTCTGAGTACCATAGAAGATAATGATTGACTTAGACAGGAAGTTTACAGTAAATATGAACATGTGTTATCTAGTAGTATGGAGGTCTCTAAGTATAATATGTGTAACAATGGTAGTCAAATTGGCCCGGAACTAGATTTTGAGTATAGGAGGGAGGTACCCATACTAGTCAATACTACCATTAATCAGGTAACCTGCTCCAAACCCAGCCTAGCAGAAGGGGAGGTAACAAACGAACTCCTCTGAAGGCAGCGCGGGGAGAAAATTTGGGTTTGCTACATGGAACGTGAATGGGCTTACCAACAAAATAGGGAACCCAGACTGGATTAATTTTATTTCTGAATATGACATTCTATGTATTCAGGAAACCTGGTATACCAAACCGATACATGTGGAAGGGTACTCATCATATGTTTCTGAAGCTTTACCAACACAGGCTGGGCGGGCAAAAGGGGGGCTCTTGACCCTTATCTCCAACAAAATCTCAATAACTGTTACAAAAATCTCCTATCAGGATCCATTCTTTCATATACTATGGTTGAAGAAAGAGGGTGAGAGCGATGTGGTTTTAGTAAATTTTTACAACAATATTTTTAACTGTACACGTAGTAGTGTGGTATTGGCGCTTGATCGCTGCCTGGAGTCCTTATTAAATAGCCTAGATTCTAATTTTCTACTACTATGGGCAGGAGACTTTAATTTACAGGTCTGTGCACTTTCTGATACCCTGGTCTGTGGATGTTTTGACCAAGAGGGGACCCAGAGCGACCATTTCTGCCACAATGAGTATGGTGAAGCCCTGAATCACATTATTGTTAAATATGAATTACAGCTTTTAAGATGTAGCAGTGGTATTAATGGAGAACAAATCCCAACCTTTACAGGGTGGAATTCAACTACTACTATTGATCACATATTGATATCTGCGGCACCTAATGTCGCATGTGGCTTACCACTCATTAGCACGGCGAGCCTAAGTGACCATAACCTGATATCATTATCACTAGATTTTTGGGCCAAGTGGCATGGCTCATTTAATACAGTTAATAATATCCTTGCTAGTAGGCCTAATGGAGTAAGAATCAAGTGGGAAGGAACTGATCATACCATTATGCAAAAGAAAATTGTGCAGGAGAATTATAAGAGAAGTGAAATTGTTTTCAGGAGAGCATTTTACCAAACTCATTAGTAAACGAATTTAATGAAATTTCTAGCTCTATAAAATCGCTTTTGACCCGCCATTCTACTAGAGCAGGGGTCACTAATAGGGGATGGTTTGACCCTGCCTGCACCAAAGCACATCGAGCTCTTAAACATGCCCTGAATAATTCCCCACGGGACACCCTGATTATTAAAACATTGCGTCTTCAATATAAACAGGCTTTGGTTGCAAGGAAAAAAACACTACAAGATAAAGCATGGGTTAACCTTGCCCTTGAAGCAGAGACAAAGAACACCAAGCTGTTGTCGAACACAGTGAATGCGCCCTTTTTAAACAACGAAGACATACCGGTGTTCAGCTGTAATGTCCCCTGTGATAGCTGGGTAGCCCATTTCTCTATCATCTTTAGACAGAACAATGAGGACTTGACCAGGCTGGAAGCTGATTTGGGGGTAGCTAAGCTCGAAACCTCTTTGGAAGAAGTTATGCTAGCTTTACAGGCTAGCGCCGGGGGGAGGGCCCCGGGACCAGAAGTAGTTCCAGTGGATGTATACATATCTGCCCCAGATCTCTGAGGACCCATTTTAGTTAGGGGTTTTAATACCACAACTACCAATTGTATCCCATCCTCCTGGGAGACATCTATTATTATCCCAATATACAAAAAAGGGAATAGAGCTGATCCAAAAAACTACCGCCCAATCTCACTTTTAGACTCCTTGATGAAGTTAATGATTAGAGTCATGCTATAGAGGTTAGAGGACTGGGCAAAGGGACAATCGATCCTAACCCCGGCGCAATATGGTTTTCGGAAACAGATGGGGACTGTAGAACAGTGTATCAATCTTGAGCTCCTAATAGGGAAATATACTAGGGCTAAACCAGGAGCTCCTAATCTATGCTTTGCCGATCTGAGCAGTGCCTTCGACCTGGTAGATCATAATCTATTATGGGCAACTTTGATCTCATTAGGTGCACCTAGACCCATTGTGGGGTTTCTATCACGACTCGATGAGAAACTAACTAGTCAAGTACGTTTTAACCCACAGGGGGAATGTACACCGAAATTTAAAGTAGGGCGTGGTATCCGACAGGGCTGCGTCTTGGCACCTCTGTTGTTTTCACTATTTATCAATGGGGTGGACAGTCATTTACAGTCAGTACAGGCCGATACCCCTATGGCTGCTGGGCAACCAATACCAGTGCTGCTCTATGCAGCCGATGCAGTACTTTTAGCTAGCACTCCATTGGCCCTGCAGAAATTGATGAACGCCTTTGGGGAATATATGGCTTCTAAAAAAATGATCATAAACAAAACCAAAACGTTTACTATGATATGTAGCCATAGACGAAAATCTTGTAGTACCCCCCTCTATATTGATAATACCCGAATTGTTTCAGTTAATTCCTTTTGTTATTTGGGCATTTCATTTGCAGGAAATGGTTCTTGGCAACAACATATGTTAAATACCAGAGCCAAAATTAGTAGGGTCTCCCAGGGGATTTTTACATTTGCCTCTAAACTGGGTAGTAGACCCATCCAAGAAATGGCTGCCATTTATAACGCTAAAGGTGTGACAACTGCAACGTATGGGGCAGGACTCTGGGACTATGTAAATAGCCACCTATTACAAACAGAGGAAAATAAATTCTTAAAATGACTGTTATGTTTGCCACCCTGTGCATCTAATATGATAGTACACAACGAGGTAGGTCAGCGGTTCCTTGAAGACCAATTATTGGTGAAACCCCTCTTATTATGGAGATCGATATGGACAAGGGAAGAGACTAGTTTCACCAGAAACATCATTCTCGACTGCTTAACCATGGATAAGGCTTTAAATATACCATGGTTATCCTATATCGACTCCTGCCTGGGCAAATTATTTAATTTGTCAATTTGGTCTGACCCTATCCTGTCTACATCATTATCTACGAACAGGATTAAAAGCATATTTATTTAAACAGGCAGGATAAACGTGAGTCAGACAATGAGTTTAAATCATCAGTCGTATTTTATAAGTCACTGGATAAGGAGGAGGGGATAACAATTTCTTGGTCTCTGTAACCATCATGCAGCATAGATTTGTTTTAACAAGGCTGAGATGTGGAATACCGCATCACCTTGTTGCTTTTCCCTCCATGAGATCCTGTAAACAGAGCACCCTGCACTTTTTATTATTTTGTAAGTTGTACCGGAACCCCATGGCATTGTATCTAAAACCTTTGTTATAAACCCGGAATATTAGATCTTATAAAGTGGCGATGAAGCATCTGGTGTCATTAGACGATCCCTTCCTGTGTTACAATATAGCACTTTTAATATTAAACGCAATGAAAATAAGGAAAGCTTATTATTGCGGATCATGAACCTGTTATTCTTTTTAACTATACTATATCAGATGATGACTATCTTTTATTGTGTTTTTAGCAGTACTAGGATGGTATGAATTTTATGATGTGACCAGCTTTTATTGTCTATATTTTATATTGGTATGTTGTTTTTATGGATGTGCTTTTATGGTTGTTTTGTCTTCAACCGAATAAAGATCATGAACTGACTGAATAGTCATACCAACCCACATGTTTGGCTAGACTCACACATGCTCAGTGCCAGGATACCCTCCCAGGTGATAGTGCACTTTACTAATGTGCATAAATTAACATATCGCCCATATATGTAGATATTGGTTGAGAGAAAAATAGTCAAAATGTAAAACATACCAGTGATTGGGTTTATCTGTACTAACAAGAATGTATTGCTACCCAAAGGAACCTTTCTTTGCAAACTTAGAATAACATCAGATTGAGAAAAAAACAATAAGATTGTAAACCTATGACCTGCATTTACATGCAGCTCCTTGATGCCAGCTCAGAGCTCACTGTGTATATTAGGATCGCACCTTATGAACTGGAAGAAATAAATAGGATTTCTGTGTCCAAAGCAGTAATCCACTTACCTATCAACATTAAATACAAATCTGTGATCTGCATGTTACACAATGTGCTTTTTAGGAAGCACCTTAACCTTCTGTTCTACTTTATGAGGCAACACTGTGACTGGACAAAACACAGCACTCTCCATGAACTGCATTAACAACCAGTTTTCTTCGAGTTAGGTTTCCCTGAAAATTGATGGGCACACAAAGATCTCTGCAGCAGCAGCAGATTTATTAACCGTGTAAATTCGTTTAGATGCAGCCTCCTTGTGACCAATTAAATAAGGTAGATCAGATTGCTGTCACATTTGTCCTTGTTGCCAATTTGTATAAAAAAGAAATGTATAAACTGTCAGATTCCGTTTTTCATGACTCCACCACTTGCAACTCTACTCACTTTCCTCAGCCACATCACGACCCCCAATTTATGGGTTCCCTGAGTAAATATTTTCCAATTTCAGCACTACAAATACGTAACATATGGAAGAAAAACAGGGACACAAAGGCAATACAGCTGGTCAAAAAAATACGCAAAAAATGTTTAAAGCAGTGCTGATTAATATAGCATGTTGTTCAAAGCACCCTTAGCAACATCTTTTCTGCTTCTGGGTTCCCACGGTTTATGAGAAAACTGATCTCGCTGTAGAGAAAACCGGATATTTACATGTTAGAGCACAAGGGGGAGGAAAGCAAGCAGCAATTTAAACATTCAACTGTGTGTGAACAAGCTTCACTTCCTGGACATGTTTACCAGTTGATGGGAGCCTGGCAGCCTGATGTGAACCGAAGATTCCGGAGAAGAAGTATTAAAGCTGACCTAATTTGAGCCAATAATGAAGATAACAAGGTCGTGAAAAATAGCAGAGCGTCCTTTATATGAATCCCATAGTAACTCCTTAAGGACGCTGTAATGCAGATGTCGTGACTTTCTCCTTTATTTAGTAACGCTAGCAAATACTCATGTTATTTGTAAGGAAGCGTTAACCTCGTCTCCACTAGCTTTCCCACGGCAAAGGCATTGTCACAAGGGTGAGAGATGAGAACAGAATGAACAGCAAGAGAGACAATCTAAACAGCAGATCACTCCACGACAATTATTTCCACCTCCAGCCAAAACCTATTTTGGAAGATTTTTCTAACTTACTATTTTTGTTTAAGGACAATTATGAGTCAATCAGTGGACACCAATTTTCAAAATCTGAATTTAGCATTTTTATTTTCAAAAAGGTAGTTCAGTTAAAAGGTAACCTTGAAAACTACATTGTGTACAATATGAAATATTTGTTTTATACTATGCTGATGCTCTGGATTTGAGGGCCAGATGTACGACCCTAAATTGCATGCGGAAACAGCATTTGTAAAGCACAACACTGTCACCCCTAGGGGTATTTAGGCACTGTGTCTCGGTCAAAGAACCAGGTCTTGAGTCTCTTCCTAAAGTCAGCCAGCGATGGGGCTGTACTGAGCTGGAGGGAAAGGTCGTTCCAGGTCTTGGCAGTGATGTAGAAGAAAGAGCAGCCACTGCTGTGGCTGCGACGGATGCAGGGAGTGTGCAAGGGCAAATGAAGAGGAGCGCAGGTGTCTAGAGGGTTGGTGCAAGTTCAGTCCATGGTTGATGTAGGCAGGTCTTAGGTCGCGCTGGGATTTGTAAGCGTGTGTGAGGATCTTGAACTGGCATCTTTTCTGGATGGGGAGCCAGTGGAGGTCTCTCAGGTGGGGGGCGATGTGGGTTCATTTGGGGAGGTCCTGGATGAGTCTGGCTGTGGCGTTCTGTATGGTCTGGAGTCTTCTGAGGAGCTGGGTGGTGATGCCGGCATAGAGTGTGTTACCGTAGTCAAGGCAACTGGTGATGAGGGCCTGAGTGAGGGTTTTTCTGGTATTGGCTGGGATCCATCTGAAGATCATGCAGAGCATGCAAAGTGTGTGAAAAAGCAGGAGGAGGTGACTACGATGACTTGCTGTTTCATGGTCAGTTGGCTGAGGAGGATGATGCAGAGGTTGCATGCATGGTTGGTTCTGCAGCCCACCAGCTGTGGTCCCATGCGGAGGGGTTCTTTCCGAAGATCAGTATTTCAGTTTTGTCAGAGTTGAGTTGGAGGCAGTTGTCTCTCATCCATTTGGCTACGTTGGCCATGATGTTGCAGAAGTTGGTTTAAGCGCTGGAGGGGTCCTCAGTTAGCGAGAGGGTCAGTTGAGTGTCATCTGTGTAGGAGATTTTGTTGAATCCATGGGATCTGACGACATCTGCGAGGGGGATCATATAGAGGTTGAACAGGGTGGGGCTCAGGGGTGATCCTTGTGGTGCGCCACATACAATGTCTATGTGTGCGCAGGGGAAGGGAGGCAGTCGGATGCTATGTGTGCATCCAGTAAGGAAGGAGGCGATCCACTTAAGGGTGTTTTGCTGTATGCCTAAGTTGTAGAGTCTGTTGATGAGAGTGTTGTGGGAGATGATGTTGAACGCTGCGGAGAGGTCGAGGATGATCAGGGCCACAGTTTCTCTGCAGTTGAGGAGTGTTCTGATGTGGTCTGTGGCAGCAATCGTGCAGTCTCAATGCTGTGGTTGGCTCGGAACCTTAACTGTGAGGCTTCCAGTAGGTGGTTTTGCTCCAAAAATTTGGTGAGCTGCTGGTTGAGGGCCTTCTGGAGTACTTTAGCTGGGTATGGGAGCAGGGAGATCGCACAGTAATGATTTAATTGCTGGGGTCGGCTGGAGGCTTTCTTTAGGAGAGGTCTGACGTCGGCGTGTTTTCCACCTGTCCAGGAGGGTTGTTGCGGAGATGGAGGTGTAGAAGATGCTAATGAGTTCCATGCTGATTGATTTCATTGCTAGGTTGTAGAGGAAGGGCAGGGGTCGGTGGGTGCCCTGGAGTGGTTGGAAGACATGAAGGCTGAGGTGGTCAGGGCAGCAAGTGGAGACCTGGTGGTAATGGCTTGGCTGATGTTTGCTGGTTAGTTGAGGTCATTGGGGTTGAGGGTGGAGGGTTGGAGGTTGAAATTGTTGTAGTTGTTGGTGATCATGCCGTAGAAGTAGTATGAGAGGGTGTCGCAGAGTTCTTGGGAGAGGTGGATGGTGTTCTCTGTGGATGTTGGGTCAGGGAATCTTTGGACTATTTTGAAGAGTTGCTTTATGTGGTTGGCTGCGGAGTTGATGTGGGTGGTGATGGCTCGTTCTTGGCTTCCTTGATGTGCCGGTGATATTTGTTGAGGGCTGTTTTGTGAGCTGCCCTCTCGCCGTGCCATTGTTTCTCCAGTTGGTGGCAGTTGCACTTGGTGGCCCTGAGTTCTGGGGTGTACCAGCTGGCATGTTTGGAGGTCTTGTTGGATTTTGTAGGTTTCAGTGTGGCGACTCTGTCTGCAAAGATCTGTACAGCCTAGTCAAGGTCTGTTGAGGCCTCGGGTTGGGAGGTGGTGAGGGCTAGTGACCACTGAGTTTTGGTGACCTTGCTCCAGCTGCGGTAGGGAGGATCTGACGCCTGGTGATCATGTGCTGGGCATCGGTGAAGTGTATGAAGGTGCGGTCAGTCCAGGTGAGTTCTTTGGTGTGGCTGAATTTTCTTCTGTCGCTGGAGGTGAAAATGGGGTTGAAGGTGTGTCCAGTTTTGTGTTCAGTGACTAGTTGGGTGAGGCTGATCTTGTTCAGGTCCTCCAGGAAGGCAATGGAGTTGGTGTTGTTGGGTCCGTCGATGTAGAAGTTGAGGTCACGTGTAGGACGCAGTGGTGAGAGTCGATTGCTACGGATGGAGTCGCAGAATGTTGCTTGGGGTCCTGGGGTTCTGTACAAAAGAGGGTGCCTCTTATTGTGGTCTTCGTGTCAGTTTGCAATCGGAAGTTGAGGTGTTCCATGAGAGGCATAGGGTGGTCGTTTGTGATGGCCCATCTGATGGTTTCCTTGAAGATGATGGCATTGCCTCCGCCTTGTTTGTTGGCGTGGTCTCGGTATATTATCTTGTAGCCTTTGGGAGTAGCGGTTTTGATGTCGTGGTTCGAGAAGGAGTTGAGCCACGTTTTGGTGATGAAGTCAACGTCCGTCGATAGGGCGGTGATGGTATCCCAAATTTCTGTAGCGTGTTTGCAGAGGGAGCGGGTGTTTAGCAGGATACAGTGGAGTGGTTGCTGGGAGTTCTTGGTCTTGTGGGCAGGAGTGGTGTGGGACCTTTTGTAGGTTGTGTCGCAGGAGAAGTGGCAGTGTTGGATGGTCAAGGGTGCTTTGGAGGATCGTAGGGAGGAGGAGACACCGCTGTTGTTTCAGCACCCGAGTCCAGGTCCTGGAGTTCCTTGGCGGTGTACTGTCGGATGGCGGGAGGGCCAGGGATCATGCCGCTGAGCTATGTCCAACCGGTGGTGCGTTGGCGGCACACCCGCTGTGTGCCAGCTGCACTCATCGACTGTGTGGCTGTGCGGCGGCCTCCATTAGTGGTCCTGGTGGATGGTCCTAGTGGTCCTGAGCGCCAGGCAAGGACCTGGGACTAGCTGCGCAGGGACAGGTGGAGTGGCAGTGGAGGGGGAGCAGCACAGCAGGGACAGCAGCCAGTGCAGGGACCAAGACAGCAGGCAGTGCAAGGACAGCACAGGGGGAGCGGCAGCGCAGGGGCAGCAGCAGCACAGGGACAGCAGACAGCCCTGGGACCAAGACAGCAGGCAGTGCAGGGAAAGCAGGGGGAGCAGCAGCACATGGACAACAGCAGCACAGGGACAGCAGATGGCGTAGGGACCGGCACAGCAGGAGGCGCAGGGAAAGTTCAGGGGGAGCAGCAGCACTCGGGCAGGGAAGCAGTTGTGCAAGGACAGCAGGTAGCATAGGGACAGCGATAGGCAGCGCAGAGGCAGGGACTGCGGCAGCACAGGGACAACAGGCAACCAGGGACCGGGCCAGCAGGCAGTGCAAGGGGAGTGGCAGCATAGGGGCAGAGCCACAGGCAGCGCAGGGCAGAGACAGTAGGCAGCACAGGGACAGCGGGAAGAGCAGGGACAGGGACAACAGGCATTGCAGGGACCGGGACAGCAGGCAGCGCAGGGACAGCACAGGGGGAGAGGCAGCACTGGGGAAGGGACAGCAGGCGGGGAAGGGACAGCAGGCACCGCAGGGACAGCAGGCAGTGCAGGGATGGGGGAGGGGCACAGTACCTTAAGCTGGGGTCAGGCGAAAGGGGGGTGGCCCAGCCTCCTCTGCCCATGCGCATCCCACAAAGCGGGCCCACCTCTGGAGCTCCAGGAAAATGTAGTCCAGTGGTGGGAGGGGGTCCGCGGCGCTCTCAAGCGCGGTGAAGAGAGCAGCAACAGGAGGGGAGAACACCTTCTGGAGGAAAGGGTGGCTGGCACATATTTATGCCCGAGTGATTTTGTACAACTAACAGGTGTTGTTCCCTAAAGGGTTCTTTTGCCCTACAATTGTCTTTTAATTGTATTAATAAAAATACGATTTTATATGATTGATTGAATCAAGTATCCTAGGCATGATTGTTTTCCCAAAGTACTAATACATATTGTTTTGTTTAGGGGCCTTTGTTCCTCTTAAAAATTCAGTTACCCACATTAATATGTAATCCTTGCGTTCCCTTGTGCATACTAAACATAAGTGGATATTACGGCACCCTCTATTCTTGGAATTACTCATTCTCTCCTGAAAAGGACCGAACTAAAGCGTACACAAACATGTGTTGTCACTCTTAACACTTTTGAAAAATTCTCTTCAATTTATAGTAGCTTGTTGAAATTACTTGAACTTGAGCACAATATACTAAGGATGGGTGCAAAGCATCCACAGCTTTTTGTACAACAAATGTTTTGCATGCCGACCTGAGTTATGTTCTGTATAACTCAATTATAGTGCACAAACAACATTCACATGGAGTCACAACCCCATCTGCCTCATAAATATACATAAGGAAAGATCCTTTTGCAATGGAGGCAGAGGCCTGCAAGAAACAGCAGACTCCTATTCATTCACAGAATGTAGACTCAAACTCAACATGGGACTATTGTAAGTAGCCAGAATGAAGATGAAGACAAAGTGAGGACGACACCGGCAACAGCAACTACAGATCAGCCCACAGATGATTCCACCAAGAAACCAGAGCCACCAAACGCTCCCCCCTCACTGAACGCATTGAAAGCAGCACCAAGAACACCAAGGAAATCTGCACCATCATGAAAGAATTCTCCTCTTCGGTAGCAAGCTCCACCAGTGTCACTCCTTCCCAAGACCTCTGCATCTAGTGTCCCTCCTCTTCAGCAGCAAGATCTCCAGCATCTAGAAAACCTTTGAGACCCAACCTGATTCCTCCAGCCTCACATACACACTACCTGTCACTTCCAAAGCCCAGAAGACCAACCTGTCTACCTGGCTCACCACCACCATCCACAAAACTGCTGCGACCATGCACACCAGACATTCAGGAACACCATCAGACCCTTGCTCTCATCATGTACTCACTAAAGTACTGGACCCTATCATCCCAGCCCTCACCTGGATCCTGAACAACTCGATCAACACAACCACCTTCCCAGACACATGGAAACGCGTCACCGTTTTCCCTCTCTTATAGAAAACATCAGCGAACCCTAAATCTCTAACTAAATACCAGCCAATCTCCCTGATACCTTTCCAGGCAGATGACATGAAGAAGAACATGAACAAACAACTATCTGCCTACTTGATTGACAACACCCTCCTCGACATCACCCAGTCTGGCTTCATACTCAACCAAAGCACTGACACAACCCTCATCACCACAACAGAGGACATCCAACTGATCATAGACAGAGGAGAGACCGCTGCCCTTACACTTCTGAATGCCAAATACCTAAAGTTCAACACAGACAAGACAGACGTTGTCACTTCAGTAAAGACACCTTGCTATTTGACTCCACCTGAAAGCCTGCTGATCTTGGACCCACACCCAACTCAGTCACCCAGCCCAAAAAAAACGGAATAATAGTCGACAACCAGCTCGCTATCACAGGCCAAGTGAACATAGTCTCAGCATCCGGTTTCCACAAAATCAATCTGATCAAGAAGATTTTCAAGTGGCTTCCCTTCAACACCTGCAGACCATTACCCAGGCCCTTATTCCCAACAACTTTTACTACGCCAACACACTCTACATAGGAACCAACATGCAACTGACTAAAAGACTCCAGACCATGCAGAATTCAGCTGCCAGATTTACACTCAGACTTCCCCCTTCACACTCACATCACTCCGCAGCTCAAGGACCTCCACTGGCTCCCCATCCACAAACGGTCACTCTACAAACTCCTCGCACACAGATACAAATACTTACACAACATCTGCCTCACCTACCTCAACATCATGTTAACTTCCACATACCTACCAGACACCTCTGCTCAGCTTGACTCTTACTCGCACATCCCCCGCATATGTAGAACCAGATATGGCACTCAGGCCTTCTCCTACCTTGCTCCCAAAGCCTGGAACAGCCTACATCTGCACATCAGAGCCACATCCTCAGTTGCTCAATTTCACCTTCTTTACCCTGACTCAGGCCATGCAACTACTGCTTTTCCATGCCAAGATACTGTCACAGGTAAGTCATGTGCTCTACAAATACACATAAGATAACATAACACAATATAGCTCTATATTACACAACATAACTATTTTTAAGCAGTTCTTTCCCTCAATGTGACAAGGATTTCTGTCAAAAATATAAAAATTTAAATTCTGTGACCATACCCTGGCCTACAGTATGCTCCCCCAATAACAAAAGCCCACATGCACAAGGTAGAAGATACATTTGGTGTACAAATTCCACTTTGCAAATTGATACAATCCATTTTAGGGTATCAGTTTCTGAAATAATGGTATACCACTAATTCACGTCTTCCATTGAATTTCAGCAGAAGAGGGATATATTTTTGATGCCTGCTCAACTTCCAAATCTCAAGGGGACACTTAGGGCCCGATTATGATGCTGTAGGAAACGGCTGACCCTCGGGCAGAGCCATTCCTATGGCATCGTAATTGGCTGTTTGGATCCCTTTCCGACCAACCAATTTTGATGGGGTCGGTCGGAAAGGAAACAGAACCGGATTTTCGAATGGCCTCCGACGGGCTCAGAGAGACTGTCTGCCATTTGGAAAGCCTCCAGAAATCCCTTGTGCTGCTCTTTCCACCCAAGGGATTATGATGGCAGATTCCCACAGCCTTTCTATGCCGGCCTTTCTGTCACCGAAAGGCTGTGGCAATCCGACTTTGGGGGCCCCCAGCAGGGCCCCCATGGGTGCAAGGCCTCCGGATGGCAGCCTAGGTGGCACCTATGGTGCCCCCCTGTTCATCCCTGCACCCGGTGGAATGCGATTGAACAGTGTTTGGTCGCATCCTAATTGCTGGGTTGGGACCGACGACAGGAGGTCGTTCGGTCCCAGTTCCCAAACGATGCCAGACGGACTCAGGTCTGTCCGACATCGTAATCGGACCCTAAGTGTACGTTGTGAATCGTAATTGGATATCTGACATCCAAATTGAATGTATGACGATACAACGCAAGCATTCACATCGCATGCCATTAGATCGCGGTTTTTCCAACGCAAGTCGTTACAACGACTTTCGTTGGAGGGCGCTGGACTTAGGAGTAGTTTAATTTACTATTCCAACTCCAGCCTACGTACAGTGTGGAAGGTGTTGGATAGTAAATTAAACTATTCCTTGTCCTATAGCGCCCTCCAGCGCAAGTCGTTGTAACGACTTGCGTTGTAAAAACCGCGATCTAATGGCATGCGATGTAATGCATGCGTTGTGAAGGTTGTTTCCCATCCAAATTACCCTTTGCATGTTGAGACTCAGTGCCTGATTTAGATCTTGGCAGAAGGGTTACTCAATCGCAACGATGACAGATATCCGGTTAGCCAAAATATAAATCCAATAGGATATAATGGGATTTACATTTCGGCGGATGGGATATCCATCAACACTGTGACGGAGTGACCCGTCCGCCAAGATCTAAATCAGGCCCTCAGTGTTTTGCAGTAGCAAAGCATGAACATTTGCGAACTGCAGTCTTTGTGACCACAAATCAATTTAATACATCTGGCCCTTGGTTCCTAAGCTGCAAGGATGAACCAATTTTTACTTTGAAGTTTTTGCTGTCAAAGCAGGGCTGAGCAAGTGTCCATTTCCACAGAAGGATAGGCAGCATTCCAGAGGTTCGCGCATCCTCCCCCCAATATTAACTCAGTTTTCTTTGCTCTGAATTTAAGTCAGTGTTTCCCTATCGACTTTATGACCATTACCAGGCTTTCTCAGACATTGTTAGCTAAGACAGCCTTGCTCATAAGCTGGAAATTAGTTGGGAGTCATTAGCTAATGTGTAAATTTGAAGACAGACAGAGCTGATAAGGAAGGCCAGGTGAGACAGGGAAAGCAGATAGCAGTAGCCATAGTCACCATCAGATACAAACACTTGGGTATATAGGGACCATTACAAACTCCTCACTGAACTACACCAAATGCTTACAAACAAGTGTATTTTTGGCTCCTTCCTAAATCCCTCTCTAACACACATAGAGCTTAATTCCTGAAGATCATGCCACAGTTTATAGCATTGAGCCCTCCATCTGACCTAGGACTTGAAAAGTCAACTTTTATCCATGGACCTCCGAGTTGTTCCGGGAAAACCTAGGTTTCCAGTGAGCCTGTCTGGTTTAATGAAGATTTCTAAAAATTTAAGCCGTGGCTCAAAACTGCACTCTCCCAAAAAGTGGAGCCAGTGAAGACTCCGAATGATAGAGAGAACATGTTCCAGATGACACACCTGCCTTTGCTCTAGCTGCAGCATTCTGAATTTTCTCTAGGCAGCCCAGAACATTCTGCAGCACACTTGTGAAGATGGAACACTCATAGTTACGGCAGGCTTGGCTTATGGAAGTGTGGCTTTGGTGGATTCAGACAAATCTGGTTTAAGTCTAACTAACTGGTAACTATAATTCCCACATTATTGCTTGAGCAATTTTGCATGATCCTCCAGATACAAATAGCTATCATTTGAAACTGTCAGAGATTTTACTTTTTCTGTGAAATTAATCACTGCTTCTCATAGTCTCAGCGTTTGATAGGTCACTGCTAGTTAACTGACTGTAGACTTAAGGAGCACAAGCAACAACTCTGTCATGTTGAGGGCCAACTAGTTCTTCTACCTCATCTTATTCATGTCCTTTAGGAGACTTAGTGCGTGGTGGAAATCTGTGTTAAAATTCCCTCTTATTGGGATAATCAGCTGGGTGTTGTCTGCATAGGTGTGAAAACTCCCACTCTGCCAACAGGGCATATAGAGGTCTCATATAGATATTAAACAGCACAGGGGCTATTGGGCCTATAAAGGGGCCCCACAGCAAGACACTACACACTACATCAGGTGCACAAATTCCATCTTCTCAAGACCATTAAGGATCTCTCACAGACATCCTGGTACCAAAAACATCAAATTAATAGGTTTTCATATTCAATGTCAAAGCCAGTTGAGAGGTCAAGCATCACTGAAAGTATCACTAAACTCTCATCTGCAATGTAAATAAGGCATTCTTGTGCATCAAGTATAGCCATGTCACTGCTGTGGCCCAGTGTGAACCTTGAGGAAAAATCCCTTAGTCCACCAATCTGCTCTAGGTGTGTTGAGCTACCTGGTAACAACTTCTCTAAGATCTTTGCCAAAGAAGTGAATCCTGATATTGACCAATGCTTGTTTTAAGTTATCTGAAACCAAAGTCTCCAACAGGGAACTAGCTGTAAAGAGGGTAATCACCAGGTCTATCACCTATGTAAACTCTTGCCAAAAATGATGGAAAAGGATTGCTAAAATATTTGGTAATAGTCATCCATTTTAGGATGTCCTCCACCTCTACAAACAATACTGTAGAAAAGGCAAAGGCAGGAGTTTGGGGGTGTTTTTAGAAAACTGGAGGCCTTGGCATTGAGAATCTAAGGTCAACTAGAAATGAGTTTAATTGTTTTCCTATTGGCTACAACCTTGTCTACGAAACATTGCTAAAAGTACTGTGGGTGACTCTGAAAAAGCACCTGAAATAACCCCTGGGGAAATACTCTGACACAACATATAGGAAATTAGGTTTTTGAATAAGAGGGGGTTTTCAAGCAAAAACCACAATCCTTGTCTCTAAATTAACCTATGCTTAACCCTCTGGTAGCTTGTCAGGAACTTGGCAGCCCCCAGCCTGTCTACGAGCTCATCAGCTAAGGGGATGAGGTGAGCATCAGTTTTAGTAACTGAATTGAGCCCCGCTATAATCCACACAGAACCTGAGTTCTGGGGCGGCTTTGGGTACCAACACTACTGGGCTGACTACGGACAATTGGAGTGCTCATTCACCCCCAATTCAAGCAACTTGGACACTTCTTCATTGAGGCTAGCCCTCATCTTGTCAGATAGCCTTCACATTTGATCAATGTCATTGGAACACAAATGATTAAGCCCAGGGGTCAGGGGGAACAGAGAAGCAACTGCTCCAGCAACAAGGGACAACCACTCTGCTGATCTGGGGTCACAGTGGAGGAGAGGTGGAGGAGAGGTGGACTCTCTCCATTGACCCATCCTGCTTCTTGGAAGATAGGAGGTCAGGGCAAGGTTCACTCTGCTCTTCCACATCACCATCAGTCACCAGCAGAACAGTAACGCCAGACCTTTCATAGTGTGGTTTGAGGTGGTTAACATGGAGTACTCTTAAGGGGTTCCTGGGGGTCTTGAGGTCCACCAGGTAAGTGACTTACCTCGTTCTCTTGGCTGCTTCTACCTTGAGCTAAGTCAGCTGCAGCCTTAATTATTTCTCTGCTCTCCTGTTCTCCAGCTCCTCTGGGTTCAGATTGTGGGAAGAGATGCTGCTGCGTGGTCTTGATCTGGCACAGGGCCTCACTAATGTGCGGCCTCCTCTCTCGTCTAAAGCCATGATCAGGAGGTTGCCTCCCCCTCCATCTCTTCCTCCTGTTCCTCCATTTCCTCCACCTACTCTTGCACCTCTGCTGAAGCTTGTAATTACCGGGCCTTCTCCCAGGATCTGAGAACCTTTTGGAGCTCCTGCTTCTTGAAGCTCCTGGTTGCTGGTAGAACCCTCTCTGCAGAATTGCTTGAGCTCAGCCACAGTGTAGCTCTCCAGATTGTTGAGCTCAAACTACATGCTTGCAGACAGAGTTACAGTTGCAAACAGTCAGGTAGAATGTGAGTGAATTTGGAAAAAGCAAGAGAGGTCAATCAAGGAAAAATTAAACATTTTATATCAGATTATTTTCGGGTTTTAGTGTTACACAAATCACTACATTTTGCAGCACAAACACAAGTACCGTATCCCACCAATAAGCAACTATTTAGGAAATACGGTTCTTGATTGAAGGGGGTGAAAACCCTTCTCAAGCAACAACCACAATCCTTGTCAGAGTAAACCATAAATGTCACTAAATTATTCTTTCCTTAAACCTCTGGTAGCTTGGTGCAAAAAGATTCAGGCTTAACTTAGAAGCAGTGCGTAAGGTAATAACAGTAAACAAGTAATAAAGTGAAAACACAACACAAGAAAAATCCCCACCAATTTAGAAAAATAGAGTAACTTTAATAAATAAAAATTACGCCAAATTAAATTAAATCCAAGCAGTAAAACAGGCGTTATGATTTCTTAAAGTTTTAAGGGGAAAATGGTGCCTAAATGATCACAGCACCAACTACGGGTGTCCGGTCATCTGAAACCTGGGCAAAGTCGAAAGTTAAGGCCGACCACAATGGGGCATGATTCAGCTACATGAGGTAGATTGGGCCCAGTTTCTACTTACCTTAATACTTAGAAGAATTTTTGATTTTAAAAAAATGCCTGAGAAGTTAAAGTTCAGTAGTTTTGGGCAGCCGGCCGTATGGTGTTGTTGTCTGGAAGCTGCTGGACAAAGTTGTGGCGAAGATTTCTACATATGGACTATGTCACTTTTTTGGAAGTCCAAACATCTCCAGTGGGATAAAGTTGCAGGCTGTAGCAGATGAGGGCTCCACGAGGCCAGATACCATTGCTCAGATGTCCAGCTAAAGAGAAATTGCTGCTGCTGAGAAAATAGCAGAAGTTAGCGCAAAGTCAGGCCGATCAGAGATTCACCTTGGGTGGATTGAGAGCAGGTACGCCAGATCACAGGCCCCTTTTTGGTGATTTTTTTTTTAAATTCCCATGTTTCAGGTTTAGGCAGTTTAGGCACCTTTAGCAGCACTTCCAATGGTCCACGACTGGATGGGCACCACTTGTGGGCTAGGACTCACTCAGACAGAGGCCCGGTGTAGAACTCAAGGACTCTGGAGCTTGATATGTCCCAGTAGGTCAAACAGGAAGCCAGGCAACTAGCCCTTGAAGTCACTCTGGTAGTTCTGGGTTCACATAGCAAGGCAGGCCTCAAGCAGCAGGGCAGTCCTTTAAGGTACATTCTCAATGGAGGGAGGGATGCATTACTGGCCATAGGGAAAGGCGACAGGATGAGGTATCCCCTCATGAAGTTCACCCATGTCAGTAAGTATGGTGTCACCTCTGGGAAGTATAGGCAGAATTTTAAAGCAGATTTTATGGATTACGTTTGAAATGCACTGGATGGTTGAGTGAAGGGCAGTAATGTGAGTGTTTACAAGGTGCTATAAATCTGAGAGCACATGTTCTGTAATTGTTTTACAAAGCTGCACCAACACCTAGTGGATAGAGAGCTCTCTGTCTCCAGAGAGCTTGCCAATGACGCAGACCGCTGGCTCAGCACCAGAGTCCAGTATTAGGCACCTTGGAGTAATGTCATTAAGGGTGGTTAATGTTCCCCCCAGCAGTGTGAGGGGGTGGTCCAGGGTGACACAGACAGGTCCCTGACTAGGGTGGGGGAAAGGGTTCTGAAGTCCCTTTTGAGAAACGTGCAAGGTTTTGGTGGGCTGGCCAAGGGCATCCCATTTCAAACCCAGCAGCTTAGAGTGTTCCCAGTTAGAACATAAACAGTGGCTCTGTCTGTCCTAAGAAACCATCCCCTGGTGAGAACTCTGAAAGGGTGGCCAATGAGCCCTTAGGGGGAAGTAGCCCCCAGGGGCAGGTGGTAGAACATGCCCTTGTCTCCCTTAATTGGAAGGTAGTCTCACAGGGTTAGCTTGTGATCTCTGATGATGGGAGTCATGATCCTCCTCCCTCCTGCTCCTGTGATGTAGCCTGTAACTGGTGGGGCTCCTCCCAGGCCCTGAGGGATTTCTGGAGTACCTACTTCTATTTTTTATTTAAATTTTCAAAGAAAAAACGTAAAAACACTGAATGACAATTTAGCAATACAATCAATCACCCATCTATGGTAAATTTTACTAAACTTAATCAATAGCAGTACCCAATAGTATCACATATTAACAAATATCTTGTGCAGTGTCACCACACATCACCCCCTCCTGTCCCCCATTTCCTCAACCTCATTCCCCTAAGAGTTCTCCTGAGATGAGAGAAGGTAGGCTGCGAGTGGGGCCCAGATATCTCTTGGCCATGACGGTCTGGGTAGCTCCTCAGCGTAGAGCTCCAGCTGGTCCCAGTAATGGGCCAGAACATGCATCCTCTGACTCTTTTTGGACACAATGTGGGCTGTCCAGTGTATCGGCACTCTTCTCTTTGCCAGCAGTAGAGCCACTGCCATGAAGCGCTTGTTATTCCGCTGTAGATTCCAGACCCAGACAAGAAAACCCAGTTCAGGAGCCCTGTCCACCTTCTCGAGCACCATATCAGAGAGGTCTGTTGTAATCTGACCCCAATAGTCATTTATATGAGGACACAGCCAGGCCATATGCATGAAGTCAGCCTCACACGCACCACATCTTTTTCATTTTGCTTCAGGATTCAAACCACAATTGTACAATTGCAAGGGTGTTTAATACACTTGATGTAGACATTTGAAACATATGATTCGAAAGCATGTTTAACTGAGCACAGCAACAAGACCAGTCACTGCTCTCCATAGGGCGCATTAGGGATGTGTTTCACCTCTCCAGTGCTTTGTCCGGCATAGCTGGTCTATCCGCCTGTGCCGCATTATACAGCTTTGTAATTAAGTGTTTCCGCGTGTCAGTAGTGTCTGCAGCGCAGATAGCACATGGATCGCAGTCGGGAACTGGGGAAAGTATTCTCTTATAGCAGCTCTTAGACGGCAGTACGTGAAGGTAATTAAAGGAGTGCGTGATGTCTTCTACACACGAAGGTGCCATTGGGGTAGGTGTCACCCAGCGTCCACAGCCCAGCACGCATGAGAAGGGATCGATCTTTGTCTTCATGTGTGATGGAGAAAGCAGGATGAAATTTCAGAGATCACTCTGGAGCGTAAAGGCTGCTTTTTTCTCCTGCCATCTGCCCCAGTGAGCGCCAGGCACAGGTCGTGGAGTGTATCATATAAATTTCCGCTTTGCGCATGTCCTCTCTCCTATAGGGGGTAGTATGGCTTGCAGTGGGATTGGATGGGCATCGTCATGTTCCACAGCTATATGCGGTATGCAGTCCTGCAGGGTGTACCAATAGTGTGCGAAGTGAGCATGAGCGCACAAATAATACAGATGCAAGTCTGGCGCGTTGAAGCCCCCTAGTGTGTATTGTGCTGTGAGGTCCTCCCAGCATATACGTGGTTGCTTTCCACACCCACTCCAGCGTTATCAAATGGGTCCTGAGTGTTTTGAAAAAGTTTTGTGGCAGGACTATCGGGGTATTGGTGAAGAGGTATAAAAAAATTCATGATAGCTAGTCTATGCGCTAGGGAGAAGGTTAAACCCGACCATCATTTGACCTGATTCTCTAAATGTGAAATGGCCCTGCCATAGTTTTGTCATATTTCTAATTTAGGGTCCCTGTGCACCTAGATGCGCAAGTACTTGATCGGTTCCTTGCTCCACTGCAGCGGAAACTCCATAGGAGTCTCCCACATGTATGACGTCAGGGGAAACACCAGTTGATACTCAGGCCGGAGTAGCGTTCAAATTGTCTGTATTCATGAACGACTGGCGCCAGATGTTCGTGTGGGTGTCTAATGTATACCACCCTGCCGTTCTCATACCGAGATATGCTTAGCGGTCGCAACCGCAATTGATGAGTAGAGGCTGCGTGTTGTGGTCTGATCATCGAAGCCAGGGGTTCTAGTGCAATAGCAAATAATATTGGTGACAAAGGGAACCGTTGCCTAGTTCCCCTACACACAGCAAATCAGCCAGATGTGTTACCATGAGAGAGGACGCAGGCCACGGGTTCCATGTACAGCAGCGGTATCCATCGCAGGAATGGTGCAGGCTTCCCCATGAGAGCCAGCATTTGAAACATGTCTTCCCAAGTGTGCAGATTATGCGTAGTCGACCTAGTCGGTACAAATCCTGACTGGTCCGGGAGGACTAAATTGGGAAGCAGTGGTTGCAGCCAAGAAGCCAAAACCTTAGCCAATATCTTGACGTCGCAGTAGGGGATTTGCCTGGTTTCAATAGCGTCATTTTAAGTGCTTTCTGTGGAGAAGGGGGTAGTATCCGTTGATTATAGGCCTCATCATAAATGGCCAGCAGATGTGGTGCTAGTATTTCTGCAAATTCCTCATAAAATTCCCCGGTTAAGCCATCTAACCTGGGTGCTTTACAGTTTGGGAGAGCTCTGATAGCCTCTCTTAGTTCTTCGAGTGTTATAGGCTGTATCAGGTATTATGGTCAAGGGGATAACCAGCGCAATGCTACATCTTAAGAAAGCCCTAAAGGTCTCCCCCTTCCGCAACAGGGTGGGCACTGTAGAGTTGGGCATAAAATGTTGTAAATTCCGTGAGAATATCTGCGGTATCGAAACATTCAGCTCTCTCTGGTGTTGTGATTTGTATTATGTGCGTTTGTGCCTTTGGGTGCTGCAATTGCGTAGAAAGTGTAGGGCCCGGATGCCAACCCTCCCCATCTGTTCGTGCCTTGTGCTGCTTAGTCAAGAAGTTAAGTTCTTGCTCCACCAGCTTATTAAATACAGTGATGTGTGTGCGTATTTGAGCTAGAGTGGCAGGGATGGAATCTCTCTCATAATCCCTCTCCAAGAATTGCAGTGTGGCCTCGGTTTTCTGTATTTAGGTGCGTATTGCGCGCATTACTCCTGCTTGTGTGCTGATACAAACTCTCCCTGGATAGTGGCCTTAAAGGCCTCCCATGGTGTCCCCACACTCAACACTATTCCAACATTGTGCTAACAATATTCCACAATGGCTGAATGTATACCTTGCTGAAATACTGGGTCAAGCAGAGCTGTGGCTGGGAAGCACAACTTGAATTGAGTCTGTGTGTGTCTGTAGGGACGGACAGCTGGAGTTTCACTGGGGCGTGGTCAGAAAGCGTCTTGGGGAGATGAGTGACCCCAACCGTCCAGGCGCTGGCTTCGCACACCATTTTTTCATAATGTATGTGCAATATATTTCTTATGGCATGGTTCAGATAGTTTTTAACCATATGAATTTTAATTAGTTGTACAATTGTTTTTTAATTATATGCTCTATTAAACAGATTTTATTTAATTGCCTTTTGGGTCCTTTTAAGACTGGTGGTGAATAGTTTTTGATTGTGAAGATAGTGGAGTGTGATCTGTTTGATTACTGTTTTCTTCAAGAGATCTTTTTCTATTGATACATTGTTGGTTTATGGAACCCTGTCTCTTGGAGTAGTGGAGCCGCTCTCCTTTTTATAGACAGTTTGTACAACTTTCTTGAACGAAGGCCAATTGTATATGATGGCGATCTAGGTATGCAAGGACCTGGGGGGTTTTGCGAGGATTATTGAGCTCCAGGACATTCCAGGTCAGAAGGGCTAGCTGGACCCTAGTCAGGTCCAAATGGTGTGATCTGGTGTCAACCATGGATCGGTAATTGTGGTACAAAATATGTCAGGCACCTGCTTATCCCTATAATTTTGGGTGTTGATGAAGTCGCAAGCAATAACAACAAACATTCCCACCCAACCACTTCTGCATCCCAATCATGCTGAAGGGTATTCCACAAGAACTCACATACAAAATCCTACACATAGGCAGAACATACAGTACAGTAATAAAAGCACTATTTAGCTTCTTACCACACATCTGCAGCCTGCAGGGAGTTCAATGGCCCGAGTCCCATAATCCCTCCAGTTGAATGGAGGTGGCCAAGGCAGGAAGAGAAAAACAGTAGTCCATCCAGCAATGTTAGTGCATAGTGTAGGGCCCATGTGAACCATCAGAGATGCATGAGGCCCAGTGGGCTTGTCGCTCTCCATTGTGCTCGGAGCCATAGGGCCTGGCTATGCTATGTGATCAGTCGCCATTTTCCTGGGTGTCCTCTGCAGCTTGGTGAAGTTTCTTTTGAGTGATTATTTTTAGGTAGTCTTTTGCCTCCCGTGGTGTCACACATTTTTTTGTTTGCACTGAAAATCGATGCATAGCCGAGCTGGGGAAAGCATAGTGTACAATATCTCTGCTTTTTGTAGCTGTTTCTTGATTGGCAAGAATTTGCGATGGGCCAACTGGACCGCCGCTGTTAAATCCGGGTATATGGCAAGCTGGTTACCCTGGTAGTTGATGGAGCCCATATTCTTTGCCAGTCGAAGGACAGCATCTTGATCATAGTAGTTTAATAACCTTGCCACTGTTGGTCCTGTGTGGGGTCCCCAGCGCAGATGCCCCAGCAGCATTCCGGCGTGGCTTCTCTACCACCAGCATCTGTGATAACTTGTCAGATCTGAACACCGTTGTCAGGAGAGTCTCCACATAAGTTTAAATTTTTCCAGTATTGGTTGACTCCAGGACCCCAGTGATTCGCAAGTTATTTCTTTGGGAACGCGCATCCAAGTCTTCATTTTTAGCTTGGATTACAGCAAGAACTTTTCCATATTGAATCATTTCCCATTCACTGTGTGGAGCTCATCTTCTGTTGTAGAGATTCTCTGCTCTGCCTATGTAATAAACGTCGCTTGTTTACCCAATTTCGTTAACATATGATCCAGACCAGTGCCGGTTTTTGGGCAGTGCGAGAGGTGCCACTGCACCGGGTGCCAAGTTCGGGGGCGCGCCATTTGTGCTCTGAAATCGGCACCAGTCGCATTGCCCAAAAGCCTGCACTGTTGAACACTGTTGTCGGTCTTTCTTTTCCATGATGTTAATCTTTGTAGAAATAGAAGAGAGATAACAGTGTTAAACAGATCAGGAGGCACGCTTTTATGCCCACCCATGCGCTGCAGTAACATATTTGCTTTGCTTATGAGTCAGAAAATAAAATACAAGGTTTTGCATGTAAGTTCGGGGATTTCATTTAATTGATCTAGGCACATAGTGCCGAGCTCTGCTCTCTACTCGCACCATCAATATGTCTTCTTACCGCCTTCATTACTAGAGATATTCTACGCCAGCTCAATTTTGTGTAATTCACTTTCAGTTTGTGAATTGAAACAAAGTAAGTTGTAGGCAGGGCCGGCTCTGTGGCGGTGCAACATATATTATGGTTTTAAAAGCACCTGCTGCTGCATTCTTTGCCTCCAACAATTTTCAGGCAACAATAAACATGTCACGATAACTCCGGTGAATAATGTTCTTTCTGGAGAGAGAGATTGGAACTTTGTCTAGTGGAAGTTTTGATTCATCGAAAGGTAGCACGGAGGGTTAATATGCCTGCTGCAAGAATGTGTACCATGCACATCACAAAGAGCATATAAAGGAAATAAGTCAGTAGGTTACTGCTTTTGCCAGAGAGATCCTATTGTTACGTGCATTTTATAAGTTAAAATCCTAATGTAGAACAGTGAGCAATTAACTGTCATCAAAGAGCTGCATGAAAACTGCATGGTATAGGTTAGAGCGTTATGATTTTATCCCCAGTCTTTCATTATCCTAATGTTGCAAAATGGGTTCATTTGTGCAGAAATCAATTCTTATTATTAAAGAGAACCCCCAACCACAGTGTTAAGATTTATATTCTAAGTTTGTGCTTCTCCAGACCAAGCACTCAAACTATACTGCCTACAAGTATGGATGACATGACTCCTATTGTAGTCCTTTGTCTTATGTAACATTTCCCATACATTGATTTACACATGTATAATTGATTTAGTGGTGTAGCAAGGGGAGGAGGTCCGCCCCAAGCGGCACGCGTTTTGGCATCAGGGCCTCCCCCGCTCTTACCTGCCGTCTCGGGCGGCAATTCCCCCCACTCTTCAATTGGCCTCCGCTGGGCTGCAAACGCAGTGACCGCCATGGGCAGCCAAAGGGCTAGCTACGCCACTGGATTGATTGTCTCTGTGGAATATGTGTGATGTAAAAGGCTCTGACACCCTACACTGGTATCAGCGGTGCTATAAAATTAATTTCATGCATCTGTGAGAGAGTAGTTATGGAGACTTGAGGGGCACTGTTGAAGGATGGTAGTGAGGGAATCCCCGATGAAGGTAGTCATTGGGGGGCGCCAACAAACATTGTCGCACAGGGCGCCATCAGCGCTAAAGCCGGCACCCTGATCCAGACTAAGG
The DNA here is from genome assembly GCA_963921515.1 of Calotriton arnoldi. NCBI lineage: Eukaryota > Metazoa > Chordata > Amphibia > Caudata > Salamandridae > Calotriton > Calotriton arnoldi. The sequence goes on along the minus strand of CAWUFW010000089.1, from coordinate 6,157,540 downwards.
TTTAGTGAGTCAATTTTGCCATCAATGGACTGAAGGCTTTGCTTCATAGCCACGAGCGTGGCCTCCAAGGCCGACTTGCCCTGCTTCTGGCCAGACCTGCTGTCCGGCGCTGGCCTGTTGGTGCACGTAGGTGTGAAGGTGAGGTGCGGATGTGTTCTGTCCACCTTCCCCATGGTCCCGATGTCAGGTACCTCTATTACTTCCTCAGCAAGGGCCTCAAACTTAGGCATTAGTACTCAGTGTCTTTCCGCAAGGGGGACCCATGTCGTGAGCCCCGTAGCCTAGGGCAGTGCGCCAACTGGCATGGGACTGACAAGGAAGGTAAAGTGGTCGAGAAGCAATGCGAGGCCAGGTGCACGTATAATCTCACGCCAGTCGTGCGATTAACATCAGCGATGGCCTCAGGGTTTATTCTTCAGAGCGAATCTGGTGATCACCTGCTGAAGTGGAGCGTGTCTCAAGTGCTTATAGCTGCACGAAGGACAGAGGCCCAATATGGACCCCCGTCACAATTGCCTCCTGGTTGATGACAAAGTGTTCAGCAACCCCCGCCACTGTTCCCCTCGTTCTCTCCCTGCAGCAAATGGAGATGGGGCCCCCGCAACACTTACTGCTACAGCTTGCAGGCCCGGGAGCAGATCAGTCACCAGGCAAGTGCCCGCTGTCTCAACCACTAGGCCTATCAGGGGGCGACAAGCGGCTCTCACTCCCCCAGTGCAGCCTCCAACAAGCAGGACAGCACACATGAGTTCATGTGGTAATATCCCAGTTGCTCCTTACATCATGGTCTCCCCAGTGGTACATCTGCTGTAAGGGGCCAAGCCGCATGGAGGGTCCGCAGATGTGCCCGCTCTCTCAGGCTTACACTCGGCTGCTGAGCTATCTGGGCCACCCCTCTCACCTCATCTCACCAATCAAGCTGGCCCTCCTCACTGCAGTAGCACCGCCCTCGCCATCCAGTTGCCAGCAAACATGCTGGCTGCAGAGGCCCCAGCATGGGCGCTGCAGTTGTATCACACTCCCCTCGAACACCAGATCAGTGCGCGCGGAGGGTCCCAGCATGCCGTACACAGCAAAGGAATCCACCCAGGATCCCAGATTCACCTCAGGGCACTGCAGTGGCAACTTCACCCCCACCTGGAGGCCATGACTGCAGGAGGTGCGTGTGCCTGGTCTACAGCATCCAACTCTCGCCAAATGACCCATGTAGCTCCGGTGTCTTCTCCCAGAGAAGGCCCAGTCATGAGTCTTCAGGTCTCAGGTCAGTTTCACCGGCATCAGGTCTTGGATCCTCGGCATGACTACACGCCTTTGCAGCTCCGCTATGTTTGCAGTCAGGCAGATGATTTTTTGGGGCAAGCAGGGGCTGGATGGCAGGATTATGATCAAATTTTCCATCATGACCTGCAGAGCTGCACTAAGGTGCAGCTATTTTGCAGTGGACACTCTAGCTCCCCCTGGAGCTCCTGCTTCTTGAAGATCTTGGTTACTGGAAGCCCCCTCTCCCTTTAGAATAACTCAAGCTCAGCCACAGTGTAGCTCTCCAGTTCGTTTAGATCATACTCCATGCTTGCAGGTAGAGTTACAGGTGCAAAATGTCTGGTGGAAGGGAAGTGAATTTGGAAAATGCAGTCAAGGAGAATTGGAAAAGTTTGAATCTGGTATCAGGTTATTTATATGGGATTGTAGTGTTACACAAAATCATGGAGGGGCACTGCACAAACATAAGTACTGGATTCCACTGCTGCCACCAATGTAAGAAACTGGGTTATTGGTTGAGGTGGGTGTAAACCCTTCTCAAGCAACAAGCTCAATCCCTGTCAGGGTGTACCACAAAAGTCTCTAAATTCACCTGTGTTCAACCCTCAAGTAGCTTGGCACAAAAGCAGCCAGGCTTACGTTAGAGGCCTGTGTTATATATTTATGCAGTTCACAAACAGTAACAAAGTGAAAACACAACACAAGAACATTTTATAAATAAAAGGAGATAAAAAGAAAAATCCAATAAGTAGAATGGGAGATATGCAATTTTAAAGTTTTAGGTAGATATAGCTCCTAAAAGCAAAAAGCACCCTCGCAGTAATCTGGTCATTCTAGACCAGGTAAAGTCACAAGTTCAGGCCGACCGTGATGGATCATGGCCGGATAAAGGTACCAGGTTAGTGCCACTGAAAAGTTACGTTCTCAATGTTCGGCGTGAAGAGTCCAGTACTTCAGTATTGTTCCTTTTCTTGTAGAATAGTGCACTCTGAAGCCAGTCAAGGGTGCAGGACCTGAGAAGGCACTTCTTGGGGAGCAGGGACTCACTCTAGCAGAGGCCAGCAGGGCTCAAGCAGGTCCAGTTGCAGGTCCATGTAGGTGCAGTTGTAGCAGGTCAGCTGGCAGTTCCAGGGAGGCCTTTGGAGCTTGTTGTGTCCCAAATCAGAACAGGAAGTCAGTCAAGTGACCATTGGAGTCACTCAGGTAGACTTGGATGAATGGAGCCATTCCAGTCTTCCTTCGCGGAGCAGGGTAGGCCTCATGTAGCTGGGCAGTTCTCTGGAGAACAAGGCAGGCCTCAAGCAGCAAGGCAGTATTCTGGGGAACGAGGCAAGCTATAAGCAACAGGGCAGACCTCTGGCAGAAGCAAGGCAGTCCTCTGGCAAACAAGGCAAGCCTCTAAGAGCAGGGCAGCCCTCTGGAGAGCAAGGCAGTCCTCCTTTCCTATTGTCCGCAGGTCCAGGAGTATACTGAAAAATGGGTTAGGAGGTCCCATATGTATACTTGGTGCCATCCTTTATAGTGGGGACAACCTAGTAAATTCCCCTACATCTGGTTCTGGAAAGTTCTTCTCTTACCCTGCCAAGGCTCAAAGAAGTCTAGGGTAACAAGATACTAGTGTCAGGTTCCTTTGTGTGTGCTGGAGGCAAGTCCTTTGAAATGTAAGTGGGGCAGGGAACAGCTCTATCCCCAACCATCCTAGCATGAAGGCCCATTCTGCCTCATCGAGTCCCCTATTGTTTTGATTGTATTCATAATGCATATTGGGCCCAATACACATTCTTAATTGGGGGGGGAACCAATAACGGACCCGTGCTGCTGGAAACTCCTAGAAGGCCTTAGAAGCTTTTGGGAAGGAAAATGCAAACTTTCGAAAAGGGGACATTGAAAATGAAATCTAAAATCTGACTTTACCATAAAAGAGGATTTTAAATTACAAATCATTTGAGTCCAATCATGACATTTCTATCTGTTCCCATCAAAGGTTAGCACTTATTAAATATAATAAGGTAATCCGATGTTATTCTGTGGAAGAGGTAGGCCTTACAGTACTGAAAAACAAATTTAGGAGTTTTTCACTACAAGGACAAGTAAAATTAAAAAACACATGTCCCACTTTTTAAGTCCCATGCACCCTGATGTATGAGCCTTTAGGGCCTGGCTTAGGGGTGACTTCACTGTATTAAAAAGGAAGGTTTAGGCCTGACAAAAGGTTTATTTTGCCAAGTCGAAATGGCCGTTTAAAACTGCACTACAGGCTGCAGTGGCAGACATGAGACATGTTTTAAAGGGCTACTTTAGTGAATGGCACAATGAGTGCTGCAGGCTCACTAGTAGCGTTTAATTTACCAGCCCTGAGTAAACATAGTACCATAAAATAGGAACTTAGAACTAAATAAAAAATGCTAATCCGGTGTGGGCCAATTTTACTATATTATGGTGACAGAGAATAAGCACATTAGCACTGGTTAGCAGTGGTAAAGTGCACAAAGTCCTAATGCCAACAGAGGAGATTTCCAGAAAACCGGAGAGGTGAAGGCAAAAACTTGGGTTGACCCTACAGAGAGGACCAAGCCAACAGTAGGCTTTCTGATTTTTGCATCACTAAGGCAAGGAAGCAGGAAGAACAACATTTGACCCCTGGAGAGCAGTTCTAGTACCTTGGTACCGTCAGGAGTTAGTCAGTTTCTTTCTGCTAGCATTGCATTCCTCATCTGATATCCCAATCTAGGATTGCCCTGAGGAGTTGGTGGTAAGATGCCAGTCTTATTCTGTGCACCTGGAGAATTTTTCCAACCCAATACTGTCTACTTGCTATGCAAATTTGGAGTACTTCCTCTTCACTTTGAGTAATAGTTACTTTAGGACACCAGTTGTAGTTATGCAACAAAACTAAAACTGGTAAATTTCAGTGGTTCTGTTCAAGTAACATTATATTTTAACTGACATTTTCAACTAACTACAACTTCCCTTTTAACTTTGATTTTTTCAAGGAATTTCTAAGGTTTTAAAAAAAATGTAAAGTAACATATTAAAATTCGTAACTATAACTTCTCTTTAAACGTAATTTTTTTCAGTTAAATTTTATGTTTATTTAACGGAAAGTAAATGTCCATCACTGTGTGCGGTATGGGGTTGGGCACAGGTCCTGGCTCCAGGCCAGGCCCTGTGCTGAACTCCCGCTGGTATCAAAGAGTCCTTGGGCCCTGTTACCCCCAACGGCGTGTGGTTGGTTGCGTGGGATTGGGCACAGGCTGCGGGCGTTCACAGCTGACTGTGTGATATAAAAATATATAGGGTGTCATTTTAAGTAAGGCAGACCTACTAACTTCGTCAAATAGTCAGAACACCAAAATATGTTAGGTGGGCATACAGGCTCCATCAAGGGGGTCATTATACTAACATATATAAAGTGGGCATACTGTTTTTGTGAAGAAGTCAGCAATACTTGTAATCAAATACATATTATATACACATTGCAATGTTTACTAAAGTGATTATTATAAAATTGTTCTAATAAAACCTTATTAAAAAAACACAACATGGTTTTAAATCTTTCTTTCATCATTTTCACGCCACAAAGTGCAGCGATAGAACCCACCACAAGGTGTCCCTGCACTCTAGATGAACAGCATACAGCTCCAGCTTGGGGTGCTTTAAAAAAATATGGTATGTCCTCTCGGAGTCATGGATTTAAAGACCCAGGAGACTAACATTGTTTTTATTTAATGTTGCTGGAGGGTTGCTGTACTCCCTACAGCCCCCTACAACATTGAAGACATGGTTGGTGGTGCCCATGCCCCTTCTAGCTGCACCATCAGGATCTAAAAAATATAAGCAAGGCCACTGTAATTATGAGGAAAGGTTGAGTAAATTATGTGGCAAAAAAAGATAAATTATGAAGCATAACAGTATATTTTTTAATAGTATTACTTTTTTATTTAATCATTTTTAAACTTGATAACACTGTCTGGGCATTGGTTGCACCTCATTAGAAACAGTTTAACTCCCAAATATAGTAATAAGCAATAGAAAAGTGACCAGTCCCGCTTTTCAAAGGGCCTTTCACTACGCAGCAACACGTGTGCATCATTGTTAGTAACTTTTGAACTTTTGGAGTAAGAAACAGATTTTTTTGTTGCTAAAATCTGCAGATAATGCAGCAGATGATGGATTATAAGGCAAATGCGGTAGATCTATGAATATGTGAAAAGCCGCGACCACAAAATCACATAATTCCAATGGCCCTGAATATAAGTGAAAACCCTTGCAGGACATTTTAGGGAGCTTCTTCTCTGGAGCAGTGAATAATAAATGAACTGCTCCTTCTGCTCATTTATTATTCTTGTTTTTAACTATTTTATTTCTGTGCCCTGCCATCCAGGGCACCCACACCACAGTGCACCTCCAGCCCCTGCCAGCTCTTCAGCCACCTCCAGGGTGAGAGTTGGCTAATTTTTACATTTGTTTGGGTGCATGCTTCGGTTCCCACCCAGTGTATCCACATCATTTTTGTTGGAAGGCTATGGGGAGAGCCCCAATGCCCCTGTGGCACCAGCTGGCTCCCCAGACTGCACTCGTTGTGGTACTGGCATCATATCCTTCGCTCCCATCTGGGCAGGAGCAGCTTCTTTCACAGCTCCCACAGAGGCAGGTGTGTTTTTTGCCTGGGTAAGCATGGGCAGGGTATGCCTGTACTCTCCCAGGCAAAAAACAGCAGTGTCCCATGGCTGGGGCCCCTGGGACACTGCTTAGATCAGGCCCCAGAGGAATAGGGTACCCAGGCCAATCTAGAGGGAGGTGGAACTCATGCCCCACTGCCCTAAATCTAAAGACGTGACCCGGTGGTTGGGGTCTCCAGAGCCTCAAAGAGACTCAGGGAGAGGGTCAGCATTCCCCCCTACCCAAATTTTAAAGACACTGCCCTGGAATAGGGTCCCCAGGGCCCCATAGAGGCACGGAGAGAGGGGCAGTGGACCGCTTGCCCCCCAAAAATATATATATATGCACCCCAGGGCCAAGGTCCACCCCAGGGGGGAGTTAATGAAAAGTGGGAGACTGCCATTTTTAAAAAATCTGAGTCACATATTTTCGGATCTGCGGCACAAATAAAAAAAATGCTCTTTTTGGGCCTGGGCCAAGGGAGGAAGGGTATCTCTACCATGCCTCTACATGTTTTTTTTTTACATTTTGTTTAGGACCGGAGACAAGATGGAGACTCAGAATGCTTGTGGAAGCCTACTAACAACTGAGGAAAAAGGTTTAAACAGAAATAGGTCAAGAGTCGCCTATGGTGAACTGCCATGTCAAGTAACAAACATAATTCAATAGGGTTCAGGGATTTGACCATAGTCTAATGCAGTAGAGACTTTTTAAGCAAGCCCTTCATTTTCCCTTTTTCCTCGGCATAATGTAAGAACGCTTTCTTAACCCAGGTAATTTTTTGGTAATTAAATATATGGATCAGAGAATAACTCTGGTTTACCCAGAGTACTAAAAGAACATATTACATAATTTTACCAAGGCATATCAAGCCATTGGTCCAGGGCAAGGCAATCACTAAAAATCTTCCTATTAAACTCCAATTCCTTCTTGATTCAAATTGAGAGCTATAAAATTAAGAGGCAAACTTGAACATAATCTGAAATATAGCCAACCCCCAATTCCAAATGCACAATCTCCATTGGCACACTTTGTGGTAACCTCAAGGCCTTACTTAATGATTTGTTTTCTGCCACCTGAATTGGTTGACAATCCTTGTAACCCCAGACCTCACAACCAAAGCTCACTGTCGGAACACATTTAGCCTTGTAAAGATCAATATTGGGGTGCCACAGGGCTCATCATTGAGCCCCACCCTTTTTAATTTATATGTTGCTCCTCTGGCACGTCTGATCAAATCCCACGGGTTTGAATTGGTGTCATATGCGGATGACACCCAGATTATTGTATTACATCTTGAAAATCCTGAAGAAAATATTGCCCTTTATACCGACAGGATTGCGGAAAACAGTGGTGGCAGCCTTAGTGTTGTCTAAACTTGATTATTGTAATGTAATACTAGTTAGAGCAAACAAATCAGTAATAACAAAACTACAGGTTCTCCAGAATTCCACTGCTAGATTGCTCTTCGGTCTGTCCAAATATTCATCTGCCAAACAGGCCCTTAATACACTGCACTGGCTACCGATCGAGAAGCGAATTAGGTTTAAAGCATTGTGTGTCGCTTTTAAGGCCCTGCAGAACTCAGGTCCCGCTTACATAATTAAACACTTCCAATGGTATATGCCAGTCCGCACACTCCGCTCGGCCTCCCTGAAGCTGGTGAGGGTACCATCTTCCCGCCTCCAAAGATGGGGTGGCAAAAGCTTCTTCAATGTCACCTGTAGATGGTGGAACAAACTACCTTTCCATTTAAGAAACTCCACCGATCTCTTGTCCTTTAGGAAAGGACTGAAAACGTGGCTTTACACCCTGTAAACTGGGCTTGCATTGGTTCCTACACAAGCAGTGCTCTATGCACTTCCTTCATCAGCGCCTAGACGCCTCCGGGTAGTAGAGCGCTATATAAATAAAAATATTTGGCCGGATATGTGGACGGCCAAACTGCCTAGTGAACTCCTCAATGCTGTATGACACTCTGTTCAAGGACTCACTGGGCATTGAGCAGAAATTGCCAATTCAGTTTGGTATGCAGTAGTAAACCCAAGTAATGAAATTTATCAACCCTGCTAATCTGCCTGCCTGAAATGGTAAAGGTTTTAGACTTCGTTTTGGCCGGGTCGAACCCATAATGTAAGACTTCGGAAAATTGGTTTTCATGCCCAAACTGCCCATAAATAAGATAAACCGGCCTAGCAAACGCTGCAGACTGTTGGCCATACATGCTATGAGGACAGTATTAGCCGCAGATAGCAAAGCTAGTATATATCTATCCGCCACCCTCGGGACGTCCTTACATAAATCCACAAGGAAGGAGTCAAGCTGATTGAGATATAATCAATATATCATAAGCATGGTAGCTAAAATGCAACCCTGACACACTCTCCTAGTTAACTTAAAGTGCATTCCCCGTTGGAGCTGAATCTTATAGACTCCACAAGCCGCGAGTACAAATTGTGCAAAAAAGTGACTAGTGCAATATCGACCCCCATGGACTCCAAAACGGCCCAGATCTTCAACTTATTGACAGAGTCAAAGGCCGCGCTGAGGTCCATGTATGCCAAATGTATGGACCCCTTCTTAGCTGTGCATACCTTTTAATTAATAAATGAAGGTTAAGATTGTGTTCAAAAGGTTCTCGCCATGCTCTTAAACGATAGTGAATGTCTGTCAATAAATTATGCTCCTCAGCCCACTCTGATATCCTCTTTTGCAGGATGCGGCCTACTATTTTAATCTCCCCATCAATTAAAGAAATAGGCCTTTAGCAGGCTGGATCGGCTCCATTCCCTTTCTTATAAACCACGACAATTACCAAGCTTTGCCAGGAGGTGGAAATATGTCTACGGGCTACCGCATTCAGATGTTGAGTGATGAGAGGAGTCCAAAGATCCACATGAGCGTTATAAAGGTCTCCAGGGACTCTGTCTGGGCCAGGGGCTTTTCCTGAAGGCAGGGCCTAGATCGCATCTCTAACTTCCTCCAGATAAAAAAGATTAAACTCTCTTAAACTAGGAATGAAGGGAGACGGAGATTCACTTATTAGATTATACACAGGCTCAAAATGAGTTACCCAGGCTCTGGAGGGAATAGAGAAGCCAGGTTAGACTCGGTGTCTGCATAGAAAAGAGGCTGATTCACCACCCGTCAAAATGCTGAACTGTCTCTGAGAGAGCAGACAGTTGTTAAATTCTCCCAGGCTTCCCTTCTAAGCATATTTTTGTGCTTCTTACATGCGGCTACATATTCCCACCTCACCTCCCTGACTACTGTTATACTCCGTGTCTGATGCATGACCGTCAGTAAGGCCCTGTGAGATTTAGAGCATCTCTTATCAAACCACTTAGGCCCCGAATTATCCAACATCCCTGTCTAGTCAAGGCCAACTAGATTTCTTTGCCAATATACTCAAAGGTGACCAAAATATCACAATCGGAACTCTCATGCTGCCAGCAGAGCTCAAAATGTAGGTGGCAGGTTTTTACCAGAATCTTTAAAAAAATCATCTGATATTATCTTGGCCCTGCTTATTCCACGGCCCTGATCAATCCTTAGGTTCAAGTGGCTACCTAAACAAGTGGGCTTGTTTAGCAACTAACGCATCAAATCTAAATTTAGCAGACAGTGGATTGTGGCCACTACTGGCAGCCCATCGTCTTAAAATCGATAAGAGAACCAAATAAACTGGCTGACACTTTGATGTAGTCAATTGTAGCACTATGGCCTCTACCCTTAAAAGTGGGTACTAAACCATCCGAGAGGAGCTCATCCCAAGTTACCAAATTAATAGGATTAAACTCGGACAATACGGTATTTGAAAACTCCCCCTGGCTAGAGAAACTAAAGTGTTGAAGCAGGGCATGAACTATCTTTCTCCAATGCCAAAACACATGATGTGCAAGGGTGCAAGATAAAATCAACTAAAATTAATGTGCAAATAGGTTTAAGTAGAGACAATAAATACACTTCTAAAAAAGTAGTTAAGTCTGTTAAGGAGAAAGCGATTCAGCTGTAGAATTGTAAACATTGATAACTAACATCTCATAATTATCAAAGGTTAGCAATACATAAAATGTTGGGACAATCAATAGGCACCATCTTCATATTGCATTCTAAGCCCAGCAAAACCAAGGTAATCCCCCCTCCCCACTCAGGAGGTCAAGATTCAGCGTTCTTAAAAAAGGCTGCAAATCCATCCAATAGAAATAGAGGCTTTAGTCCTTGAGCCAGTAGATGCGACCAAGTCCCTCTGCCCAACAGGGTTAGTGCGACTTGAAGTAATAGCCACCTGTGGTTTTATCTCATTACGAGGTGATCCAGCCGTGGGCCTATTTGAGTCTCTCCAGTTGAAGGATCAGTGGTGGGAAAGGAGTTATGTGTATGTGTATCTATCGGGAGGAAAGCCAATTGGCCTACGACCTGTGTGATTTCTTCAGCCTGAGCACCTACAGAGTTACTTAAGTATGTCAGGATGTTGTTCTGGGTTCAGGTCCTCTTATCGATGGAGTTTGCCACAACCCTTTTAAGCTTCCCCATCTTTAAGAACAATGACTTGTAACACAAAAAAGGAGCTCAAAGTTAGGGGGGTGGCCCGGCACATCCTCGTCCCGTGCTGCATGATGGCTGCAAGCACTATATAGCACGATGTGCGGCCATGGGTGATGATGGTTGCTAGCCCCTCCTCCACAAGTCAAAGCAGGCTGGGACTGGGAGTCCTTCTCCAGAGTCCAGCACAATAATGATAGCATCCCTTGCCCCATGATGGCTGCAAGCGATTTATAGCGCAATGTGCAGCCGCTGGAGATGATGACTGCTGGCCCCTCCTTCACAAGTCAAAGCAGGTAGGGGCTGTGAGTCCCCATCCAGAGTCCATCTAAAAAATGATAGCATCCCATGCAGCGTGATAGCTGCAGGTGTTTTATAACGTGATGTGCGGCCGCAGGTGATAATGGTTGCCGGATGTTAGTCAAAACGAAAGATTTCTATGGTAGTGCGATCCTGCGCCTGGCCAATGCAAGGGCTAAATCTAAAAATCGGGTGCCTACCTTGCGCGCTTTAGGTCAGGATAAACTTCCCTAGAGACGAGTTTCCATCGTGCGAGGCAATGTGTGCCCAACAGCTGTAGGAAGGTGATGCAGAACCTGAAGTGAGGGACATCCCCATGTTATGTGACGAAAGTTTGCATCAGGAGATTGACACGTTAGGCACACCCTCCATAGATAACCCGCAGCCTGTGCGGGGTAAGGTAAGTCATGTGTAGGAGGTTGAACTGCATGTATTTCAACCTTGTGTTTCGAAAAATGTGTGTGGGGAAGGCTAACATTCTGTCCCAGTCCCTATCGGAGATGTCATGATTCCAGGACGTCCTGCCATCGGTTACTAAGAGACACCAATGGTTTCCATCCCATGTCATTTAGTGCCCTGTATAACCATGTCATCTGATGCTGTGCAGAGCCAATGGAGAGTAGTAACTGCAGCACTGGATGTTGCCTCACTTTCCAGGCCGCATAAGCTTGTTTACGACCGCACCAACACCTCATAGATGAGAAACTGGCCACTGGGCTGTGCATGACGTTCACATAGCTCCTCCATCTGGATGAGGGCACCCATTTCAAATCAATCCCCCACTGTTGTCACTCTGGTGGAGGTCGAGGCCCAAAGCTGGGCCGCTGTAAAGTATTGGACCGGGGTCCCATGGGGCAGCCCCACCAGCCGCATAGCTAGTGTATACAATGGTGCCCTGCCAGTCCTCACAGTGCCGCAACACCAGCCATGCAGGGCTACCTGCAACAAAACACTTGTCGGGGGTATCTGTACAACAGGGCATAATATTGAGTCTCTGATGAGGCGACAGTCCCAGAGTGTTGAAGGCGCCTTGGTGGGCGCCATTGAGCCACCTGGTCACCCACTGCAGCTGTGCCGCTATATAGTACAGTTCGAAGTCTGGAACCCCAAGGCCAGCCCGCTCAGACAAGCACTACAGCACTGCAAGGGACTCCCTATGACAGCCTGCATCCCACATTAGCTCCCGGAGCAGGAAGTCCAACTGTCGGAATCACGCCCCAGAGATCTTAACTGGGAGAATGGCGAAGAAATATAACAACCACTGGAGCATCACCATCTTGGAGACTGACACCCGGGCCATAAGGAATAAACACAGAGATCTCCAGAAGGTGACACAAATCCGCAGGGATCGCACCATTTTGCCCAGGTTCCCTTCACTCCTATCATCTAGCTGATGATACGCCTGGATACCCAGATATTTGAAGGTCACCAGAGACCAAGTAAGCCCAGCTAAGAGATCTATTGATACAGGAGTAGATTAATTACAGGGGAACAAGCATGTTTTTAATCTATTAACTTTCAGCCCCGATATCACCCCAAAATCATCCAGGTGTCTGATCGCCTCTCTGGTCCCCTTAGAGCCTCCGGACAGATAAAGGAAGAGGTTGTCCGCATAGAGAGAGATAACATGTTTATGACCATCTGCTAAGGTACCACCATCCCTCCCATCTCTCCGAAAGAATTCTGCCAGTGGCTCATTAGCTAGCGCAAAGAGCAGGGGTGACAGTGGAAAGCCCTGCCTGGTGCAACGGGATATAGCATAGGAAGCAGAAATGTCGGTCTCGTATATAGTAGGGATACCCATCTGATCCAGGCCTCGCCCAAATCCAACCTGCACATAACCTCTCCCAAATAATACCATTTCACCAAATCAAAGGCCTTTTCAAGGTCTACCAACATAAACAGTGCTACTGGTAGGGCCCGGACCTCAGGTTGGTAGAGGAGATAGTAGAGTCTTCTAAGGTTTAGGGACATGCTACGGAGCAGGATGAAGCCATTCTGGTCCTTATAAACCAGGTCTGGCATATGGGAGAGCAGTCTAGTAGCTAGGGTCTTACTCAAGATTTTGAAATCCAAATTAAGCATAGAGAGCAGGCGGAAAGCGGTAACTGGCACCCCAGGGTTTTTATTTTTGGGGAGAGGGATGACAGTCGTGCTTCGTGTAGTATCTGGTAGACAGCCCTCCCTCAAGGATGCAGCGCAAATTGCCTCCAACTTAGGGACTAAAAGAGCTGTCTAGTAGCTAGGGTCTTACTCAAGATTTTGAAATCCAAATTACGCATAGAGAGCAGGCGGAAAGCGGTAACTGGCACTCCAGGGTTTTTATTTTTGGGGAGAGGGATGACAGTCGTGCTTCGTGTAGTATCTGGTAGACAGCCCTCCCTCAAGGATGCAGCGCAAATTGCCTCCAACTTAGGGACTAAAAGATCAGCATAGGTCGCATAGAATTCCGCTGGCAATCCATCGGGGCCAGGGGTCTTGTGGGGGCTATGTCTTTAATAGCCTGTTTAATCTCCTGAGCAGTCACTGGGCGTCCTTTGCTTTCCAGCACCTCATGTGTTAATGTTGAGAGGGAGAAATGGTCTAGAAACGCAGCTAACAAATTATCTGCAAGGACTGCTGGGCTGCCATACAGGGTCTCATAATATTGCCTGAACTCGTTGCTTATACCCCGCAGTGTCATTGTGGCTGATGTCAGGTGTGTGATGGGTGCACCTTGCAATTTGGGGCGAATCAGCCACGCTAAGAGCCTCCCTGATTTGCCTTCATCATTGTGTGTTTTTTCAACTTAAGCTCTGTAGACATAGCAGCGCAATCTTTCTAAGATGGTGTGGACTGCTCCTTGGTGTTGAGTAAGCGCCGGTGGTTGACCAGGTAAAACCCCAAGGTTTTATCAATCATGTGAAGTGTGGTGTCCAGTGTACATAATTACGCATTAAGTTCCTTGCTGACAGCCACAGATTGCCCCATACAATGGCCCCGGATGACAACCTTAAAGGCCTCCCACTCCAAGAGAGTAGATGATGCCGTACCCTGGTTTGTCAAAATATTCTTTCATGGCTGTCTGTAAGGCTTCCTTAGAGCACGGGTCTCCCAGTGCCGACTGTTGGAGGTGCCATGTTGGGATCGCTGGCCTGCCATCTAACAGCCTGAGCTCCATGAGTAAGGGGCTGTGATCGGAAAGGGTGCACCGCAGGTACTCTGTGAAAGTAGCGTAGTGGCACAATCTTCCGGAGCAGAGGAACCGGTCTAATCATGTGTGCAAGACATGTGAGAATAGAAGGAGTAGTCCCGCTCCCTACCAGGCTGTGATTGCCAGATGTCTGTGAACTCCTAATGTTGGAGCCACTCCTGAAAACCCGTTGCTATCTAATGGGCCGGTGTCCCTGGCAGTGGGGGGGATAGAGCGGTCCAGCAGCATGTCGGTAACACAGTTGTAATCCCCACCCACTAGCAAATCTCCATTCACCAAATGTCCCAGTGAGGCTGACCGTGTGTGAAAGAAAGGCAACTGGCCATGGTTAGGCACATATATGCTTCCCAGTGTCACTTCTGTCACCAGTGGCCTACACTTTGCTAACACATACCATCACTCCATGTCGAAAATTGTGTTTAGGGGTTCAAAGGGTGTCCTGGCTCTCAGTCATATCAATACACCCCAGGCATATACAGAATAAGAGGCGGTGTATAGTTGTCCGCACCACCTACGCCAGAGTTGCTCCACTACAACCCCCATAAGATGAGTCTCCTACAGCATGGCAATATGTACCCCCCTATGTCTCAAATATCTTTTGATGTTGTGTCGCTTGGCGGCAGATCCCAATCCCCTCGCAATCCAGGACAAACACATCAGCTCTGTGCTTTTGTTGGCCATATGAGTATGTGCGTCGTCTGTAGTCTCCACCTACTCCCCAGCCATGTCCACTGCATCCGCCAAGTAACAGCACCCTAGAGACAGAAAACAACACATGCACAAACAACAAACTCCCCATTCCCAGGGCCGCACGGTAACGGCCAACCGTCAAAGCGTATGGTAACCAAAGAACAGAGTCATAAGCTAGGCTTCATAAAACTCCTCTAAGGGGCTAAGTAGTAGGGTGCTGGAGAGGGTGAGCCAAAGGTCATAGATCTGCCCTGGCCGAAATGTGTCAGCCCCACTAGAGGCCGATCCAGGCCCTATTCTAACAGGCTGTATAACCGCAGTATACTTGGTCCATGTGGGGTTGTCCCTCCCCCTGGGTGCAGTTACATAACCCAATGAATGATCCGCCGCTCCCAATAACACAATCCCTGAGTCATCAGTCCCCAATGTCAAACAAGTTCCTCCACAGCCGCCTTCTCTCGCTCCTCTTCCAATCTGGTTGGTTTCTTAATGACACCCTTACTCCTGGCTTTCTGAGGTCTCTTCCTTGGTCTACGCGTGTTCTCCCTTGTTTCACTGCAGGAGTCAGCTGGGTCCGACCCTGGTGTATAAGTGTCCAGCCAATCCCATGCTGCCCTAGGGTCCTCACAGAAGTAAGTGGTTCTTACCATTGAGGATGAACTTCAATTTTGCCGGGAACATTATTTGTCCCCTAAAGTGGGAGCTGTCCCCTCCAGGATGGGTACTTTATGCAGATGATCTTGTCCAAATTTATTTTCCCGTAGATCTTTAGAAGTTTGGCCACCCGCTGCTGTCTTATTCCAATTCCAATTCCAATATAAGCTTTATTTCGACAAAATGTCATAAAAGCTACGATTACAATAAAAACACATTGCTGTTCTTTAAAGAATCTTACCTAATTAAAGGAAACATTTACGGACACCACAAATACCGAAAGGACTAAAGTGCTGTTTTAGATAAATAGCACCCATTCCCACAAAAACGTATAATGTTGGAATACCTTTTTTAATAACCTGAGGTTTCATAGTGGTCGAAGTTACACCAAAGCTGGAGTGCTTTCATCTTTGGAAATTTAATGCCCAATATCAGGGTTTCTCTGTTCTCTGCAAGTTCATCAAGATAAAGTTATTTTCCTTGCACTTCATGAGTCCCAACAATTGGGCCGTGGATAAAAAGGATGATTTGAAAAGACTGGATAGCTGCTGCTTAAAATAGGTATTTTTCTCCCCCAGCTCTTAGCCACTGTAAGATTAAAGTTGGCCTTGTTCTCCTGGACCAGTACTGCTTATTTTAAGTTATTAACATATATATAACTGTTTGTTCAATGGAAAAGTGTTTATGGTGTCAGTAGTGTGTTTCTGTGAGCTCACAATTAGGAAGCATAGAAGTTATATGCACCTTTTAAATCCAATTTTTTGAAAGGAGGCTTTTGGAATTATTTCCAGGAATCATTGGAAAGACCCCATATTTCTTTTTTTTTAATTAGAATGCAAACATTTTCTCATGGGTCTTGTAATAATAGAGATCATTCGGACCTTGGCAAAAAGAGCTGTGCATCTTGAAAAAAGTGAGTGGTTAAAAAAAGTTTTCCCTTTCCTATACTTTATCACTTCTAAAAGCTTATGAAATTAACTCATTCGGTTTTGGGAGGGAGTCAATTCGGGTTGGCAGTTACCCAACGTTATGCCCCAAGTAAGGTCGAAAGATGTTAAATGTACCTGTTTGATTGGTGCTATTTGTAAAGCTAAACAAATATCGTTAGACTGCAAAATTGTTAATGAGTTCATATTTTAGGCCACTATTTAACAAATCCAAAGGCTATAACCATGAAGTTACAGGAAATATACTGTTAAATATGTCCTTATTTTGATGATTGACCTGGGGCAGTTTTATTGTCACCCTAAGGGTTTACATTTTAAAAATGTCCTTTATATTCTGTCTTTTAATGTATATTATGTGTTAAGTCTAAAAGCTTGCAAGATGCAGTTGTAAAACTGTCCAATACATTTTTTTAAGGGCATTTGCCCGCATAAAACTTTTCTTACTAATATCTTTAATATTATAGCTGGGAAGGTTTGGCAACTCAATAATTAAGATGGCATTTCAACTCACCAGCATTCACAAATACAGCCGTGTCATAATGTAAAATAGACACAAAAGGATTCTGAAGTAAACACACACAATAAACCTTACCAACACAAGCAGTACATAAGATATTAGAACACTTCTGGAGATACACCTAACAGCATTCAGCCAATGGGTCCCAGATTACAAACAATGACATTTACATAAATGCATGCAGCATTTTTATTTCCTGTACCCAGAAATACAGTTAAAAAGAATTTACACTTTTATACAACAATATAATATATCAAATAACATGAAAACATTAAGATAAAAAAATGATCTACTGTCAGATAAGGTAGCATTGCCAACTTCATTATGGTCTTCATATTTGCCTTCATCAGATTTACAGAGAGAGAAGAACATCATTTCACATAATATCAAGCCATGTTCATAATCAGCGGATAAGCCCACACTTATAACAATCAATATGATAAGCTCTGTTTAACCCACATTTAATTAACCTATATTAACCATCTGAATTATTACCGTAAACATTACTATTGGAAAGTATGACCGCACTATCTTAAAAAATTACAATTTGGTTTTCCACATTTGCTAGTATTCTCCATCCTAGTTTTAATTATTTATTAGGTGCATAAATATTGTGAAAACCTTGGCACAAGGCCAACCCATTAATAGTGCACCCAGGCACATGCGCAACCTAAAGCTTTTGGAGATTCTCTACTTGCCATACCCAAATGAAAGTATGAGCTAAAGTATATTTTGTAATATATGAAACTTAGTAATATCAATCAAGTAAAATAATTAGAGCAGTTTGATTCGTTTTTTTACCTTACGGCATTGTTATTGTTACTGTTAATATAACTTCATACAGTTCAACAAATTATACCCAAAAATATATCTCAGCTCTCAGCCAGCACATTAGAGACTAAAACAGCCATGTTTTCAACATTTCCTTGAATTTAGTGAAATCTAGGAAGCAATAAAGATGGAGAGGAAGTTGATTCTAAGCAATAGGGGTCGTAAAGGAGAAGGCTTTGCCACCATATCTAGAGGTGTGAGAACAGGGAACAATCAGTAGCTCCTTATCGCTAGATCCTAAAGTGTGGGAGGGCAGATAGCTATGCAATTTATCCTTTAGGTATGAAGGGGCTGTGCCCCTCAAGGACTGGTGGTTAAGACAGCATGTCTTAAAAAAGATGCAGCAGTATTTTGCACCACCTGGAGCTTAGGCAGTAAGGTGTCATTAGCTGCCATAAACATTGCATTACTGTAATCAAGGCTGCTTATAACCAAGGACTGGGCCAGTGTTTTCCTGGCAGAAGATGGTAGCCAAGGAAAACCCCTCCTTAGAAGTCTCATACTCACAAAACAAGAACAGCAAATTGCAACAATGGGATTCTTCTTGGAAAGTTCCTGATCTAGTTTAACACTCAGGTTTTTTATAGCATGACTAGGCGAAGGAGCTGGCCCCAGCTCCAAGGGCCACCAATCATGGGTGCAGAGGAGCTGAACTTTTCCAAACAGCAAGATTTCAGTTTTTTGCTGTTCAGCTGGTCCTCCAAGCCGCCATTTTCCTCAGACAATCTTGAAAATGATGTTTTGCATCGTCAATGTCTTGCCCCACCGAAATGATCAGCTGGATGTAGTCGGCATATGAGAGTACATCAAAGCCACAAGATTTAACAATCTGGGCTAAGATGGCCACATAGATGTTATACAAAGTCGGGCTCAATGATGAGCCCTGAGGCACCCCCTTGATAATGGAAATTGTGCGCAATTTGAATGAACCCAACATGATCGTTTGACTGCGGCTCTCTAAAAAGTTGGAGAGCCACAGATGAGCCTTGCCCCTGACACCGATCATATGCAGTCTACTGATCAATACTGTATGGAAAACGGTGTTGAAAGCTGCTGAAAGTTCTAACAACACAAGCATGGCATGGGAACCAGCATCCAAAGTGTGGCAGATAGTATCTGCAACTGCCTCCATTGCGGACTCTGTGCAGTGGGCAGCTCTGAATCCCGATTTGCAGGAGTCCAGAATCGTATAGTCCTCCAAGAATGCCATAAGCCATTCTTTAGCACAGCTTTCCAGCATTTTTGTCAGTAAAGGTAGAAGTGCTATGGGGCGGTAGATGGACAGACTCTTTGGATCGGCATTCAATTTTTCAGTATAGGGTAAAGCAAATTGTGGAATTTTGGCCAATTCTAGCGAGATATTGAATAACGAAAGAATAGATGGGGCTAACAAGGTAGCAAGATTTGTAGAAACTCTAGGGGGGGCATAGCTATGCAGGTTAACCAGATTTGGCATTATTCTAGGTATTCCAACAGAATACTGCACTTCAACTCTTTTCCTTAAACGTTTCCGTACATTTTTCTCCATTGCAGTTCAACAACTCTTTAGTTCTGTGCAGCTAAATACCACGTACATCAAATGCTGTCAGAGACCAAGCAGTGTTCACTTGTGATGGGCACAAGGCATCCTTAATGAGCACTATAGCAGAGGTATAGTGCAGCGGGCAGACACACACACTCCTACTTTAAGAGGAAACACCTGGCATATTGTGACCAGTTCTTAACATTAGGATTCAATTTTCTATTTTTTTATTGGAGAAAAATAATACAAATCATACTTTGCTTCGTACAGAATTAAAATAATATTGATAAAAGATGAATTTGGAGAAATATACAGATCAGCTGTAAATTCATCAGTTATAGGAGTGAGAAAAGAGGCCAGAAGATATGAAGCGTAAGTGGATAAAGAAAGAAAATAGATATATACTGGAGCCCTCAGGATCATAAGAGCTATTAAGGAAAATCCAAATGCCGGCAAGCAGGCTTCTAGATTTCCAAGATTCTTTATAGAGTGCTCCACCCCAGCATAATCCAATAATACATTCCCCATAATGATACAGAATATGGATATTAACCAAGCCAGCATTTGGCAACACAAAAATGGGAGATGACAACAGCTAAAAGGATGACCATGACCAAGTTAGGAAAAATAGAACTTGTAGATCCTAAGATAATGACTTTCCTGTTTGTTAGTATAGCATGGCTCACTAGCAGAGAAAGATCCCCAAAAATCTCTATCCAGTATGTATAGCTTTCACAGCAATTTAGATATATATAAATGAGATAATAATAAAAGAAAACAAGAAAAAAATAATTAGGTTGACAGCCACATTTAAATAGTTTTGTTTGGGAGGTCATGCATACATTTAAAATGTTGCTTTTAAGTTCAGCAGCATTAACAAAGTGATGGTCTTCACACATACTAATAGACAAGCCAGACATTTTAATGGATATCATGATTTCATTGGCCATTGCTCGAGTGTTTGTAGTAAACTCTCATCATCAAGTAAAGGCACGTCTTCTAAGTTGATATCCTGGGGCATAATCGCAACACTTTAGATATTTATGAGATCCAGTTCTTGAAATATGAGTAGATTGCAGTTCACTAAAAAGGCATAGTCTGCTATGTGGTGATACAATTGACCCATATGTTAAATAGGAGTTTTAAATCACCATATCATACCGGAATCTGAGAAAAACATGATTGTCCCACAAAGGGGTATATCTCATGAAATGTAGTAATACAACAAATCTAAGCCACCTATGCCAGTTCTGTATAAATAAATCAAGTGCTTTATATTTGACTTTCATACAAAATGGTGCAATGGCAGACGGACAATCCCACATGTTCTGCCACTAGGTGAGCGATCCCCCCTCCCACAATGCATAGTGGGACACCAGTTTCCGCTTCCTCGGCCGCAGAGTTCCCGAGATGCGATGCAGTCGGGACACTGAGCTGCAAGCGAGCCGCTGATAAATCAATACTACGGCTGAGGTAAGAGGAAACTGTACCGGAGTCCTGGATAGTGAAGGAGCGTGGCTCGGGTGGCTCTAGTCTTCAGAGCAGCGGCGCGGTTCCAGCGGCTGCCGAGTCTACATCAGAGCTTCTTTCCTCAGCCTGTCGGCTCACACAGAGGCGTGGCTTGTTAGAAATGGAGGATTAGGCCACACAGGGGCATCAACTACACCTAAAATAGATCTCTCCTGGACCCAGGACATTTTTTGAATATACTGGAGGAAGGTGGGAAAAAAAGCTGGAAGCCTTATCTTGGTGTACCCTCCTGCGTGATCACAACACTGAAGGCAGCATCAGGGGAGAACCACCAGGTTTCCAACCAGGGGTAAGTACCTAATCAAATGTTGGTACATTTGTAGGGTGTCCTGGTTTTTGGGTAGCTGGTTGATTCTCCCCCTGGAACTTAAGGCAGGAGCTGGGAGGTGTGCATTCTATCATCGTAATGGCAAAACATCTAAAAATGGAAAATGTAATGGGCAATCTAAATACTGCTGTGGCCCTTAAAGCTAAAACACAAACAGCTCAAATGAAGACAGCCTCTGCAGCAGCGAGCAAAGCAAACACAAGGAGATGATGGACGGAGCGCTGAAACATTTCAGACACTCACCCCCAGTCACAGATCTGGGTTGAATCCATCATCGTTCTTAAGCTCACTTCGCCACCCCAGTTCAGACACAGCTATATGCAAATCAGTCTTGACCCTGTGCCTCATGGGAACAGTCCAGCCCGAACTGCCGAGCCATGTCTTCCCTGGACCGGAAACAAGTATCCTGGGACCAGTTTCAGGCTAACAGCCCTCATCAGCCAGGCTAGCTTGAATCCAGTGGCAAAGTGAGCAAGGGACCCACGTCTGGGCATACCCTGCCAACTTAAGGTGAACAAAGCAAACACAAGAAGATGATGGACGGAGCGCTGAAACTTTTCAGACACTCACCCCCAGTCACAGATCTAGGCTGAATCCATCATCGTTCTTTAGCTCACTTCGCCACCCCAGTTCAGACACAGCTATATTCAAATCAGTCTTGACCCTGTGCCTCATGGGAACAGACCAGCCCGAACTGCCAAGCCATGTCTGCCCTGGACCGGAGACAAGCATCCTGGGACCGGTTTCGGGCTAACAGCCCTCATCAGTCAGGCTAATTTGAATCCAGTGGCAAAGTGAGCAAGGGCCCCAATTCTGGGCATACCATGCCAACTTAGGGCAAACAAACCAAACACAAGGAGATGATGGACGGAGCGCTGAAACTTTTCAGACACTCACCCCCAATCACAGATCTGGGTTAAATCCATCATTGTTCTTTAGCTCACTTCATGAGGCACAGGGTCAAGACTGATTTGCATATAGCTGTGTCTGAACTGGGGTGGCGAAGTGAGCTAAAGAACGATGATGGATTCAACCCAGATCTGTGACTGGGGGTGAGTGTCTGAAAAGTTTCAGCACTCCGTCCATCATCTCCTTGTGTTTGCTTTGTTCTCCCTAAGTTGGCAGGGTATGCCCAGACGTGGGTCCCTTGCTCACTTTGCCACTGGATTCAAGCTAGCCTGGCTGATGAGGGCTGTTAGCCTGAAACTGGTCCCAGGATGCTTGTTTCCGGTCCACGGAAGACATGGCTTGGCAGTTTGGGCTGGACTGTTCCCATGAGGCACAGGGTCAAGACTGATTTGCATATAGCTGTGTCTGAACTGGGGTGGCGAAAGAACGATGATGGATTCAACCCAGATCTGTGACTGGGGGTGAGTGTCTGAAAAGTTTCAGCACTCCGTCCATCATCTCCTTGTGTTTGCTTTGTTCTCCCTAAGTTGGCAGGGTATGCCCAGACGTGGGTACCTTGCTCACTTTGCCACTGGATTCAAGCTAGCCTGGCTGATGAGGGCTGTTAGCCCGAAACCGGTCCCAGGATGCTTGTTTCCGGTACAGGGAAGACATGGCTTGGCAGTTCGGGCTGGACTGTTCCCATGAGGCACAGGGTCAAGACTGATTTGCATATAGCTGTGTCTGAACTGGGGTGGCGAAGTGAGCTAAAGAACGATGATGGATTCAACCCAGATCTGTGACTGGGGGTGAGTGTCTGAAAAGTTTCAGCACTACGTCCATCATCTCCTTGTGTTTGCTTTGTTCTCCCTAAGTTGGCAGGGTATGCCCAGACGTGGGTCCGATGCTCACTTTGCCACTGGATTCAAGCTAGCCTGGCTGATGAGGGCTGTTAGCCCGAAACCGGTCCCAGGATGCTTGTTTCCGGTCTAGGAAAGACATGGCTTGGCAGTTCGGGCTGGACTGTTCCCATGAGGCACAGGGTCAAGACTGATTTGCATATAGCTGTGTCTGAACTGGGGTGGCGAAGTGAGCTAAAGAACGATGATGGATTCAACCCAGATCTGTGACTGGGGGTGAGTGTCTGAAAAGTTTCAGCACTCCGTCCATCATCTCCTTGTATTTGCTTTGTTCTCCCTAAGTTGGCAGGGTATTCCCAGAAGTGGGTCCCTTGCTCACTTTGCCACTGGATTCAACCTAGCGTGGCTGATGAGGGCTGTTAGCCCGAAACCGGTCCCAGGATGCTTGTTTCTAGTCCAGGAAAGACATGGCTTGGCATTTCGGGCTGGACTGTTCCCATGAGGCACAGGGTCAAGACTGATTTGCATATAGCTTTGTCTGAACTGGGGTGGCGAAGAGAGCTAAAGAACGATGATGGATTCAACCCAGATCTGTGACTGGGGGCGAGTGTCTGAAAAGTTTCAGCACTCCATCCATCATCTCCTTGTGTTTGCTTTCTGCAGCAGCGAGAGCACAGTGCAGCTTAAAATCTCATCCAGGGTCAGTAATAGTGTCAAGCCCTCTGAGTTCGAAGGAAGATATGCTGGAAGGCGGAGCAGAAGTGAGTCTGCAGGGGGTGCCCAGAAAAATGTCCCACAAGAGTTGTTGGTACCACATGGTGGGCTAGGCGAAGGTCTCCCTCCACAAAGAGATAATAAACCTCTGCCAAGAGAAAAACCAGACGACAGGCGATGAAGACAAGGGGAAAAGAAAAAAGGTCAATGATGATAAAAAAAATTCATCAAGCGCAGACATTAATGAAGGGAACACCAGTTCACCGCCCTCTATGTAGAGTCAAGGATGCCCTTGGATATACAGCCTCCTGTACAGAGCCCTAAACCGACTGCCTAGTCTCAAGAGGACGATATCCAGCATTCTTCTGCTGTCCAGAGCAAAACTCTGACTGTTGCACACCATCAGCCTTTAGAAGTGATCTTGGATGTGGAGCAACAAGCCCAGGCACACCTAGAGCCAGATGGTGTTCAAGAAAGGCAATGTGTTATCCAGCAGCAAGGTGAGGAGGGATATTATAGTGGGATAATATAGTGGGATATTAAGGCCATGCTGAATTTGATTCTGGACGAGATTTGAGAATTGAAAGTAACACAAGCAAGTGAAATTGCATATCTGCACCACCGATTATCTAAAATTGAAGAAGCAATAGGCAGCTTTCCTGTAAGAATTCAGGAACCTGAGTCAAGGATCTCACAGCTTGAGGACCAGATGAATGTCATGCAACAGCAAGTCAACCTAGTAAAGAAGGAAAAATCGTAATTAGAAAATTAACTTGACAAGTTAGAAAATCATTCACGCCGCTCCAATTTGCATCTGGTGGGAGTTCCGGAAGGGTGTGAAGGGGTGCAAGTCCTTCAGTGGGTCAAGACATTCATTAAAAAAATGTGTTACCAGAACACTCAGGAGATCTTACAATCATGGGGGCACACTGGGTGCCGGCTCAGCCATATCCAAACTCAAAGCAGCCTTAGGCAATATCGGTAACTTTTGAGGACTTCTGCATAAAAGAGTGGATTCTGACCAGAGCTATTCAAAAGAAACAATTCTCTACTGACGAAGTACCTTGCTGTCGTATCTTCTCGGATATGACAGCAGCTGCGTCACGTCGAAGGAAGGAATCCGTGAAACTATTGTACTTACGCACGCACAGGGAACGCAGGCAGCGATTGTATGACAATTTAAATTAAGGTTTTTAGTGAAAGGAAGATTTCACATGTTTGCTGATTCAGATGATGCCCAGGAGTTGTTGCAAATGATTTGCAGTTGAATATGTTGTCTTGGAAAAGACGCTGAAAGCATAAAAAAGACAGTTTTGATTAATGTGTAAATGGTGGGGGTTAGGGGAGGGGCAGTTCACCCAGGGCGCACCACCATGGCACCCAACAAGGGCGTTCACTACATCAAGAGGGGTACTGTAGGCCATTCCCCTCTCAAGTGGGTCCGGGAGGCATGGGGTGGAGGGAGGCATTTTGGGAGTGTGGGAGCACGGTTAGGAAAAATGAGCAAAGTCATAAGGCACATTGTAATGCTTAGAAGAAAATCTATTTTAAAAAACAGGCTGCAAGTGGGTGAAGGGTATTGAAACAATGGGTCTTAAAATTCGAATAATTTTATGCAATGTGAATGGGATGTCCAATATGAAGAAGTATGATGGTTTAATTAAGTGGTTAACTTCTTTTTCTCTACAAGTTCTGTTTCTCCAAGAGACCCATCTTAAAACGAACACGCTTCAGCTAGGCTGGCGGTAAGGGGTGTGGCACTCTATTTCGGGCATGGGGTTGACTGGGAGAATATTCTATTTCAGAGGGATCCCATTGGCAGGTGGATTTGGATTACAGCCAGGGTCAATGGTAATCCCTTTAATTTAGTAAATTACTATGTCCAGGTAGTCGATGATCCTAAACCAATCATGCAGATCAATGAATTGGCAAAGGCAGCAGAGGGCCCTATAATAATTGGGAGGATTTTAATTTTATCCAAGACCTAGTAAAGGATACTTCAAATAAAATAAAAAAACAGCTGAAGCCGTATACTAAAAAAGGAATGGATATAATGAAGCAAGACCTTCAATTGATAAATCCTTGGCGTAGTGCTCATCTGGATTTCTCGCGATATACCTGTTTTTCACATCAATTTCAATCCGCTTCCTGTATAGCTTTATTTTTATCCCCCAGTCTCTTGGCTGTCTAGGCTCTGAAATATGGGCGAATTCATTTTCGGATCACTCACAGGTGAGAATTAAGTTGGAGGTGGAGGTAAGGAGGAGAGATAAGTCCAGGTGGCAGGTGGATCGTCTAATTCTTTCTAATCAGGAATGGGTAATGAGTACGAAGAAGTGCATAGGAGAGATTTTTCTGATTAATAAGGGCACTGCACCCTTATTCCTAGTTTGGGGTGCTTTTAAGGCAACAATGCATGGCCAGATGGTAGCCTTTATGGACTAATTAGCCAAGATCAGGCAGGTCCATAAAGTTGAACTTCAATCTGCAGTCGATACAGCTCTCCAGAAAAAGAATTTGCGTAGGAAGATACTGATATCAGCAGATGAGCAGTTGTCTACAGCTAAGCAAGAGCTAAGGGAATTTTGTATTCTAGAGGAAATACAGAGTTCACAGTGGTATCAACAGCAGGTATATGAGGAAAGTCAGATGGTAGGGAAATCTCTGGCGTGGTCAACCAGGGTCAGACAGGAAGCAGCATTAATTACTGAGCTGCTGTAACCGGGGCCAGGGGTAACAGTATCTGAAAAGGATGAGATATCTTGCGTTTTTTTGCAGCATTATAATAGCTTTTATGCTATTAAATACACAGCTTCAAATGAGATCATACATAATTATTTTCAGTTGATTACATTACCACAATTGACAAATGCACAATTACAGGAGTTGGAAGCAGGTATTATAGCATCAGAGCTCCAACAGGCTCTGGCCTCAATGTCTTGTGGGAAGGCTTGTGGAAATGATGGCCTTCTGATAGAATTTTACAAAACCATCCCTAAAGAATTAACACCATTTCTGGAGGAGCTTTTTAATTATGTAAAGGGAGGGGGGGGGAGATTCTGTCAATTTTCAAAGAATCAACAATTATTAGCTTTGTCAAGAAAGTGAAAAACCCTACGGATGTAAATTCTTATCAGCCAATCAGCTTAATAATACTGATTATAAAAATGTTATGAAAATCAGGGCTAATCGCAACACCACAGTAGCCCAGAAGATAATTCATACGGATCAGACTGGGTTCATGGCTGGTAGGCTGATGTCGTCAAATACTGGGTTCCTAGTTCATGCGCTTGATTTTTTTCAATGTAAATCAGATGCCTGCACTGATCATGATGGTAGATGCTGAGAAAGCATTCGACATGGTAATTGGGATGCACTTTTTTATGACCTTGGGAGATCTGGCTTTCCTTTTCAGTATATTAGTATGCTTCGTAATATATTTCAAGGGGCCCTCACAAAGGAATTTAAAATTCAAGTTTAGCAGGAACGGTTGAAATAAATAGGGGAACTCAACAGGGCTGTCCCTTGTCTCCTATACTATTTACTTTTATTATCAAACCACTGGCTATGAGGATTAGGGCTAACTTGGTATAGTGCAACCGATAGACAGAATTACATTGGTGGAATTTGAGCAATTCCAATCAATACAAAATTAACCATAAAAAAACAGAGCTGCTTTTATTTAATACCTCTTTTAATATTCTTCCTTTAGATTTTAAGCTACAGGCTTCTAATCCCAATCCAATTAATTATTTAGGGATAAATGCGACTAATTGCTATAAAGAACTTTATGAACTAAATTATGAAGTGATAATGAAAAAGATCAAAGACTTATTGGCTATATGGATACTTCTGCCATACTAGCGCGGGTGGCTATGATGAAACTGTCTATTTTAACCTTGTTGATCTTTCTTTTTTCTAATGTACCGATTAAAATTAGAATTACTTATTTTAAAGAACTGGAGCCACTTTGTGGACACTTTGTATGGAATAAAAAGGTCTCGAGAGTTAGAATTTCAGTGCTCCAGTTAGATATTCTCCAGGGTGGATTGGCACTCCCCCAGATATGTACATACTATGAAGCTTCCCTTATAGATATATTAGTTCGGTCAATAGATGCCAAGGAGTCTCTGGATTCTTTCTTTTTGGAGAAGATGGTGTAAGACGCCGGATCACAACTTTTGGTATTTATGAAGACAGCCAAAATTCCTAAAAAGAAGAGGTATAAAACACTGCAGAAATATTTCTGGATACTTCAAGCATTTTATTCTGCGAACCCTCAGTCTGTTCTGGGCCTACAAATATCAAATAGCCAGTTAAGGTATTGGAACACAATGGCTTTAGAGAACTGGAGCATTTTTGGGTCAGGGGGAATTGTATAACTTGGCAGGACCTTCAAGCAAGGTGTGGGTTAGGTGTAAGCTCTTTTTTTGGTTACCAACAGATCGTTCACTTAGTGAAAAAATGATGCTATCATTCTAATTTACTTTCTTTGCAAATATCGGCCGCCCTGTTTAGGTCTAAGCTAAGGGGGTTGGCAATTGGCACAGACTACTGTAGAGCCGAGGAGAAAGCCATCTGGTGAATTTTTTTTTCACAAAGATCACCTTGACAACACAATGCACTTTTTCCGAGGTTGAGTGGCAGGCGATCTTGCAATTAGGCAATAAGGCCTTGAGAGATGCAAATTATAAAAAGAATGTCTTTTTTATCGCGCCGGATGGCATATTATACTCCTAGGACCCTCCATAGAATGTATCCAGAGGTAGAGGATCATTGCTTTTGTTGTCAGCAGTCAGGGGGAGGCAACTGGGTACATACTTTCTTTTACCTGTCAATGGTTTAGCACTTCTGAGAAAAAATATTTACGATTCTAAGTTTAGGATTACAAAGAATGATTGATCCAGAGACGGGTGTGGTACTTTTTGGCTTTCTTAGGCAGAGGCAGAATATGCCATTGGATAAAGGGGCCGAATCATGTATCGCAATCGCCTCGCTTGTTGCTCAATATTTGATTCTGCAGAATTGGAAGGAAACTAGAGTATCGACCTATCAAGAGTGGCAAAATAAGATGAGCCGAACTAAGAAGTTTAAGGGGGCTTTTGCAAGAAGGGTAGGGTGTGCTAAAAGATTTGATGCAACATGGAGATTAATGGAGGGAATAGAAAATGCAGTAATATAGGCTCTGACAAAATTAAATACTAGTTTTGAATAAAAATAGCCTTAAAAAATAGCAATATTCAAAATAGCATTTTTATTTCAGGTAGCTCACCAAAGAATTTTTATGAACAGGTAAAGAGTGGAATCTAGAGGGATCCATTTTATTTAACTGCTGAAAAAAAAATTATTTATGTATTGAATACTATGGTTATTGGAAACATCAGACTATATGTGTTTGGAGGCTTGCTTGCACTTTGTGTGGAAAAAACAAAAATTCCTTTATTATTCTGGGAAAATGCACTTGAATGCACATCAGGAGCAAAAAAAAAAATCTAGACTAAGGTCTGCATGAATCCAATGCCTTAATCAATGTAATGTAATGTAAGCAAGACTTGTAAAGCGCACTGCCACCCTACGGGTATCCTGGCACTGAAATACACATACCTTGCCGAAGACAGGGATAATCAGAGGAGAGAAGGCTAAAAATTATGCTCTGGGAAAAAGCCAGGTCTTTATTTTTTTCCTGAACTGCATCAGGTTCTCCATCTGTCTAAGTTCAAATGGGAGTTTGTTCCAGAGCCGTGCCGCTGTGGCACTGAAAGCCCTTCCTCCCAATTTAAATCTTCTAAACCTAGGCACTTTCACCAGTTTAGCTGAGGATGAGCGAAGATTACGGCTAGGGACATACCACTCAAATTTGTTCTGCAACGGTATAGGTCCAAAGCCATGTAGAGCTTTAAAAACAATACAGAGTGACTTAAATTGTATCCTCTGGGATACTGGAAGCCAATGAAGCTCTGAAAGAGCCTGAGAGGCTGAAGATCGTCATGGTCTCATTAAGGCTAATTTAGCCGCTATTGTCTGGATCCTCTGAAGTCTCCCGATCAAATACCTTGGGGACTCCAACAATAAGGCATTGCAGTAATCAAGCCGACGTAAGATAATACTTCTTACTATCAGTGCTCTGGTTTGAGTTGGTAGTAGTGGCAAAATGTTTCGAAGCCCTCTGATAAGAGAGAAGCTACGCCCGGCTACTTTGTTCACTTGAGTTTCCAAACTCAGCTTGTCGTCGAAGGTCACTCCCAAATTACGCACAGTCTCAGAGGGTATCAATGGGGTATCCGTAGGGATAGGCCAGAAATTAGCCGGGAGTGGAGATGGGACTTTCCCAGCCACACAGCATGGGATCTCTGTTTTGTCGCCATTGAATTGCAATGAATTGCTTTTCAGCCAAAGTGCCGTATCCTGCATACATGCATGGAAATTTTCCAGTGGTGTAGATTCGTTGCCCTCCAGTGACAGGATAAGTTGGGTGTCGTCTGCATAGTTCACCAAATTGACATGATGAGACTTAATTACAGCAATCAGTGGACTCGTATAGATATTAAACAATATTGGGCTAATCGCAGATCCCTGAGGGACACCATGTTCAATGTTGACAAAGTCTGACTGGTATGGGGAGGGCCACTGCTTGTCGTCTGTTAGATAGGTAAGATTGAAACCAGTTCAGTGCCAAACCCTCTACCCCAATTTCTCCAAGTCTCGTCAGTAGAATCTTATGGATGACCGTATCGAATGCGGCAGACAGGTCCAGCAAAATCAATATAGTTGATTGTCCCCTGTCTGCCCGCACTCGAAGATCATCTAAGACGGTCACCAAAGTAGTCTCCGTCCCATGTCCTGGCCGGAAACCGAATTGCACGTCTTCCAATTTGTTGTTGCTTTCTAGAAACTGGGAGAGTGTCTTGCTAACCAGACGGTCTATGATTTTTACCGGGTATGGTAAAAGAGAGATGGGTCTATAGTTTTTTGGGCATGCTTGATCAAGCGTAGCTTTCTTCAAAAGCGGTGTTATTATTGCTTGTTTCCAGCAGGCCGGTACTAGCCCACTACTCAGAGATTGACCACAGATCAATCGGAGTGTCGGGAAGAGTTCAGGGCCTAGTTCTTTCCAAAATTTATGTGGTAATGGGTGCATGGGAGAGCCTGAAGAAATGCTCAGAGCTATTTTGTTAAAATCCTGCTCCGAGGGAATCTCAAAGTGATCTAAAAGACCCCGCCTGTCTGCTTCTACCTGACCCTCCTTTGAATGTTGTATTGGCTTCCTAGTCATACTACTACAGTCTTCATTTCCAGCCATATTAGCCATTTGCAGGCCATCAATGATGTATGTGGTGTATTATCTTTGGGTATGCTTTGCACCTTGTCAAACATTTCCACGAATAGGCAGAGACATTAATCCACGATGATGTACCTTATGTATTTAGCTGGGAAAAGAATTATTGTTTACATGATTATAAAAATAAGTATATTTTTGGCACATTTGCACTTTATCGAAAAGATACTACTGTTTTGCACTTTTCATAAAATTTGTACAACATGGCTGCTAGGCTTATTAGAACCATTTTTATTTTTTAGGCACATCGGCACTTTGTTAAAAAGTCTTAATATTTTTCCCCCAGGATGTATTTATCCATATAACTGGAGTTATAATCTAGATGAGTGTCTATATGAAGCTAATGCCTTAATTAATGATGTACATTGTAAATGATACTATGAATAATTAATTGGTGTACTATTGGTATCCTATGAATTTGCGCAATAAATAAATAATAAAAAAAAAGACTTTCATACAAAAAGCAGGTTAAGAAAAAAAAAACATCCTAGATAAATTGAAAGCAAAGAAATCAAAGACAGATCCATCTTGAATACTATTTCTTTTTTTTTTTTTTTTTACTTTTTATTGAGGACAAGGTTAAACATAATAGACATCATACAGACATGTGTGTCCGGAGGTTTTGTGCTAGCACAGAATTGACAATTAACCTGAGACCATAGCTTATTACACACAATTTACATTGGATCCACTTATGGCAGGTCTATCCTGGATCAGCACCCTGTCTAGGTTGCGAGGATCACAGATTCCTCCCCTATATTCATTCAATTTTTCCCAAATATGTGTCCATTTAGTGGGACACGCCCTGGATTCGTATACAGTCCTCTCCGTCACCATGCACCAATCCATGTCCTTTCCCCATGCACCCGGTGTTGGTGGTTCTTGCGCCCTCCACAATTTTGCAATATTCCTTTTAGCAATTATCATTCCATGTGTCACCCATATTCTCTCTTTAGGGTTTAAATCCGTAGGGCCCCAAATATTCAGGAGACATAGTTTTATGTTACAGTCAATCTTGTTGCCCCATACTCGCTCCATACACTCCGTCTGGATGACTGTACATTCCCAGAGTATGTGCACAAAAGTGCCCTCCTGCCCGCATCCCCTCATGCATCTGGCCTCAGTGCTATACCCCATCCTTACCAACATTGGTCCCGCGAGGTAGATTCTGTGGAGTATCTTCAATTGTACAAGTCTAAGCCTAGAGGAGATGGCAGTCTCTCTAGGAGAGGCCAAGGCCTCAAGCCATTCCTCGTCCTCAAAACCCACAACATCGTTGTCCCACTTGGTCGGAGAAGAGGGTCCGTCATGTTATTGATAAGTTTTTTATATATTAACGATATGGCTTTCTCCGGGAGATTCCCGTCTAAGACCCTATCTTCTAGCGGGGAGGATTCTGGTGGCGTCTCTCCCTTTGTTGTCGCTGCGAGCAGTGCGTGTCGGATCTGTAGGTACCTAAAATGTTCAGTATTAGCAAGCGCATATTCCACTTGCAATTGGGCAAAGAGGATTACTCCTCCCGCCTTCCATAGATCTCCAACCTTAGAGATGCCTATTAAATCCCAACGGTCAAATCCACGGGTGTGTCATAGATTGCCGAGTAGGTCGGTGTCCCAGAGTGGGGTGGCCAATGTGATCTTACCCTCCCAGCCCAGGCTCCTCGTAGCAGCCCGCCACACTTGGACCGCATGCCTAGTGGGTCCCAACAATTTCATTTTAGCGGGGTTAGTGCCCCTGCAAAACTTCCCCCTGGGAGCAGCCATCTATCCATGTGAAATCCGGGATCTCCCTGCGGCATATATGTACACTGATTTATCGCGGTGAGTTGCGCCGCCCAATAATATTTCTTGATGTCTGGGAGACCAATTCCTCCGTCGTACCACCCTCGTGTAAGCTTCCGAATGGCAATTTTGGGTGATTTTCCGTCCCACAGAAGCTCTCTTAAGGCACAGTCTATGGCTTTGAAGTATTCTGCTCCCACTGGGTGCGGCGTGTTTTGCAAGACATACAAAAACCGTGGAAGGGACATCATTTTGAATAGGGCTGCACGCCCCAGTAGGGACAGTGGGAGCGACCTCCACTGTAGGACATCACTCCTAAGTCGCTGCAGCGGGGGCAAAAGGTTGCGTTCGTAAAAATGAGCCGGGTCTTTAGAAACCTGGATTCCCAAGTATTTGAACCCCGTCTCTGCTTCTGTGATAGTGAAAGCCCTGGGCAAGGAAAGTAGCCCCTGAGGACATAAATGACTGACTTGGACCAATTTATCCTGTACCCGGCAAATCTTCCAAATACTATGAAAATGTTCATCACTCTATTCAGGGAGGCTGCCTGGGATGCTGAGTACAATAAAATATCGTCGGCATACAGTGAAATTCGGTCTTCCCAGTCTTCAGCCCACCTGAGCCCCCTGATAATGGGATCTTTCTGTATCCACATCGCCAATGGCTCGAGCACCAGGACGAAGAGCAATGGGGAGAGGGGGCACCCTGACTGGTACCCCTGCCGAGTTCAAACATGGGAGACTTTCTATTATTGACTACTATTTGGGCAAGCGGTTCTGTATAGAGGAGGCGGACCCACCCCAAGAAGCCCGGGCCAAATCCCAACTTCTTTAATACTGTGAACATATAGGACCATTCGATCGTATCGAACGCCATGGCCGCATCGAGAGACACCACCACTGCGTCCTTGCTGATCGTGTTGGCCCGGTCCAGCACTCCCTGTAGCCTCCGCAAGTTAAGAGAGGTATTTCTGGCTGGCATAAAGCCCGATTGATCCGGGTGCACTAATTTTGTTATAACGCGCATTAAACGAGTAGCTAGTATTTTCGCCAATATCTTGCCTTCTGCATTGAGCAGCGATATTGGCCTATAGGAAGAACACTGGTTCTTAAGTTTCCCACTCTTATGAATGACCACTATCGTTGCCAACCTCTGGTCAATTGGGAGCAGGCCTACTTCTCTACTCTCCTGAAACATTCTAGTCAGATATGGTGCGATTTTACTCTGGGCAAGTTTATATAATTCAATGGGCAAGCCATTTGGGCCAGTCGCCGTGCCCACACGTAAATTTAGTATGGCCTTCTCTACCTCTGTGCTGTTCAATTCTAGTTCCAGGTCCGACCGTTCTTCATCAGAGAGCATGGGTAACGAAATGTCTCAAAAAGGAGTGCGCATCTGTTTCTACGTGTGGCGTCTGGGACGCATAAATGCCACGATAGTAGTCACCAAATGCGTCTACGATCTCCTGGGGCTCAGTGAGTCTCTTACCGGACTCTACCACGAGTTCCACCACCACTCTATTTGCCTGTCCCCTACGATCTAGCCAGGCCAGTAATTTCCCGGCCTTATCCCTGACTTCATAGATCCTGCTGAGCGTTGCCCTGTATTGTGTCTTGGCCGTGTCAGTGGCCTAGGCAGTATATTCTTTTGTTTTTAACTTTAAAGCGTGCCTCGTCTCATCTAAGTTCGCTTCTCGGAGGTTTCCTTCCAGTTCCAGTATATCTGTTTCTAAACGCACTAACTCTGCCTGTTTGTCTTTTTTAACCCCCGCGATTTGAGAGATAGCGGCACCTGGGATCACGACCTTGTATGCCTCCCACAGTGTCTGGGCTGAATCCACTGAGTGCTCGTTTTCTTGAAAATAAAGTTCTATATTGCATACAATTTTCTCTTTTATCTGGGGGATCTTAAGATACCACGGATTAATCGGGACTGTCCTACCGATTTTGGGTTCCCCCACTCCTATCCGGACCCAGATGGGCGAATGATCTGATATACCCCTGGCGAGGTGGTTCACCTCTCTAATGTTTTCTAACTGGTCTGCCGGTGTTATAATATAGTCTATCCTAGACATGCTGCGGTGGGCCCCCGAGTAGAATGTATATTGTTGTTCCATGGGATGGAACGCCCTCCAAGTATCCACTAGACCCATTGCTCCCAGAAAATTATGAATTTGTGTACGAGCAGGTGGTAGGTCCCTCGGGGGCCACCGATCTAAAGAATCAGAAACAATTGAGTTAAAGTCGCCCCCAATCATGAGTCTACCCTCTGGTGGGGCGAGCAGGAGATCGCCAAGATCCCTGAGTGCCGGGGCCTGAAGACCCGGCGGTATGTATACTGAGACTAAGTTTAATGTACGCCCCTCCCATGTCCCTGAGGCTGCCACGAATCTACCCAAGTTATCTGTCCATGTGCGATCCGTCCTCATCTGGAAAGTTTTCCGAGTCATTATACCCTCTCCCTGAGACCCGGAACCAAACACAAAATGTACTACGAGTTTGAATCCCCATCTAGTCAGTGCGTTGCATGCGTAACCTAGTAAGTGTCTCTTGGAGTAAAATCACGTCAGGGGAATGATGTTTTATATATTGGAGCACCACTTCCCTCTTTATCTTATCCCCCAGCCCATTTACATTCCAGGACATCAATTTAAGTCCTTGTTTCGATGTTGGCACCATATTTGCATGGAGTATTAATCTGCACCATCAAGGGGAGACCTCTGTGTGTCTCATTGCTCTGTTTAGCATCTGTCGCCAATCTAACCCTGCCAAGCGTCAGTCTCACCTTGTCCAGTGTATGAAGTGTGATATCACCAGCTTGCCGTCTAGTGTCAACCTTGTCCAAACTGTTCATGAACTTAACTAAACATCCCCTACCCCCTTCCTGTCACCGGTATATTCTAACTGCTCCTTAGTGTGTTTGATGTAAAGTGTGTCAGAGGTTCTCGGTGACTGGAGACCCACCCCCCTCATTGCAAGTAACTTTACACCCCTCCCCTCCTCCCTGCATGGCGGTATCGGAACCTCCCGCCACCCCAAATTTGCAGAGTGCCTATCGCCCACCCCTTTAACTTGTGGTGCGTGTGCCAACCCCACACCCATTCAACAATTGCATTAAAGAAATACTGGATCAATGCTCTGATTCCCCGAGCAGCCCCATCTTACTTTACATTGTGCAATCTCCCGTCCCAGATAATGGACAGTCCGTTACATCATATCTCACCCTCACTTGCTTGTCATCCAGAAAGCCGAGTTCGTACGGGGCTCAGAGAAACAGTTTCTGTGAAACATTTGCAATAACAGTGAAGAATACAGACCCGTCCTCATTTGCCACCATCGGCCGCCAAGCTCTCGCCTGGTGGGGTTTCCGCTTTTTGTTCCACTCGAGATTTCCCTTGTCTGTCTCGTTGGCTTTGGTGATTTTTCTTCCCCACTAGTCGCCATCCATCAAGCCAATCCCATGCCTCTTCAGGGGTGACGAAAAACCAAACCTTCCCCTCTGATTCCACTCTTAACTTGGCTGGGAAGAGCATCGCATACTTGATGTCCTTATCCCGCAGGGCTCTTTTAATTTCAAGGAAACTGCGTCGTTGACGTTGCACCCTTAGCGTAAAGTCTGGAAAGAAAGTCACTTTACTATTTTCGAGTTCAATTGGAGGTGTTGTGCGAGCAGTTTGTAAAATGATGTCCCTGTCCCTGTAGTTGAAGACTCTCACCACTATAGGCCTCGGAGGTGCACCAGGTTTCGGTCTACCTCCGGGCACTCTATGTGCCCGCTCAATCGTGAAAAATTTTGACAGCCTTGGCGGCTTTAGATAGGTCGTGACCAGTTCCTCTACAAACAAGTCCGTTGCTTGCCCTTCCGCTCGCTCTGGAACCCCAAGAATTCGTACGTTATTGGGCCTTGAACGCCCTTCGTATTCATCCAGCTGGGCTTCCATCCTTTCACTGCAGATCTGTAGGTCGTTCACCCTCTGTTGAAGGGTGGATGTGTCTTTTACTAGGGAACTTGCGGTCGACTCAACTTCTTTGAGTCTAGTGTTCATAGATCGCATATCGGCTCTTATTAAGGAGACCTCCGTAGACACAGAGTCAATCCTGGACTCCAGTAACGTTCTCACCGTCGTGATGGCCGTCATTAATATCCTGGAGGATCAGTTCCGGCGCGCCATCGACATCCTGCCGCTTCTCAGGCAGGTCTTCTGCATCTGTGTCTTTGGGGCTCGCACCCTTACTCCAGGCGTACTTGTACAGTTTGGCCTGCATGGTGGACTTGGTACTCCGGCCTCTGGCCATGCTGGGGCCGTGTGGGCACCTAAGTCAGATGATCGGTTTTGGCCAGGCAGTCTCCCTACGTCACTGGCTCAGGATATCAAGATTCTGTCCGCCCTCCGGGACGGCTCGGATGGTTGAGCTGGCCGCCACATTATTCGTTGGTCACTTTCACCGAGCTATCTCTCACTCTGTGTGTGTTTCCTCCTCAATGCCATGCAGGCCTTGTCCTCGGCCGGCAGGCCGCTGAAGTTTCTCAGAGCCCTCTTTGATCTCTTGATACCCCCACCCGGAGCAACAGAATATGGCCCAAGCGCGCTAGCGACCACTATCAACATCAGGGTGTGAGAGCCTCCTGGTCAGTACCACCACTACGCCCCCATCGAGGCATTGACGGAGAAGCAACCATTCATTCAAACTGCAAGGCAATCTCGAGTGCCCACGATGTTGAAGGAGCAGAATAATGGGGGCAATGCCGTGAGAAACAACAATGCTGGTACACTCATTCAAAGTCCCAAGAGGTTGCCTTCCGAGAAGCGCATCCGGCAACACCGTGGAACCCGGCACTTAGAATCGTCGCATTGCCAGCTCCACACATGATTCTCCGGTACCAGCTTATACTGGGTGTGTCCTCGCAGCAGTTCAGAGCTTCTCGGGGTATTCTTTGTTCTGGCTGGGACAGCCGAGCATGCGTCCCAGTCGTGAGTGTAGTCCGTAGGGCCGTAGAAGTGCGTGCACAGTGCCGTCTCCCAGTCGCGGCCGCACCCCCTAAGCTCTGGGGTAATTCCGATTGACGCGATGTAGGCCACGATCAATCCCCACAGAGGCCGCCCACTGCTCACCAGTATATCACGCGCCGGCGGGGCCGCTGAGGCTCGGACACCAGCCAGCGCGGACAACAGTCAGGGTCTCCCCAGGCTGCACGGGTCACCGGGTGCTCCGCTCACTCCCTCACCAGACGCCGATGTTCGCTGCAATGGCCGGAGTCAGATCGCCCCTCCTCCACCACTCGCACTGTGTTACCGGGACAGTCGTGCAGTCGAGCCGTTCGCCGCCGTGACATCCTCAGTCCGCCCGGTTCTTGGCTCAGAATGTTCTCGCTGTGCTCCGGTGCATAGAATAGCTATCCTGCACTCAGTATCTACGGATCATTGGACGGATTTTTGTTAGAACGGGTGTGTTTGGACGGAGCCGCCTTAAGAAGGTGCGGCCATCTTACTCGGCGGTTGGCCACGCCCCCCTTGAATACTATTTCTGATCGTGTGAGAAATCCTGATATTATGAGATGCCAAATAAGTATGATGCCTATTAAAGATGATTAAAATCCGGGAGGGCCCATACACCTGGGTTGACAGGACATTTTGTTTTCTGTCACACCTTGATTTTTTTTTTTTTGTAAACTTATTTGTGCAGTTGTTTTTCGAATTCCAGTGTTATTAGGTGTCCCAGTGCCATGGTAACAGAAAAAGGCACAGTGGTGCCAATAACTCAAAGTAAAACAACATCTGATTAGTTGAAGTGACTGTATTTATGCAATTTGCAGTAGTTCCAGCCTCATTTCCTGCACAGATATGGATATGACTAGGTTCACACGTGGTGCAATATGTTCCTATTTCTTTAGGAATTAGCCTCTTTTTGGGGATTAGACTAAAAATAAATTGGAGATTTGCTTCAGGAGGAGGCCATCCTGTTCCTCAAGACCCTGAAGTTGAGGGGCAAAGCAGAAGCCCTCTGAAATCAATAGTTTGGGAGTTCTTCATAATCCCACCTGCCAAGAAAACGGTCTCTGTGATGAAATTTGCATGCAAAATCTGTGACACGAAGTGCAGCAGAAAAAGGGGAAAAAGTACTCCTTTTGTACTAGGCATCTCAAAGCATGATGTTACCCCAGTTCAATGCTTCTAAAAGGAGAATGCAAGAAGAACAACATGTGTATACATCTGGCACTGTCCTACAGCATGTGGTTGCTCTTTGAGATTTACTTCCTTCAGATGTCTTTACAGCCCAACACCAGGACTCTGATCAGTGCTGTGGCAGAGCTGTAATCATTTATCTTGACTGTGGCAAAGTTAAAACTGTTGGCAAGCAGGCTGCCATTGCTTGAAGGGACCAGGTGGTAGCTCATCAAGCCACTTGCAAATATATTTATTCTTTAATATCTCCTCCCAAGTTTGGACACATATTTCTTTAAATTAATTTGAATTTCATCCCGAAGGTTACCCAAATTCTTTTTAAACAGTTTAAAAGAATCAAAAAGGTTTCTTTTTTAACTCCATTTATTAGTTTAAAAATAGAAAACAAATATGCTGTTTGTGATGTCTATCCTTAACTGGCAAAGTATACTCATATTGACCTGTTTATAGTAATGTTAGAGTTGCAAAAAGGGATTGAAATATGGGTACTTTTGTGAACTAATCTATGAATTAATAGATTAGTTCACAAAATACTGCATTTTAGTGGCTTCAATCCTATCTTCCTCATCAATACTCATTAGATAGGTTGCAAAATGCAGTCTACTATGAATTGATACTATCACACAGATGGTGCCCTGCTGTGGTTATTAGGTGCCATTTATGTGACCACGTTGCAAGGGCTAGACATTGTGACCCACCTGGCAGGGGCAGTGGCCAACCCCATGGGCAAATATTGTGGTAGTACTGCTGTACCTCATGGGGACCTCGTTGGGTTCCACTGTAGTACATTAGTACTGATGAGAAAACCAGCATTTTCTTAGTTCAAAGCACTTGTCCAGGGGCTCAGGGTGTGCTTGCCATGCCCTGCTGCATACATGCCATTTTTCCCTTTTATATTCTGTATTGGCAGCCAGAAACATGAGAACAATTCTCTCATGTTGTGGCCAGCCAATCAGAATGCTCTGGTACAGTGGTAGGAGGACCTTCTAATTGGATGGCCAACAGGAGGAAACAACCTCACCCAACCAGGTTTGAGATTTGTTTTTATTCCACAGGAATACCATGGTTTCAGTACTGCTGGACCAACAGTCCAGATATCTATAACATTTTCTGAGAGGTTTTCATACCAAAACCAGCCCGCCCTTAAACAAACATTTCTCAAAAACAGTTGAATGAATTTACACCAAATCACTAAAAGCATGCTTTTTGAGTAATTTTGTGACAAATGTGGAGTAATTCCATTCAGCCATTTTTTTCTGTATTGAACAGTAAACTTTCCTATAGGAATTAAAATGAGAAAATACACTTTTGGGACCCTCATTTTTTGGCCCTCGCTTGATGGAGGAGTGGGACTCTTTCCATGAAGAAGCAAGTGGATTTTTTGTGAAAGGTTTTGTGCCTCTTTGGACTCCTCTACACACTCCTCCTAGGCATGTGAATCTCATTCTTCTCTCTCTTATTTGAGTGAGAGAACAGCCTTTGGGAGGAGGAGCACTGACCCCATCATCAATCTTCCCACAGCCTCCCAGATAGCAAAATTTCTCTGGCGACAACCTGCTGGCCATGTCAGACATCCACTGGGGTCAATCTGCAGGGCCTAGGCAATTATCTACAGACTCCACCACCTCAACCACCATCACCACAGGCAGCTCACAACAAAGTTTGCAACCAGTATTGTGTAGGTGGAGACATGGACAACTCCCCCTGGGAAAAAAATAACAATTCCCACACTACTACTACTCACTTTCCAACTCACTCACTCACTCAAGCAAACAGTTAAACTAAATTTTCTATGCACCATTTACAAATCTACATTTTTTAAATCTGTGAACACACCTTTGGAAATAAAGCATTATAAAATCTAACCTAAAGTAATGTACTTTTCCATGTATTAATTGCCATGCTACGTATTTACACAACTAAAATGTAAGACAAACACCATTTTATAAGCCTACATAGTTCATGAACGGCCCGGAAATTAGATTAGTTCATCAAAAAATACGTATTCACAAATGATTAAGAAAATATTTAAGTAGTTTTTTTCAGTTTTTGTATTCTTAATTGAAAATATATTACACATTTGATAAAAAATAATGTATACAGGCCTTGGGGTGGGTGCAAGGAAAATAAATAGGGATTTATATCACAGAAGACCATTAAAATTTGAGGGCTCTGCAAATTAAAAACAAATCAGTAACATTAGGGACCTAGGGGCATATTTACAACGCAGTGGCGGAGGATGGTGTTAGCCTCCTTGGCTAAACACCACGCTCCGCCACTTCTGAAACGCAAGGCTGCACCATATTTAGAGCAATATGGTGCAGCCCTGCATTTCCCCCTGCGCTGGTGCTAAATTTAGCAGCCTAGCGCCAACGCAGGCACCCTTGCACCATAGTGCAAGGTGTCCCTTCCTGCACATTTACAATCGTTAAATGGCGTTTTGTCACTTCTATGTGTGCTGCTCAATGCAGCACACATAGAAGTTACAAAATGTCATTTTTTTCCAAAGATTGCATATGTGCAGGAAGGGTCACCTCCCTGCACATAAACAATCAATGGG
The DNA here is from genome assembly GCA_963921515.1 of Calotriton arnoldi. Taxonomy (NCBI): domain Eukaryota; kingdom Metazoa; phylum Chordata; class Amphibia; order Caudata; family Salamandridae; genus Calotriton; species Calotriton arnoldi. Next base: position 6,116,238 of record CAWUFW010000089.1, on the reverse strand, counting down.
CTTTTGCTGTTTCTATGTGTGCTGCACAACGTAGCACACATGGAAACAGCAAAAACAAGGAGAAATTACACATTTCTCCTTGTTTCGTCTGTTTAAGACCAGGTTTTCCCTGGTCATAATATTGATGAAGTCTCCTATTTACGCTGCCCTTGTAAATAGGGGGCAGCGTCAAAATCAATGGGTGTTGCGGTGGAAGGCCCACCGCAACACCCATTGCCCTCCCCTTTCACGTTAAGTACTGCATGAAAGGGTGCTTTCTTCACAAGGCAGCGTTAAACCACGTTAAGTGGCTTAACGCTGCCTTGTAAATAAGGCAAAGCACATATCACTACAGGAACGTCACTAAAAGTGATGTTCCTGTGGCAAAAGGGGCTTGGAAATATGTCCCTAAGTGTATTTACATAAGGCCATATTCTGAAAAATTATACAAGCATAGCTCAACAAAAACAAAATATGCATGTGATTAAATAAATTGCTTTGAGTTGCCATGAAGTGCTCAGCAATCACTCATAACAGTGAATGTGCAAATTATTTCCCATGTGGATCTCAAGGTTTGAGAAAAACGGATTATTACTTTTAAAACATTGCTGTGACTCCTAAATGGAATCTGTTACTGTGTTATCGAGGAGAAACCACATTTATGTTATAATGACTAATTTAAAAGAAACTATACAGGGTATAGTAAGATTATTTTTATTTACTAACATATTTTTTTAGCTTTGCAGTGGGGGCAGTGGAGCTCTTTAAAAACAACAGACATCAGGAGAACAAGATAAATCAGCGTATGAAAAATGAAATCTGGCTATGGTGAGAGAAGAGACTTGGGCATATTAGGCATGTAGGTGCGTGCTGAAGTTGTTTATTTTAAGAGCTTTTTTTCTGCAGTGGTTCCATATTCGTGAGCAATGTAGAAGAAGGTTGAGTTAGAGTTTTGGATTTCTAGGATTTAGGTTTTTACTACAGAATTGCCAAATTTCCACCTGTGTTACTTCTTCTTTCTGAGGTATGGAGTTTGTAAACAAGATATAAGGGGTAGCCTACTGTGTCTGTAGACCCAGGTAAGTGACAAGGCCCATTTTCAGTCATGCTTTTTAAAAGCTCTGGCCTCCAGTTCAGATATCTTCATTGCATCTTTACTTTCAAATGTATTTCTTACTAAAAGGTCATTTGAGATAATAGCATATCTCTCAAACACATTCAGTGACTTGGAGTCTGGAATTTAAAAATTATGTGTACAACACAAACAATGCTCCAGAATTCAGAATATAGGTTTATATCATTCATGGTACTTTAGTGTAAACAACATTAGCAAAGAGGCAGAACTTACCTTTTTATGCTCCCAAATTTTTGAGAATGTCCTAAGAATTTCCCAAAGTCAATGTGGAACATATGGCCTGTGCTTGTTAGCATAATATTGTCATTGTGTCTGTCACAGACTCCAAGGATAAATGTAACCACACACCATCCAGCACAGGAATAAAAAAAATTCTCAGATGCCTAAATAGAAAGTATAAGGGATTAACACAGCATTTTCCACTTTTTTCATTGCTCATGTCTACTCAACTACAAATGTAAAAATCATACATCAAAAAGTGAACTATACAGATTCACCATAAATCGTTTACACATTACTGGGTTAATGAGGTGGGGGGGGATTAGTATGAAGCTGATCTAGTGGTTATCATAGCAACCGAACTATGCTTACAGTAAACTATTTTAAATATGTGTATTTGTTTTATGTAGAAACAAATGTACAACTATATATATTTGACCCTGTTGAAGGCTATGGCTGAAACACGTTGGTCTCATGTCTGCATCTATTGTGATAATTGAATAAAAATAAAAAAAACTGACAAGGTACTGGTGCCTGACTGTCTTTGGAAACATTTTTGGAGATAATAAATATATATATATATACATACACACACACACATATATATATATATATTCATAAAAATAAGGAAACCCCGCCTGGCAGGCCCATCATTTCAGCGATGGGCAGTCTCTTTGAACCCACCTCTAGGTACTTGGACTCCTTTCTGCAGACTTTCGTGAAAAAGCTCCCAGCATACATTCAAGATACAAGAGATTTCTTGAACAAAATCAGCAATGTGGCATGGAAGGACTCCTACCTCCTAATCACACTGGATGTGACCAGCCTCTCTACGAGCATAGTGCATGAGGATGGACTGCGAGCAGTTCGTCATTTCCTCAATACTCGGCCCATCTCTTTTTATCAACATTCAGGGATGCTGTTAGAGATGTGCAGACTTTGTCTACAGAATAACCATTTTATGTTTGGAGGAGACACGTATAAACAGTTACAAGGGACGGCGATGGGCACCTGCTTCGTCCCCAGCTATGCTAATTTGCATATGGGCTGGTGGGAGGAGCAGGTGCTCAGAGTCAAACATGAGAGGGAATGGAAGGCTAATATTGTGACTAATATTGTGACTTGGATCAGGTTTATTGACGACCTGTTTGTGGTGTGGGATGGCTCGTTGGACGCAGCCAAGCAATTTGTACAGGAATTGGATGAGAATGCTTTGAATCTCAGAGTCACAGAGAACATCAGCCAATCTAGGGTATCATTTCTTGACCTAGAAGTATATATCAAAGATAATGCAATCCACACCCGCACATTTAGAAAGCCCACAGCTGGGAAATCCATCCTGCACGCCAGGAGCTTTCATCCTCAGAAACTTAAAATGAGCATCCCTTATGCCGAACATCTGAGGATGAAACGCAACTGTAGCGAAGCATCAGCCCTTACAGAAGCCCAGACATCCCTAACCAAAAGATTTGTGCAGAGGGGCTACAATCCCCAAGTTTTGGATCAGACACTAGAGAAAGTCAACAGAATTGAGAGGGAGACAATACTCATACCCAATGAGGAAAAAGCCAGTCATAAGAGAAAAACTACGGGAGATCAAATAAGAATGATCACTGGATACAGTGCCTACCAGTCTAGGGTGAGAGACAGTCTGAGTAAGCACTGGCATCTGGTGAAAAGAGATCCAATCTTAAGTGAGATTCTACCATGCAAACCTTTAATCACTTTTAAAAAGGCCAAATCAATGAGGACTGATCTAGTGAATAGTAGCCCAGAGGTGGGCAGAGCAGAAAGCTGGTTAAAAGTAAGCCCCGGCTTTCTTAAATGCTTTAAGTCTAAAGCTTGTAAAATTGCATGCAATGAAAGACAGGTAATAACACCCCTCATGACCAGCCCTTGGAAGATCAGGTGCACACTGAATTGCAGAAGTGACTACGTTGTATACATCTTACGATGCACCTGCCCGAAACTATATGTGGGTAGCACCATTCACATGGTGCATATCCGAATATTACAGCATCTAAGGGCAGTGAAAAACAACGATAAGAACTATGTAATTGCTCGCCACATTAATGAATTCCATAGAGGCAACATAAATGACCTGTCTTATTTTGCGGTAGATCAGGTGCCTAAACTAAGAAGGGGTGGAGAACGTGAGGCCAGATTACGCCAATTGGAGTCGAGATACATAATGCTGTTTAACACAAAGATCCCTTTTGGGTTGAATGCTGAAGAGGATCTACATGTCCATCTGATGTAGTGAGGGTAAACAGAAACAGAGATTTTATGCATTTACTTTTATAGCAGGGTAATTGTTATTGTATGGATGGAGACGGACGCAAATGGAGGTTTTAGTGATGTCAATTGCTCCTTTCGGTTTTTAACATCATGATTATGTATAACTCCATAAAATGGCAGAGCATCTATTGATGTAATGAGGACATTGGGATGAATGTACATGATGAAGTTAGATCAATTGATATACTTAGAGTCCCTAGGCAGAGTTTAAAAAGCTGCCCTTTTATTTTTAGAGGAGAAAAAGGTTGTTTTCACTTGTACTTTATTGTCCATGAAGAGGTTATATACTTCAATTGTGATCAAGATATTTCATGCACTTGCACTTTACAATGGCATATTTGCACTAGCACTGGCACTTTCAATCTTTTAACAACCGAGCATTTGCACTTTTTGATTCTAGATGTAATATAACCGAAATTGGAAACTACCTGTTCCAGCTACGGTAAATGGCTAAAGGCACAGACAAGCCAGATGAGCAGCACTTGCACTTTGACGAGACCTATAGTTATTTGATTAAGCATTAGACATTCATCATGTTTATACCGCTTTGGAATAGATTTATGTCTGTCATAACACGAGAGATGAGTAAGTCCATGTGAAGTACATCCTATGCATTGATTGTTTTTTATCATTTTATGCATTTTGAATTAATTATGTATAAATTTGTGAACTGAGGGAATTAGTAATAATGAAATGTATAATAAGATGTATTATTATCAAGTAAACCCAGCAATTGGCAGTACACCTGAGCATCTGAGCATCTGTATGCACCGATAGATTTTGTGGAAGATTAGTTAATCCAGTATATGCCAGGGTTTCTTTTGCACTAGCACTTTATTGCATCAATTTTCAGATAACAAATGGTTCCTCAGTCTTTCCATTTACTGAATGTTGCTAAGGAAACAGGACTGCGTTACAGTGAAACATGAGCCCCGAGTTTGGAATTTGTAAATAATTTGTGACAATGTTGTTTTAATTGTCAATATATTAGAAAATGATAATTTAATGAATTAGGAATGACATGCTTAATTTCTAAGTCCAGACTGTACTGGAGATGCGCTGCTACCCATGTTACCTTCTTTTTAGCAACTGAAACTATGTTCAAGTCTGTCTTCCATATCCATACTGAATTACGAACCATGTGACTGTGTGACTCTGCTTTTTAATGGTGCAGAAAAATGACGATTGTAGTGTAAGCAAGGCAGGAAGTGCCGAAACGCGTTACTGCATATATTTGAATAAACTAAAGACCTAATCGTTGATCCTACATCCGTGTCGGTGTCCGTTTCTTGAACAAGTGAATCGGAAGTGGAGTTGATATATATATATATTCACTGAAAAAACCATAGGTTTTAGGGACAGTTATAGTTAGTTGGACATTGCACTCGTACAAAACCCGTGAAATTCCCCCGTTATAGTTAGTCCAGCTAACTATAACTCGCGCCCGCAATGCACTGCTGATGACGTCACATATTACATCACTCATGACATGGTCAGTGACATCACTGATGACATCACTGATGACATCTCAAATGACATCACTGATGACATCACTGATGACATCATCCAGTGACTGTGTGTTTCTGTAAAGTTTATATATTTTTAATATATATAGGAAAAGACGTATTGAAGAATGAGTGGGTGTGTAAGGGTCTGTATGGATGATTTAGTAGGTGCGTGACTGACTCTATAAGTGAGTGATTTAACGTATCTTACTGAATGCATGGGTTAGTGACTAAACTGGGTGAATGTCTGTATCCGTCTGTCTGTTGCTGTGTAAGTGGCTGCATGTGTTTGTGAATAGCTACATGAGTGTCTATATGAGTTATTGAATGCTTGTCTGAGTATCTGTATGGGTGCCTGAGTGTTTGTGTGGGAGGGGTGTGTGCAACTCTGTGCATAGATGTGTGAGTGGGTGATTCACTGGGTGGATGGTTTCAAGAGTGCAACTGTGATAGACTGTATGGGTGGGTAAGTGTGTGTAAGAGTGTGTTAGTGAGTGAATGTATGTCCCAGTGGTACATGTGTGAGTAACTACATATGTGAAAGGCAGTATATATGTGTGTTGGAGTATATAAATAGCTATAAGCGAGAGTGAGTGATTGTGATAGTGGCTGTATGGATGAGTGTGTGCTTGTATCAGTGATTGTATAAGAGCGTAAGAATGTGCTACTATTTGTATGAGTAAGTGAGCTGGTGTGTGTATAACTGTATAGGTGAGTAAATGGTAGTGTGTTTAATTATTTGCATGACTGACTAGGTGTGTGAATACCTCTATGGATGAGTGGCGGTGTTTGAGTGTCTATATAGGAGTATGAGTGCATATGATAGTCCTGTACTGAGTGACCGTAAGTATGAGTGACTGTACGGGTGAGTGAGTGGATGTGTGCGTAGACCTAAGAATCAGTGAGTGGGTATGTAGTTATTGGTGTTGGAGTGTCTATGGTTTTGCGAATGGCAGTCTGTAATTTAGAGTGGGTGTATCAAAGGTTATATTAGGGTGTGAGGAGGTGCATCAGATTATCACGTGGATGATGTCATCAGTGATGTCATTTGAGATGTCATCAGTGATGTCATCAGTGATGTCACTGACCATGTCATGAGTGATGTAATATGTGACGTCATCAGCAGTGCATTGCGGGGCGCGAGTTATAGTTAGCTGGACTAACTATAACGGGGGAATTTCACGGGTTTTGTACGAGTGCAATGTCCAACTAACTATAACTGTCCCTAAAACCTATGGTTTTTTCAGTGAATTTCAAAGGTTTTTAAATGCTAATTTGTAACTATAACGTCCCTGAAACCTACGGTTTTTTCAGTGAATTTCAAAGGTTTTTTAAATGCTAATTTGTAACTATAACATGTCTGAAACCTACAGTTTTTTCAGTGAATTTCAAAGGTTTTGTAAATGACAATTTTTAAATGTATTAATTGTTATATAAATTTTTTTCATACTGATTTCCAAATTTTTTAGAAACAATTTTTTTTTACATATTTTATTTTTTAAATTACATTGTAATTACATTATACATTACATTACAAAAATACTTTCTCAGAATGAATTACTTTAGTTTAATTACTTTGCACATAGGCAATAGACTTTTAAGTACAGTAGTTACAGTTGTTGCAATGGGCAACACATTTTCAAACACAATGCAACATTCAGCTCAATGTGAATTTCTAGTTAAATGCAATTAGTTACTTTATGGATTACTTTTCTAACCACATTACTGGATCCTAGATTCAGTCCTGGGACATCTCCTGTAAACAGTTGAGTAAAAGCGTTTTGGTTACAGTCGTGATTTTTAAGGAATATTATTGTACTTTAAAAGTTCACACTTAGAAACTTTTTCTCATAGAATCACCAATGTTATCCTATGGAAGGAAATTCACTTAGAAGTTAAAAACTGTTATCGTTACTTTTTCTTACTCAGTGTTGGATCCTGGATCCAGCACTGGTGCATCTCCTGTAAACAGTTGAAAGAATGCGTTTAAGTCATACAGGCGATTTTTTAGGAATATTTGTAGTTTGTGAAAATCGACACTGAAACTTTTCTGCTGAAAACCAGACAATGGATTCCTATGGAAGGAAATTCAAGTTACTGGTAAGTACGGTTAAAATTACTTTTCAGGATCAGTACTGGGCTGAAAGATGCAGCACTGAGGTCTCTCCTGATAACAGGTGAGTAAATCGGAATTCGTATTTCGGCTGATTTTAGAGGAATATTATAAAGTTCCAAAACTCCACACTTAGAAGAATTTCCAAGTGAAACCAGTCAATGTTAGCCTATGGAAGGAAATTCAAGTTACTGGTAAGTACGGTTAAAATTACTTTTCAGGACCAGTACTGGGCTGAAAGATGCATCACTGAGGTCTCTCCTGATAACAGGTGAGTAAATCAGAATTCGGATTTCGGCTGATTTTAGAGGAATATTTGTATGTTTCAAAAATCAACACTTAGAAACTTTTTCAGCAAAAAGCAGGCAATGATATCCTATGGAAGGAAATTCAAGTTACTGGTAAGTACGGTTAAAATTACTTTTGAGGATCAGTACTGGGCTAAAAGATGCAGCACTGGGTTCTCTCCTGATAACAGGTGAGTAAATCGGAATTCGTATTTCGGCTGATTTTAGAGGAATATTTTAAAGTTCCAAAACTCCACACTTAGAAGAATTTCCAAGTGAAACCAGTCAATGTTAGCCTATGAAGGAAATTCAAGTTACCGGTAAGTACGGTTAAAATTACTTTTCAGGATCAGTACTGGGCTGAAAGATGCAGCACTGAGGTCTCTCCTGATAACAGGTGAGTAAATCGGGATTCGTATTTCGGCTGATTTTAGAGGAATATTTTAAAGTTCCAAAACTCCACACTTAGAAGAATTTCCAAGTGAAACCAGTCAATGTTAGCCTATGGAAGGAAATTCAAGTTACTGGTAAGTACGGTTAAAATTTCTTTTTAGGATTAGTACTGGGCTGAAAGATACAGCACTGAGGTCTCTCCTGATAACAGGTGAGTAAATCAGAATTCGTATTTCGGCTGATTTTAGAGGAATATTTGCACAATGGTGAAGGGAGGGGCGGGGCCTGAGGTGACATCTGTGCAAACGCGCCCCGTGGCGCGTTTTAAGTTGGGGGATTAAGTCCCCTTGAATCATGAGGGTCCCTACGGGCCAACTAGCCCACCAGGAACCTCCAGTATGCGCCAGGGGCTGCGTTGCAGAGACATTTACAGAGGCCACACCCCTTTTACACCTCTCTGTAACGCAGCTCTGTGGCGCTTTCTGGACGTACCTGTTGGGCTAGTTGGCCCCCAGGGACCCTCAGGATTGAAGAGGATTTAATTCCCCATCTTAAACGCGCCACGGGTCCTGTTTGCACACATGTCACCTGAAGCCCCGCCCCTCCCTTCACCACTGTGCAAACGCGCCCCGTGGCGCGTTTTAAGTCGGGGGATTAACTCCCCTTGAATCCTGAGGGTCCCTGGGGTGCAACTAGCCCACCATATACCTCCAAAAAGCGCCATAGAGCTGCGTTGCAGAGAGGTGTAAAAGGGGCGTGGCCTCTGTACACCTCTCTGCAAGGCAGCCCCTGGCGCATACTGGAGGTTCCTGGTGGGCTAGTTGGCCCCCAGGGACCCCCAGTATTCAAGGGGATTGTTCCCCCTCTGCAAACGCGCCAGGGGCGCGTTTGCAGAGTGGTGAAGGAAGGGGCGGGGCCTACGGGCCCGATCGTTTTTTGTTGTTGTTTTTCCCCCTGAAGGGGGGCTGTGTAGCCCCCTTCCTTTTTCTATTTTTAGGCCCTGGGGACCCCATCCCCCAGGGCCTTTCCCTCCTTTAAATTAAAATAAAAAAAAAAACGGGAAGGGGCCGCGTGGCCCCCTTCCCTGGGCCTGTATTGGCCCCGGGGACCCCATCCCCCGGGGCATGGCCTCTTTTTTTTTTATTTGGAGGGGGCTGCGTGGCCCCCTCCTCAGGCCATTTAAGGCCCCGGGGACCCCATCCCCGGGGCCGGCCTTGCACTTTTTTTTTTTTTTTAAATTTTTGTTACTTTGGGGAGGGGGGCTGCGTGGCCCCCTCCGTGGCCTCTTATGGCCCCGGGGACCCCATCCCCCGGGGCCTGGCCTCTCGTTGGGGACTGTGGGGGTCCCCAAACCCCCACAGTCCCGCCGGCTCCCCGTGTCCTACGGGAGCCGGCATTGCTACACATGGGGAGCAGCTAACATGCTGCTCCCCATGTGGAAAGCAAACGGCTTTGGATATTGGAAGAGAGAGCAGGTTTCCTGCTCTCTCTTCCAATATCCAAAGCAGTTTGCAATGACAGGACGGGAGCCGCGAGGCTCCCGTCCTGTCATTGCAAACAGCAGTGTCCCGGGGGTAGGCACCCCGGGACACTGCAGGAGCCGGCCCTGGGGGTGGCGGTCCCCAGGGCCACCACAGGCTCCAGGAGGGGGCCGCGCGGCCCCCTCCCTACATTTTGAAAGCCCCGGGGAGGTGGTGGTCCCCGGGGCTTGGGGGTCCAAAACGGACCCCCATTTTAATTGTTCTTAGTGCCCCGGGGAGGTGGTGGTCCCCGGGGCTGCGGGAGGGCTCAGAGCCCTCCCGCACCATTATACATAAAGCCCCGGGGGTGGTGGTCCCCCACACAGGTTTTTTTAAATAAAAAAAGAAGCCCCGGGAGGTGGCGGTCCCGGGGCTGCGGGAGGGCTCAGAGCCCTCCCGCACCATTATACATAAAGCCCCGGGGGTGGTGGTCCCCGGGCTTGGGGGCCCTTAGAGGCCCCCACACATAAAATTAACCCCCCCAGCATGCCCCCGGGACTTGGCCCACCCGGGGGCCAATTGACTATCGAAGCGCGGGAGACCGCGCTTCGATTTTTTTTTCCAACAGGGTTCGCGCTCCCTGAGCGCATCCTGCCGATTTTTAAAAAAAGAAAAAAAAAAAATTTTTTGCCCAGGGGGTCTTTGTGGGACCCCCTGAGCAGACCTAGGGGGTCAGGGTGTTTCTACCCTGCCCCCTTTGTGCGCTTTGCGCACTTGTTTCTGTCCCTCGGTTCTACCGAGGACAAAATGGCTGCCAACACTTCCTGGTTTGGAGTGTTGACAGCCAATTAACATAAAGCTCGTGCTCGGGAGGATCCGCGGCCCTAGATATCACTATCTTTTTACTTTTGATTTTCTCAGCAACTACTGAACGGATTTACACCATTTAACAAAAGGGTTCTTTCTGAACCAAGAACTACCTCTTTGCCAAATTTGGTGTAATTCCGTTCAGCAGTTCGGGCTGTAGCCGTGTCTAAAATTTCCTATGGAAAATTGCATGGGGAAAACGCGTTTTGGGACCCCCTTTTTCTCGGCCCCCGCTTGACGAATCCCCCCGAGATTTTCAGGGTAGGAGCGGACCGGAGCGGGCCATAAAGTTTGAAAATTTTGCGAAGATACGTCAACCGGCAAGAGAGTTATTTCAAATAGAATGTCGCGGATTTCCTATGGATAATAGGTTGTAACTATAACTATCTACTGGCGACCGCCAGTAGATAATATATATATATATATATATATATATATATATATTGATATATTACACAACGAGATATCCGGGAAATCCTAAATAAATCAAGCGGCACACCACAAGGACAGCACAAGAGTTTATTGTGCATACAACGACGCGTTTCGGCGAAGCCTTTTTCTAGTGGTGTGCCGCTTGATTTATTTAGGATTTCCCGGATATCTCGTTGTGTAATAATTTTAGCGGGTGTCATTACCGCTGCTGGCACCGACGTCGAGAGGAGGAGGAAAGGCATCGATGACGAACTTTTCATATATTGATATATATATATATTTTTAATTTCACTGACAGTGTATGTTGTCAGCTATCAGGAAAAGTAAAGTGCCATTAAGAAAACATCTATGTTTGAAGTCCTTGTGAAACAATATTACAAAAGCCCGGGAGCTTTGAGAAAGGAAACCAAAAAGTGCTTCTCACCACTGTTCTGTGTCAGAGACAGACTGCTGGTAACACCTCTGCATACTTTAGTAAGCTGGAATGTTTTTTAACTTTTGAACTTGTCTGCCTCTCAGAGCATTCAAAGATGAACAGCATAACAGTGATGGGAGAGTAAGAGTGCAACTTTGTACATGCAACAAATGATGGCATCCTCGGGGGCCATTACAGCATACCATCATGCGAAATGCAAACCCTGGTGGCATTGCACTTGAAACAGGGCTTGCATTTGAGAATTGACACAACATATGAGAAGTCTAGCTAAAGGACTTCCTCAACACTAAGAGAGAATGAATGGTATGGGTTATTAGATGGCATTAGGATGCATCTATGGAACACAGAATAGCAGAGTTCCAATTACGAAGAATCACTCAAGTCTCTCAGGTTCTACTAATGGTCTTCACCAAGTCACCCACATGGAAGTATCTTATTTTGAAATTCTGAAGTTTCTTACATGATATTTTGGATAACAATAATCCAATTCTAGAATGTTTCAGTTAAAAATGACCTTTTCCTTAAAACGCAACATCATTGTGCTATTGGTGGGAAGCATCATGAGGATAATAATGGAGCCATGTTGCCCTAGCAAGAAATACAATGATATGGCTGTGGAAGAAACAGGATGGTCTAATCTTCTCCGAAGTACTAGGAATCTGAATTTTTAAGCTATATAATAGAGGCCACAGCCTGGATGTGCGCTGTGGAAAAGCTCATAAATTACTAACACAATCAGAGTCCTGTCAAGTCATTTCTTTCTTTGAGGAAAGCCTGTCTCAATCTTGGAAGTTTGGCACAAGCAGCAAGTCTTTTCTCAGAGAAAAATGCACGTGGTATATAGTATACATCTCTAATTTTTCATTACACTGAAATGAGTCTAATACTACTAAACCAATTCAGTAGAAAAGAAAAAAGATCTATCTATTAAAATTTATTAAAATGGCAAGTAAATGAAGAGAATTAGATGTTGTTATAAGGAGTTGTGAAAATCATATATTCCATAAGATGCAATGGATACTTAAAACCTAATGTTAGTCGTCAATAGCATGCAGTATCTGCAGTCAATTGGCAATTGAGTGCAGCAACATAGAAATTGGTTGTATACCTCTGTCAGTAAATATGGAGGAACAGGACCGTCAGCACCCTTTGTGGCAGACTGTTGATTAAGAATGTTAATGGAAAGACTGGTAGGTCATCCCAGTCAAAGGTTTCACTTTCAATGGGACAGGCTGGAAGCTGTACCAGATGCTCCTTTTAATGTGGTTCATAAGTAGGCTTTACCTTGACTGTCAAAATCTCAGGGTGGGAAAACTCATTTAAATGTAGCAGGTGAGGTAGTGTCTTGTTTGGCTAGGCAAGACATATTGTTCCTATCGCAAGAGATGAAAACACTATAGGAAACACTATATCACTTCTTTTCTAGTTTTACAAACATCTCCAAACTTTCAGAGATAGGTTGTTAGGTAACAGTGCCATGGGTTCAGGTTGAAAGAACACTCTTCTCAACTCCAATTTAGGTCCACAGCAATATGTTCAGTTACAACTGCTTCCTGGGATTTCTCGGTTTCAGCTCAAACCCCCTGAGTCAATTGGGCTTTTCCAATCCTTAGACACAGAGCTCAAATATGTCCAACTGCTTATTGTCTCCTGATTCTTTTTCAGGTGGCTGCAGTTTTCTCAGTCTTCAGCACTCTCCGGCACTAGGAACGAATGTTAACCGGCTTTACTGGTCCGGACCTCATCCCCTTTGTGGATCAAAAAGAGGCACACAACTCTAACCCTTGGATCAGTTTACAGTCCCTGAGGATCAGGATAGAGTGAGAGACACAAACCTCTAAACAGCCCTCTATCAGATAGATGCATAACAATTCTTACTCCAGGTAACAATTCCTCTCTTATTCTGTACCAATAGAAGAATATAGTTGGTAACAAACCTTGAGCCAATCAAACCACAGTTCCCTCCATATTACGCAAATAAGATTACTCAGATCCTGTTCACCAGTGTGCCCTACTGCAATAAATATCCAGTGTCCTTTGTATTACAAATCAGCTAAATGATTCACTTTTGCCCACCTCTCTCCCTCACCAAAATCCCCCTCAGTGATAGCACAGGCCTGTTAAAGAAAATCATTTTTTCAACACGTTTCCACATGGAGGTGTTTATTTTGAATTTTTCAAGTCTCTTACATGCTATTATGCATAACAACATTCTAATACTAAAATGTTTCAGGTAAAAACCAACAGCCTCCCTTCCATGCTGTAACACAATTGAAGCAAATGATGTGCTGAGGTCAGGAATTTGACAGAGTAGCCCAAGGAGCGATTAGACATAAATGACAATTAGCTGTGAGTCAGGATAGAAGGAGGCATGCTAGTATATTAGCCCTTTGCTATAACTGTTGTTTAACTTCAGGCAGACAATAGGACAATTTATAGACAGGCAGGTACAGATAATCAAAATCAAATGTTTCCACTAATTTTATCATATTTATTTATTTAAAACTTTCTGTTATTTTGATGTTTGTAATATTTTCCTAAAAAAAGTCATTATGTGTCATCTACAAACAAGTTTAAAGCCCAAGTACAAGCATATGCCTTTTATAAAATATCACCTTTATTAGATGCAAATAGAGAAGCTAGATTACTAGATTTGAGATCAGTGCAACTGTGCAAACTTTTTCACACAATTAAAGCTGTCAATTATGGGAAAAGACACACAAATATTGTTTAGGTCCTGTTCCTCCATATTTACTGACAGAGGTATACTACCAATTTCTATGTTACTGCACTCAATTGCCAATTGACTGCAGATACTGCGACTAACATTAAGTTTTGAGTATCCATTGCAGAGTACAAATTGATAACGTTTTATTTGTAGCCCCAGCTACACCTGAAATTAACCAATGTTCAGCAATTGATTTACTATACTCAACATTGGATTCTGGAGAAAAGAAGATTTGGGTGCAAATCTGGTATGCAGAAAACATTAATATGATCAATAACCTTAGTTTATTTAAATTCTGCTTCTGTCAACAACATATCTTTCAGATTGACCTACCTGCCACCACCCTGAGTATTTTAGTAGTAGTAATCACTGTCTCTTTGCAAAATTATTTTGCAGGGTGGGTTCTGTTGGCTTGCAAAGTATCTCACTCCTCAGCATCAGAGGTTTTAAAATCCTTCAACAAAACTTCCCATTATACTAAAAGGAGTTTATATACATCCTATCTTAGTCAAGATAATCTGGCTGCCTCTTCAATAGATGACTTATTTTATAATCCTTTGGATTGCACATGTGCATTTATTTAATGTAAGACCAGCCTTCTTCAATTAATGTATCAAGCACTACCATACAAGGCATTCCTTTGATAACTGACATTACAGAGAAACATGAAAACCTTTGTCTTCCCAAAATATTAAAGTGTGTCAAAGTAAAAGATAGGTTCCTTGCTGGCTTTTGGGAATTGTGCAGTTGGAAAATGGTCAGAGGTCCAGGTTTCTTCCCCTCCTCCCCACTGTTTCATCAACATCACTAGAGGGTTGGTGCTCTATAAGGAACATTTCCAGTGGAGCAAAAAACCTGATTGGAATAGGAAGAATTTCTATATAAAAGGATTAGTTGGCCAGTCACCCTCTACAGCTATGAAAGTGTCAGTTTTAGGATATTATCATTCACTCACTCAATCAAAAACTCTTGCACAAGGGAATGACAGGGCTGTTGGTGCTTTATGCTACTGGATCCTGGGACTGCGACAACCATGGACCACTGGAAGGAGGAACGCCCTGATGCCCAAAAGGACTAAGAACTCTGCCCCAGTTGACCCCAGGATAACTGGGTCTCCACAATTGCCAGTGACCCTGCCCACCTTACACCTCCTGAAGACCAGAAGGGGGAAAGACCTGGAATTCTATGCCCAGAAAAAAATGACCAGGAGGAAAGCTGGCAAAGGGACCCAATGGAACCAACGCCCTGAAAGGTACAACTATTATTTCCAGACCTAGTGGAACTGCTCTTGGTGGCTAGAGCTCGCCACTAGGAGTTACAAGAGCCCAGGATCATACCAATTGGGCCAACAGGGTCTGAGCTATGGCCTCTTAAAAGTTGGTGACCTTCAACCTCTTTTCCAAAAGGGAGCGCATGGGGCTCCGCCAACCGGTCAGGAATTGCCCTCCGGATGGGGCAGAGGCTAGGAGTTGGCACTAGAATAATTGTTTTATTAGCCCCAGGGGGGGCATTTGTGGGGCCTCTCACCTCATCTTTAATTGTTCCTGGAGGCACACATTTCCCCTTGAGCAAATGCAAGTGGACCGGGGAAGTGCTTTCTGAGTCCCCCAATTGTGGTGGGCCCGTCCCCCACACCCCTGGCCGGGGCAGCCACCAAGAGAAAGCACATCTTGCTTGAGAGAAGATCTACTGGCGCCTGCAGCAGCAAGGATGCTTGGGCTGGGCAGGGAGCCAGCAGGTGCAAACAAACAGAGGGAAAAGCTAGGTAGCTCTCCTCGGCACAGCTGGAGACCCACTCATCAAATATTCACAACTCCAGACTGAAGTGCGCTATAATGCCCTACAGGGATGCATAATTTGCATATTTATCTTGCCATGTGGTGGCCCCCGGAGGACAGGAGCACCAACAACAAATCTAAAAAGTGTTGTGGGGGGCTGTAGGAGTTACAGCAGTCCCCTTGAAGTTATATTTAAAAACTGCACCTATGTTTGCAGGGTCAAGAAATCTATGACCCTCTAGAGTGTGAGTGTGTGTGTGAGTGTGAGTGTGAGTGTGAGTGTGAGTGTGAGTGTGAGTGTGAGTGTGTGTGTGTGTGTGTGTGTGTGTGTGTGTGTGTGTGTGTGTGTGTGTGTGTGTGTGTGTATATATATATATAATGTGTGTATATATATATATAATATTTTTTTTTAAGCACTCGCAAAGTTGGAGCCTTTCTTCTACAGCTCGGAGTGCAGTGCCCTCTAAGGGCTGGACCCATGGCTGCATTTAATGTGGCCTGAAAGTAGCAACCTCTAGGGGTTGGTTATTCTGATTGCATTTTATATGGTCTGAAAGTATTTTAAATGGTTTAGTAAAATAATAATGCTGGCAGTGATATGCTTTATTGACATTGATAGTGCTTATCTATGGTTATTTTTGATCATTGCATTTGTGCACAAAATTATGGTGTTTTTAACAGGTGGTTTGCTGTTCCTTTAATATGGCCAACCCTTGATAATGCAAATTGGCCTGTTTTATCTAAAGTGATACTACCCCTCCCGCCCTATGTTGGCTTGCTGTCTAGTATAGGTCGGGGGCTGTGATTTTGGGGGCCATGACCCTTTGAGGTCAAATGTCATTTCATAATGTAATCCATGGTATTTTCGATCTCCCTGATGTATATATTTGTAAATTAATGCATAGTATTTAGTAGTGTGTGTGTGTAATAAATGTACTTTTCCTTTTTCTAAAGAAAAAGCACTGATTGGACAATCATTCATTGAGTGTTATTATTGTGTGCCACCAAATACTAGACCACGCCACCTTTCTTAGAAAGCCTTGGACGCCTCTGCTTCGCTACCCTGGGACAGCCAAGCACTACGATGGGGTGCTTGGTTTTAAGTAAGGGGAAATTGTGCATCAATTACATTCACAGGCCTCAGAACCCCACACAGTTTCATACAGTGTACCTACCATCTACTAGACTGAAAAAAATCACATCAGACCTGTACAGTCTGAATTCTTGAGATTTTAAATCTGCAGCAGACCCTGTCAAAATATCCTGAAGAAGGAGCCCTCCTTTAAATATTAAATACGTCATACCTAAGTAGGCCTTGTAGCCCTAATATTTAAAAGTGGTACGTTCTCAGAACTTAGTGTTTGTATGTAATTTCATTATTTACTTTTTTTAAATAAAAAAAATTACTTATTGTGTTTATGTGTAGCTACTGTGATTAGCACCCAAAATTATTTTCACAGTGTAGTACTATGAAGAAAATAAAAGTTTAGATGAATTAATAATCCTGCTATCTTTGGTTTTGGACAAGCTACTGGAATGATTTAAATGCTATTTTGAATGCTTGTAAAAGCCCAATTTACTGCTGGATTTAACACATATTTATGAAGGAGTAACTGTTACAAAGTTGCACTTTGTCTGTCCAAACCTCCAATAGGTTAATTGGCTTTAGCCTGTCAAGAAGCTGTACCCTGTCAGTACTTCTTAACGAGGTGTAAATACTGCTGATGTTTGAAAGAATGGCTTATGCCTTTTGGCAGGAATACCTGGATGTAAAGTATGTGACTCTTCTCAGGTTGGGAAGGATAGCTGTGGAGAGTTCAGGAACTTGGTTGACCTGATAGGGCCCAGGGTGAGGCCTGCCCATCAATAGTTGAACATAAAGGGAGACCTGGGCAAGAGAAGCTGTTCTTTCCCGGGCCATTTGTAACCAGCTTGGCTACAGCTCAGTGAGAGGAGAGATGCTCACAGAACCAGTTTAGTGAGATCGAAGATAGAGGGACTGTTCATTGCCTAAACACACCCCTGGCTGGCATTCTGGTAGCCTCCAAGGGCAGAAGGGTGCTGACATGTTGGAATTTACTTGGAATAGTGCACTGTGGGAAAGTTTGCAGTAAAGCAAACAGGATGTGCTACAAAGATGGAAAGATAACCTTTTTCTCATATGTTAGGGAGTGTCATCCCCACCCACTTGCTAGTGAATCCTACAAAGTGGCACTTCACCCACAGTTTATCAGAAAACATCTGGATGTGCTGAGGAACAGTCAAAGACAGGACATGCTGTCTGCAACTGGTGTGGAAACCTGAAGAGCTGGATCTGCTCCTACGTGTACCAAGGATTGAGTACCAAGGACTGCAAGTGCCAGTTGACCTCATGTGGGGCTATAGGGGCACAACAAGCTGCAAGAAGCCTTTGTCCTGGACTGAGCAACTAACTAGCAACTAGTCAGTAGCCACTAGACCTGGACTGGACCTGCTGGTGGCCTGTACTGGAGTGAGTCCAGGCCTCTAAACGCTGTCCTAGAGGTCCCGAAACCCTTACAAGTGGTCTAGAAGAGTTGCTCGAGAAAGTCTTATAATTTGGGACATAGAAAGATTTTGGACAACCAAGACTTCAGAAGCTTCAGCGGGATCTTGTGGAAAAGGTATCTGACTTTGAGAAGACTTAGTCAGAGACAGCATCTAGGTTTGTCCAGTTATAGGATTTAAGTTAAAAACAAATAGTAGCGATCTTGCCAAGGCAAAAGTGTGCAAAGTATCCACTCATCAAGAGGACTTTGGTAGCTCCCACTAAAGGTTTTTCCTGCCAAAACCAATTCGTTCAACAGCTACCAACTTCAAGAGGAATTTGCAGGATAAATCTTGCAGCCTGGCACTGCTGAAGGGTTTAGATTCCAATTTTAGAGACTAAGTCAGAAGGTAAAATCTTTGATCTGGATGACCCACTTGGGCACCCAGCCTCCCCTCCATCAATCCCGGCCTGAAATCATGCATAGTTTCCGGTTAAACATAAACAGTACCATCTGATTGGCACTTTACTTGAAGCTTTTTGCCCTACAATGTAAAAAAATCATATCTTCTGTTCCCCTCATTGGATCTTAATTACTTTGTTTTCAGTATTTTTATAAACTGGTTGCAGTATTTTTATTGCGTTTTCTTTTCACTTTTCAATGTTTTGACAATGCTAGATACTTTACACAATTTTCATTTATGTAAGCCTGTCTGCTCTGTGCCATAGCTATCAAGGGTTAACACCAGGTTTATTTATTGAACTTGTGTATTGGATGCGAAAGGATTTTGGACGTACTACTTTGGAAGGACTTGCATCCACCCCAATAATAACCAGTGGTGGCTGCTATTTACAGGGGCGGCGGGTTGGGGTGGAGCACCGGGGGGAGGGGTGTAAATTAAAATGATTAAAAAAAACACTTACCTTCAGGCCGCTGCCTATCAGTCCGCTCGCCGCCACCGCCTCGTGCTCCTGGGAAGCAGGAACCAGGAAGCACCCAGGCTCCTGACTCCTCTAGCCAATCTAAGCACCGTTGTTCAGTGCTCAGATGGGGAATGGGGGCCTGGGCATGTTCTTCACAGAACATGCAAAGTGCACATGACTGTTATGGCCAAACAGTTATGCGCACTTAAGTGTGGAGCAACCACTCCTCCTCCTGGCCTCTGCCCTGGCAGTCCAGCCCAGCCCACACCAGGAAACGGAAAACAAAAATGATAATAACGCTGGTTATTTTAGTTTTCTTTTAGTTATTGATCACAGGGCAGTGGGGCGACGCTCCTCCGCCTTAGCGGAGGAGCCGCCCCTGATAATAACTAATTTTTCCTACATTGATGTTGAGCAGTAGGAAAGTCAAAATTAGAAATCCCTCCACACAATTGGCAACAAAAATTGATGTTTGATTTTTAATTAGCATAAGGTATTTGATGGGTCATTTGTGTTTTTTTCTTTTTTTAAATTGTTTTTTAATCACAATTATTTTGCACCCCAAGTCTTTTTAGAACATGGAGGCGTGTCTGCCTGTACTGGATAGCCTCAGCATTGGAGAGCTGAGAACCCTGGCCAAGCAGAGGGGGTTAAGCAGATGATTCAGGAAGGAGGATTTCTACTAGGCACTCGGTGAAGACCACCTCGGAGGAGATTGAGGAAGACCATGAAGGAGTAAATGACAACCTTGCAGGGCTAGGAGTTAAAGCTCCCACTGCCTTAGCCACTCAGAAATCGTCAGTGTCTGCCAGATGGAGTACAGTCAGAGAAGGACTTCAAAGCCAAGTTGGCTTCAATTACCCTGGAAAAGAAGAAGAGTGCACTGGAGGAGCGGAAATTGGACTTCGAGAAGGCCAGCATAGGACTATACTCTAAAGGGTATAGTGACAACAAGGGTGAGGTGTCAAAAGGGACTACTTTACTCCTTAATGTGCCTTTTTAGTGTTCTTGCCTGAGAATTAACATCCAAATAGTCACACTTGGACCATCACAGAAACCCTGTGCGAGTGCTGGAGGGAGTGAAGGTCATCCTTATGGAAGAAGAAGCCTCACACACAAAATTGTGTCATGCTACATCATCGGCAGCCTCTCCCCACCCGGGAAAGACAGTACCTCCAGGGCGGACTCAACCTCCTGTTGGACTCAGTGCAGGAGGGAGGTCTTAGAGAAAAGCTACTGGACAGTGAAGTGATCCAGGTCAGTGAATTAAAAATACCTTAATGTATCCCGGCTGTTTGCTTTTATTAGTGGGTACATTAGGTAAGTTTAAAAAAAGTTGTGAGGTGGTAATGTGAGAGCAATGACTCCCACCGTCATAAAAGTTAGGCCAAAATATTTCTGCCCATCCTAGAAAGCCATACGGGTCTGGGGCATTCCTCAAGGCCAGGGATCCCTAACTCACTCTGGGGGGCCTATTCGCCTGCTGTATAAGGTAAGGAGGAAAATAGTGAAAGAATCCAAAATAAATAGTAATTGTGCTCAGGTGAGTCCTACCTGAAAGTCCACATGATGAATGACCCTAGATTTTAGGGATTACTGGCTTCTTAAAAAAGAGAGTGGGGACGGTGTCCTTTGCAGTTACACATTCATCAAAAGGCCCACTGTGCAATAAACCTGCTCGGCACCTGGTATGGAAAACCAGACACTCCTCTACCTATGCCCCAGAGGACTCTGACACGGCAGGGGAGGACCGGGGGCTTTGAGCTGAAGAGTAAGATATCCTAGAAGGCCTACCTGAACTCTCAGGCTTGAAGAGTACAAGGGGATCCTCTCAGGAGGAGTTCTGTAAAGCGCAGAGTGTGTGCCTCACGTTTGAAGGCCTTCAGTGCCAGGCTGAGGCACAGGAGAAAAGGGATACTATTGGAACCCAGAGGATCTACTGGGAAATGGTTTCCCGTTCAGCAAGGCTAGGGAAACTAAAGTAGTAACAGCCAGGAGGCTGATAGTTGGTCAGTGCTAAGCATAACACTTGAGAAAGGTTATAACTGTCCCCAGATGTCTGAGAAGGTGAAGGAATTATGTCTCTCTAGCACAACCTGGAAAGCCAAAGGTAAGTCAGGAGGATAGCTGAAAGATCACAATATCAGATACCAGTGATGAGGACAACTTTTGAGGGGGTAGGATTAAGGTTGTAAGGCCCCTTGATCCTAGGAGAGCCTTAGGGAACAGGACCATGCTGGGAGTAGTGGACCACACCACTGGGTATCCTAAGGAAGTACTTCTAAGAACGGTAATTGAGTTGTACCCATGGTGGCCACGATCCTGCTTGACATCTTTACCAGAGTAGAGTTCTCCAAGGAGGCCATCTCAGACCGGTGGACAAACTTCATGTATGTGCACTTGAAGCTCATGTGGGATGAGTATGCAGTGAATTACAAGTTTACCCCACCTTATCTCCCTAAATATGGGCAGTCTCACAGTTGAATGATGAGTCAGGACCAACCATTAGCATTTATCAGTCAGGACCCACTCTGTAGAAAGTAACGTTGGAATGCCATTAGGAAGGAAGCCTTTGTTGTGGCTTGGTCCTTGAAGAAACTGAGACACTACCTGTTTTAAACTGACCACAGACCTCTCAGATGCCTGATGCATAAAGAATCTAAAGTTCCTGAGGTGGTCCACTGAACTATAGGAGAAGGACTTCGCATTAATTGACCACAACAATACAGATGGCCTTTTCAGGTTTTTTCTGCTTAGAAGATGAGCGCTACCAGCGTTATGCCTTTACAACGTAATGCCTTTATCATGCATCATTTACCATGCAATGCCTTTACAATGCATGCCCTTACCACACATACCTTTACAATGCAAGGTAAATATATGGTAAGGTGAGCCAAAAAACACACACACACACACACACACACACACACACATATATATATTCACTGAAAAAAACAAAGGTTACAGGGATGTTATAGTTAGGAAATGGAATTTAAAGAAACCTCAGAAATTCACAAAACAAAAGTTACTGATGACATCTCAAATGACATCACTGAAGACATCATCCACTGATTGTGAATGTTTCGTTCAAGTTTTTGAGTGTTAAACACATATACTGATGTACTACAAAAGTTAAATTAGTATAGTTTGTGTACTACTGAGTGAAACTAATTCTAAAATATGTTTTTTTTAAATTATCTTTATTGATTTTCAGCAAGTTATACATATCTTCAACTTTGACAGCAATATTGTATATTGTGTATAGTGTTACAATATCTTATACTAGAACAACTTTGGTGGGGTGCTAAGCAGTAGCGTATACAAGTGTTATAAAACAGTATTAACATTGTATGCATACCCTTGTATGCCATTGACACTAAACCATTACAATTTACAACAAGTAAACTGCTGACTATATGGAAATATTCAATCTCTTCTAACTTACATTTGTAGTGCGGGTTTGGCCGTTTGTGATCAGGGGCAAGTGACTATGTGTGGTCGTAGATAATACTGGGGGGGGGGGCGGTGGGAACCGCGTGCCCCACATAATCGTGTATATGTGTTATTCCAAGTCCTTACTAGACTTAGCTATGCGGACGCGCCGTATATGCAATAACGTGCCAAAATACTGTGCTGGTTGTGCAGGGCGAAGGAATGCTTCACGACATAGTTGAATTTGACGCATTCAGTTTAGATTCTATGAACGTCAAGTACTCATGCCATTGTATAGGATTAGTCCGTGGGGATGCACGTGACGTATTGAATGCTTGGGTTGCATGCTCCGCAACTAGTGCTCTGCGGAAGTCTAGGAGCCATGATCATGTATTAGGGCCTGTGTGCGATTTCCAGGACATAGCTATTTTGCGTTTTGCCAATCCCAAAGCCAAGTCTAAAAATGTATTGAGGTTCTTGCGTGAGGCAGTGCGCTTGGTGATGCTGAGCTGGGATTGTGGGCCCTGAGCTAATATTAAAGTGCCCGCTGCCTCCGTTCACGTCGCCGCTATCTCGTTCCAATATGTGCAGAGGCGAGGGCAAGTCCAGATCATATGATGAAACGTTGCTTCTGAGGCTAGGCAGTGAGGGCAGACATTGGCAGAGGTAGTATACATACGAGCCAGTCTAGGTGGTGTTAAATATGTGTGGTGCAGGTAATTAAATTACGTATACTTCAGCTTAGCATTCATGGATATGATTTTAGGGTAGCATATGCATTGTATCCATTGCTTATCCGGTGATAGTAATTGACAACGCTGAGTCCCAGTATGCATGCAGCGGCGTCAACAGGGGTGTAGGGTCAGGTCTAAGAGAGTTATAAATTGCTGTTACCTTGTGTTTGCCCCTTCCATGTATCAGTTTGTAGTGGTTGAGATGTGACGGGTTCAGTACGGCTGTTCCCCCGTATCTGGAGGAATTGCTGGGATAATAATTCTAACATATATTGTATGTGTGACTGTGTGTATCGGTGTGTGACTGGCTGTATGGGTGTGTGAGTGGGTGTATGAGTAGTTGTATGCGAGAGTGAGTGTGTGTGTGAGTGGATGTATGGGTGAGTGAGTAGCTGTCTGAGTGGTTGTTTGGTTAACTAAGTGAGTGTGTGCCTGTGTGAGGGGCTGTATGAGTAGGTGAGTGGGTGTGTGATTGCCTGTATGGTTGTGTGAATGGGTGTGTGAGTACATCTATGGATGAATGAGTGGTCCTGTTGAAAGGCTGTACAGGTGAGTGAGTTAGAGTGTGAGTGGCTGCATGGGTGAATGTGTGTGTGAGTAGCTGTATGGGTGAGTGAGTTGCTGTGTAAGTGCCTGTATGTTGAGTGAGTGGCTGTGTAAGTAGGTGTATAGGTAAGTGAGTGAGTATGTGAGGTGTATGGATGAATGAGTGGATGTGTAAGTGGCTCTATGGATGAGTGAGTAGGTATATAAGTGGGTGTGGGAGTGGCTGTGTGTGTAAGTTGGTATGTGAGCATATGTATTGGTGAGTGACTGGCTGTGTGAGTGGGTGCATTTGTGAGTGGGTATGTGAGTGACTATATGGGTAGGTGAGTACCTGTGTCAGACACTGTATGGGTGGATGTGTGTGTGAGTCGTTGTATGGGTGAATAATTGCCTGTGTATGTGGCTCTGTGAGTGAGGGACTGAGTGTGTAAGTGGGTATATGAGTGAGTGAGTGACTGAGTCGGTATATGGGTAAGTAAGTCTGTGTGTCAGTGGATATATTGCAGTCAGTATCTTTGTGAGTAGCTGTATGGGTGAGTGAGTGGGTGTGTATAAGAACGTGCCTCTTTTGACATGGTTAGCCCCCACTTTTTGCCTGATGTGATTTCGAACACTAAGTGCACTGGGGCCCTGCTAACCAGGCCCTCATACTAGATCTCTTTCCCAAAACGTGTACCACGATTGGCACAACTTCAGTTACACCTGTAAGTCCCTAGAAGATGGTACACCTGCTACCTAGAGGGTCCTCTGGGGCTGTTGCACTGGTTGTGCCACCCCAGAGACCCTTCACCAAGGACTCTGCCATTGCAGGCTGCGTGTCTTGGTGCCAAGTAATCTGAAGATTTGACATGGCACACAGCCCTGTGTGTCATGCCACCCACACTGCATAAGACATAGGAACGTCACCCCTGCAGCAGGCCTTTTGCCCTAAGGCAGGATGCACTATATCCTATGTGACGGTATATCAGCATGAGCAGATATGCCCCTGCAATGTCCAGCCTATTCTGAGATGTTTTAAGTGGAGAAGTGTGGCTCAATGGTTAGAGCGGCAGACCCTGATGCAGAGATCTGGCCCGGGACCAGGGTTCAATTCCCGCCTCGGCGGGTCTTGGGCTCAATTTCCTCGGACCTGATAATTCTCGCCTCGGTGCCTATTCTAATCATGGGTCCCACTCTGCAACTCTGGGCAATAGCTTGCTTAATCTCCACAACGGCCCCAACAGCGCTGGGATGCCTGGCTTCACCCTGGGGGTGCCCAGGAGTGGACATTTCACAGGGAAAAGCCAGGAAGGGTTCCACAGCGGTATGCGTACAGCGCCTGGACACCCCTTTGGGGGTATGGGTGCGCTTTACAAGTACAAATTTCATTTCATTTCAAGTGCACAGGGAAGCCATGAAGAGTACATGGACTGGATACTTGTCAACACAAGTTTCCTAGCTCCATGATGTCTTCACAGATTCCTAAGGTGTTTAGTACTTAACATCTTGTTTTAATAAATCCTCACTGATGCCAGTGGTGGATTTATTAATACATTCCCACAGGAGACCCTTTTAGAGGATCCCCTGAAAACCTACCAAGCACTGGTGTGGTTCCTGACTTGTTTTCGCCAGCCTGCCACCACCAGACATGTTTCTGACCTCATGGGGTGAGATCTAGTGCTCTAGGAGGACAGAGACAAAGCCTGCTCCAGGTACTTCACACCTCCTCCAGGTCAGGATGGCCTTCCTGAGTGGAAAGCTTCAGAGGTGATGCCGCCTTTGAAATTCAAACCAGGAACCTCCAGATAATGGGGGAAGCCAAGCCCCCTTTCCTGCTTCACTTTTGGTGGGAGGAAAGGCAGGAAAATTAGTTAGATTAGGAGGAGGGTCCCCACTTAACTGACACCACCCCTAGGGCAGGGAATGCAATGTGAACCCCTCTCCTAAAATTCCACCATCTTAACAGCCAGGCTAGCTTAAATCCAGTGACACAGCGAGCACAGACCCATGTCTGGACATACCCTTTCCACTTAGGGCAACAAAAGCAAAGAGAACAGATGATGGATGGACTGCTGAACAAATCAAACATTCACCTCCAGTCCCAGATCTAGGTTTAATCCATCGTTTTTTTTCTCACCACGCCACCCTAGTTTTGACCCAGACATATGCAAATCAGTCTTGACCCTGCTGTCCATAGAAATAATCCAGCCCGAACTGCCAGGCCAGGTCCTCCCTGGACCAGAAACAAGCATCCTGGGACCAGTTTTGGAGTATAACCATGAGGAAAAGTCTCCAGGGACGTTGTGTGTGTTTGGCAATGTGATTCTTCCTCATGCCTTTTTCTGCAAGAATCTCCTACAGAGAGAACACCAAGAGTATAAAGAGGTAAATCTCCACTATTAGACTTGGAATCCTTGGCGTGGTTTCCCCTGACTTTTTTGCCTCTACCTCCTGTATTTTTGACGGTATGCTGGATTTCGTTTTTGCTGGCTTATATGCTTTGGGCACTTTGCGACTGCTGATCAGTGTCAAAGAGCAAGTGCTCCCTGTGTAAATTATGATTGTAATTGGTTTTCCATGATTGGCATATTTAAGTTACTGGTAAGTCCCTAGTACAGTGCATTGTGTGTGTCCAGGGCCTGTAAATCAAATGCAGCACTGATTGTGTCACCCACATGAGTAGCCCCGTAAATGTATCTCAGACCTGCCACTGCAGTGTCTGTGCGTGCAGTTTTAGACTGCCATGTTGACCTGGCAAGTGCACACACTTGCCAAACCCCAACCGCTCCTTTTCTTGCATGTAAGGCACCGCTCAGGTAGGCCCAAGGTACCCCCTATGGGCAGGGTACAGTATCTGTACTGGTGTGTGTGACATGTCCTGATATTGAAATACTGCCAATTTCGTTTTTCACTATTAAAAGGCTATCTGCCTCATAGGCTGACATGGAAGTTGCTTTGTAACCTCTTACAACTTTCCATTAAGACAAGATAGAGAAGTAAGGTTTAGGCTCTCTGAACTCACTCAGAATTTAATAACACATCTTTTTAGGAAGATGGTTTTTCAATTGTGTGTTTGAAAATGGCACTTTAGAAAGTAGTTATTTTATCGCTTTATCCATTCAGATACCTCTACTGTTTTGTGTATTGACTGTCTGGTTTTGGAGTGACAGGAGCTGGGAATGTGCATTCACTGTAGAAAGCCACAAGGGGGGTTGAGCTGTGTCCTGCCTTTCCTGGGTGACTCGTAGCTGGGCAGAATCGACCTTGGCTGCATTTAGAGTGGTGGGAGGAGTTTCACTTGCATCTGAATAGGCTGTGTCTCCTTTACACAATGCTGTCTCCACCTCCTGTGGTCATGCTGCACCAGACAAGACAGAACTGGTTTGTACTGGGCACCGAGAACCTTGCCACAAATAGAACAAAGATGAACTGGGGTATAAGTATTGGACCTTAAATCCCAGAGAATTAGATCACTTCTGGACTCAAGAGGAACCTCTGCCAAGGAGAAGAGTTGGAGAGCTGTATGGAGGAGCACTGTCCCTTTGCTGTGTGCGCTTTGCTGGGTGGACCTGAAGTTGATGCTTCTGCCAAGGAGAGGACACAGACTGGAACTTTGCTGTGAACCTGCTTGAAGAAGAATCTCCAAGGGCCTATGTGTGCTGGCCTGCTGTTCTGAAGTCTAAGGACCACAAAGACTTCACCTGCAACCCACTGACCAGCACCTGGACTCCCCTGTGGACTCATGCATTCAAAACGGTGCCAATTCCAGTTCCTGGGCCCTGAGAAATGTGTGATTGGTACTGCAAAGCGAGAAAAACAACTCCGATGCTGTCAGCGACCCCGCCAGTGGCGAAGGACTTGCACCGAGTCCGGGGGTGCCGTTCGTGAAGCGCACGACGCACCACCCAGCCTGTACTGCAGCGCCCTTTGATGTCTGCCGACAACTGGCCTTCCCGACACCAGCGCTCACACCGACGCCATCAGAGCCAGTTATTCGTGGAGCCCATATCCGATGAGGATGACTTCACAATGCCTCACCCGATCTGATGCCTCACCAACGACGCTGCCTAACTTTCCCTGTCGAGGAGTCGACGCCTTGCCTCCTCACAGATGCAATGCCTCGCCTCCCCCGTGGCAACCAGGAAACTGGCTTTGCCTCGGCACCGACGCCTCACCTCCACGACGCTGTGCATTGTCCATAGACTTCGTTTCCAAGGTATGTTTGGGGGTCCTTGTGACTCGGTGCCCAACGCCATGCACCTCACGGTCGGCGCTGTACTTTGGATTTTTTCCTGTCACAATGTCATAATAGCCCCAGGTGGAGCTATTTTGTCTCTACAAGTTCTATTTTTGAAATAAATGTTCTATAAGTATAACTTGATACCTGTATGTTGAATTTGTGTCGTTTTAGTCTTGTTTGGTTTAGATAAAGTAAATTTTATTTTTCTAAACTGTTGTGGTGTCCATTTGTGGTGTTTTCAGTGTTTTGACTAATAACCAACCGGATGCAGTATTTTTAACAGAAACCTGGCTACAAGATAGCTCAGGTCCTGATGTGGCAGCAGCACTTCCATCCAATTATTCCATTATCAGGAAGGATATGAAGCTAAAATTGGGGGGTGGTATAGCGGTTATTTATAAAAGCACTCTTGATTGCAAAATTTACGATTTTGTGGCCACTGATTGTGAAGCTCTACTATTTAAAATCATGCTCACACCAAAGTTCACTCTTTCTGGCATATTGCTCTACCGTCCTCTGGGCCCAGCCGGGCCCTGGGTAGCGTCCTTTCCTGACCTAGTAACCCCTCATTTTCTGAAAGCAGCCAACTTTACCATCTTGGGTGATCTAAATATTCATTTAGAAGACCCTAAATGTTCCAAAAGTATGTCACTTATTGCTGATTTAGAAGCATTGAACGTTCGACTTTGTAACTCAGGTCCGACCCATGTGGCAGGCCAGTTGCTTGATACCATTCTCTCCAATTTGTCTGGTCTTAGCTGCACCCCTACTCTGATAATTTCGCTGTTACTTTCTCGTTGAAAGTTTCGCAGTGTCCTCCTATAGTCTCTATGGGGCCTAAACAACAAGTAAGAAATTGGGCAAAACTTGATGTCTCAGCTCTCAACAAACTTTTAATGGACAGTAGGCCAGAGGTAGGAATGCCATCAACAACAGATCTTGGCTCCATCCAAACCTGGATCTCACTGGCACTTAACACCTGCCTCCCTCTGTCTAATAAACGTTCTAACAATCACCGTCCACCAGTCCCTTGGTTCACTGATAGACTTAAGGTTGAAAAATCCAAATGTAAAACCCTAGAAAGACACTGGAGAAAAAACTACCAAATAGCTGCCAAAGTGGCATACAAAAAAGCCTTAAGTGAATATCACACTCTCTGTAGAGCTGCTCGAGGTGAGTTTTTCTCAGATAAAATCTCTCAAGCACAAAACTGCTCCAAAACTCTCTTCAAGGTGGTAAAAGAGTTATCCGGTTCGGAAACTCAGACTACTCCACCTGCTCTCACTGGTACTCAATGTGAGGAGCTCGCACTATACTTTGTGGATAACGTTAGTAAAATACATTCTGCACTGTTCAGCACTAAACTACAAAACCCTCCAGCTGATTCCAAGACCTCCCCCAATGTTACCAGTGCTGGTAGGACTGAGACTTTCATTGACATTAGGCCAGCCAATAAACTGGAAGCCTGGTCTCTTTTGGGCTTCAGCTCATTTAATCGTCTTTTGACAAATATTAAATCTGGATCCCCCGCGATATACTCCCTATTGCTGTGATGAAACAGCTTGACGCTCCCATTCTCTCCATAATTATGAACCTCCTGAATGCCTCCTTGCAGGAGGGCCAAGTTCCGTTGGAATGGAAACATGCTATGGTGCTCCCTCTTTTAAAGAAAGCCAACGCCGACATGTCTAAGCTATCTAATTTCCGTCCCATCTCGCTGCTTCCGGCTTTCTCTAAAATCCTTGAAAAACATGTCAATACTCAGGTGACCTTTTTCATTGAGTCCCAAAAATTTCTTCACGCTTCTCAATCTGGATTTAGAGCTGGTTTCTCTACAGAATCAACTCTACTTGGAGTCACTGAAATGCTGAGGCACCGGCTGGATGAGGGAGACACGGCAGCTCTCATCCTGCTGGACCTCAGCGCTGCGTTTGATACGGTGTCCCATGCTATTCTACTGAAAGCACTGAAGTCCTTGGGCCTAGAGGGCTCCGCCCTGCAATGGCTTAGTTCTTTTCTAACCAACCGTACTTTTCAGGTCTTTTCTACAGCGGCCAGCTCCAATTCCCACGCATCACCCTATGGTGTACCTCAGGGCTCGGTCCTGAGTCCTTTGCTGTTCAATGTCTATGTCCGTCCGTTAGCAGATGTTGCTGAGAAAGCGGGGCTGTCCCTTTTTTCCTATGCCGTTGACACTCAGATCATCTTTTCCCTCTCTTCATCAAAGGGATCTGAGCCCTCGGCCCTTCAGTCAGGTTTGAGTAAAATTGCGTCTTGGATGCAAAACAACTTGCTCAAACTTAATGGAGACAAGACGGAGGTTATAATCCTAGGAAAAAAAATCGACCTCTGGGGACCGCATCACTGGCCGTCTGAAATGGGTACTTTGCCCCTGCCAGTACACCAAGTCCGCAATCTGGGTTTCATCATTGATAACCAGCTCTCAATTAAACAAGTCACCAAGGTGGCTGCCACATGCTTTAATGTCCTAAAATGGCTAAGGAACATCTTATGGATGATACCTCGTGTGGCACAGAAAACGGGGGTTCATGCCCTGGTCACGTCTAGGCTGGACTATGGCAATGTTCTATACCTGGGATCCAACAAAGCTACCATCCAAAGGCTCCAGGTGGTGCAGAACGCGGTGGCTAGACTGCTGTGCAATGTACCAAAGACGGCCTCAATCACTGGCTACCTTCGCAACTTACATTGGCTGAAGATAGAGAATCGAATCAAGTTCAAAGCTTTATGCTATATGTATAAAATCAAAATTGGAGTGGCCCCGACATGCCTGCAATCACTGGTACAACTCTATCTTCCCTCACGACTTTTGCGCTCTGCCCAGCAAATTAAGTTCACCATCCCCAAAGTCAAACTTTCTCGTATGCGTGGCCGTTCCTTCTCCTATCTTGGTCCCACCCTATGGAATTCCATGTCTCTTACTTTAAGCGAGGAAACCACATATGGTAGATTCCGTAAAAGTCTGAAGACTTGGTTGTTCAATATCCGATTCCCTGTTCCGCTCTTTTTCTCCTACCGGTTGGCGCTGGGAAACCTTTTGGGGTAGCTGAGCGCCTTACAAATTCAGTTTAATAATAATAATATGTGTGTTTGGGCACAAATACTTTACACATTGCCTTTGGGATAAGCCTGTCTGCTTGTGCCAAGCTACCAAGTGGGTGAGCAGAGGTTATATAAAGTGTGTAATCCTCTTATCCTACTAGAAGCAAGGGTCCCTACTTGCACAAAGGTGCTTACCTCTGCCACTAGAGACCCCCATTTTTAACATTGGTGGTGAGCGGTGAAGATTGAACTTATATTTGTACTTGACCCACAGTGATTGGTGTACATCACTAGTCTAGTGCAGACCACTACTCAACCACATACTGTGTTTTTTTGGTCTATTTTTGTTAACCCTTAAAGTATCCACGCACCATGTCTCAAAGTGCTAGACCAGCAATTGAGGCTGCAGAATTAGAATTTGACATTGAAATGTTGAGTAGTTACAAAGTAGATCAACTTAAGCAATTCTGCAAAAGCTTTGGATGTCCCATAAGGAGCTCCGCTAGGAAGGAGGTTCTGCAGAAGGATTTAGGGGCCTGATGTGAAGCCAGAGAGGCTAAGGAGAAAGGAAATGAGGATGTGGATCTGGGTGTACAGAGCCAGCAAGGGGAGTTTGGAGCTCAAGATCAGCTGGTGGGGGGAGGGCTCCACAGGCCTGGCAGTAGTGTGTCTTCTAGAGGTCTGTCCCCAGAGGAGCTGGAGGACAGGTGACAGGAGATAGAGCGTCAAAGGGAGCTTGAGAAGCTCAAGTATGACATGGAGAACCAAAAATGTACAGAGGAGGATGCTCGTGCCTTGGAGGAGAAGAAACTGCTTTTGAGACATGAGTTGAGCATGAGGGAGTTTGGGGGAAAGGTCTACATTCCTAAAGATCTAGTGCAGAATTTCCAGAAAGGGGAGGATATTTATGCTTGGTTTGCATCCTATGAGGCAGCACTTGGCATGAATGAGGTCCCAGAGAAACATTGGTGGTGGGCCTGTGGAAACACTTTGAGGCCAATAGGAGAAATTCTCTGACACCTTTGGAGGCGGCGGAACTCTCACCTATCCCAATATGAAGGAGGCCTTATGCCTCTGGTATGGGCTCACACCTGAGCAGTAAAGGGAAAAGTTGAGATCTTTTAAAAAGCTTGAGGCTAACACTTGGGCAGAATGTGTGAATTTCGTTGGCATAGCACTGAATGGTTGGAGAAAGGGAAGCAAGGTAACTGAATAAAAGGGGCTGTATGATTTAATTGCATGGGAGCACTTGAATTGTCTTTGTGTTACAGAGCTGTGCCAGCATCTGATGGATAGAAAGCTTGCTCATGAGGCAGACCGCTGAACGAGTACCAGGGTCCCCAAGTGGTATGTGGGAAACCCAGCCACGGGTGGGAATGGTCCCCAGCAGAAGAGTGGGAGGGACAAGGGTAACCAAAAGGAGTTCTCTAAAGGGCCCCAAAATAGTTCCAGGGGTAAAGATTGCCAGCCCCCCAGTGTCAAGAAGTAATGGCCCCCTAAAGGTAAGCCAGGCGATAGGGGTCCCTGCAGGTGTTACACATGTGGTCAGGACGATCACCTGAAAGGAGATACCAAGTGTCCCAAGCCCACACCAGCACCCACTGGTGTACTGCCACCAGGGTTAGTTAGTGTAGTGCTGTGGGAGGATTTGGTTTCTAGTGAAGGGGGGCAGACAGCTGTGATGACCCATATCTCACTAGGAGATAGAGGGATGGTCCAGGAAACCTGTCTGCCAGATAACACTAAAAAGTACCTGCAGTGAGTGGCCATCAATGGGAGGAGGGTGGAAGCTCAGAGACACTGGAGCCAGTGTGACATTTGTCAAGTGTCAATGGGTGTATGAGGAGCAGGTAATCCCTAATGTACTTCACCCTGTAGTTGCTGCAGACAACTCTGAGTACCTGTGTAAGGTGGTGAAGGTTCCCTTTGAGTGGGGGTGGGGGTCTCAGGTCCCTTGAAGGTCATTGTGAGTCCATCCATGTCTTTTGACTGTCTGCTTGGCAATAACCTGGAGAGTTCCCATTGGAAGGAGGTGGAACGCCAGGCTCATAAGGAGATGTTGGGTCTGCCTTATTTGGCATGTGTGACCACTCGGTCAATGGCAGCCAGTAGGGGTAATCAAGAGGACCTGAAGCCTAAAACAGTGGTCTAGGGGCTGCCAGAAAGAGGAAGGGGCTGGGGCATGGGAAACCTGCCCCAGGTGTTCCCACGGTCCAGGAGGAGACAGACCTTGAGGGGGATGCCCTGGAACCTACAGGGGAGTAAGTTATGTTATGTTATTGCTATTTATAGAGCGCACTGTTACCCGTGGGTGTCCTGGCGCTGTGAAGTCCTTTTGAGGCCTAAGAAGAAAAGATGGTACACAGAGATTTAGGAGGAGAAAAGCCAGGTCTTTAAAGCCTTTCTAAAGGCGAGTAGATTTGTCATGGACCTAAGCTGCAGCGGCAGGCCATTCCAGGCCTTTCGCTGCACATGTTACGAAACTTCTGCCTCCCCAACTGGCTTTGCGCACTTTGGGTACTGATATTAGTTTTGCTTCTGATGACCGTAACACTCTTTTTGGTATATACCACTGAAATTTCTTTTTCAGGAACTCCGGGACGGTTCCCTGTAGGGCTTTGTGAACCAGGCATAGAGCCTTAAACTGTATCCTCTTTCTAATCGGCAGCCAGTGGAGTTTTTTGATCTGAGCCGAGATCGAGGCAAATCTTGATGCACCAGTGAGCAATCTGGCAGCTGCATTTTGAAGGAGTTGTAGTTTGCGCAGGAGCCCCTCCTGCATGGAAAGGTATAGCCCATTGCAATAGTCTAACCTAGACAAAGATAGTGAAGTGATTACTGTTTGTATACTGTCTTTGGGTAAAAAAGGTATTATTTTCCTGCATGCTCTAAGAGTGTAGGTGGTGGTGGAGACAACTGCATTCACCTGGTCTTTAAAATTTAGTTTATTATCAATCCATACCCCAAGGTTTTTTGCTTTGTTCCTCGGGGAAGGAAGGGGACCCAAAGAATCCGGCCACCAGGCCGGAGTCCAGAAGCTAGGGTCGTTACCAAATACTACCACTTCCGTTTTTCCGGAATTAAGTTTAAGACAGTTTTGCGCCATCCAGCCACCTACAGCTGACATGCACTCTTTAAGACGTGTTGCTGTTTCCATCAACGCCCCTGGCAACAATGACACCACAATTTGGGTGTCGTCGGCACAGGAGGTTAAAGAAAAACCAAAGGATTCAATAAGTGGGGCCAGTGATGATACATAGGTATTAAAGAGCGTCGGGCTCAGCGAGGAGCCCTGGGGCACTCCACATGGCTGGGAGAAAGGTTTGGAAGAGAATTCCCCAATAGCGACAGTTTGAATTCTATTAGAGAGAAAGGATTCCAGCAATTTCCAGGCGGCACCTTGGATTCCAATCTCCTTCACACGGTCCATCAATAGAGAGTGATGGACCGTGTCAAAGGCAGCAGAGAGATCCAACATGATCATCACTGCTTTGCCTCCTTGGTCAAGTATGGTCCTAATCTCCTCTGTAGATTTAATAAGGGCTGATTCGGTGCTGTGTCCAGCTCTGAAACCATATTGCGATGGATCCAGCACCTGTGATTCGAGCAAAAACGTACTCAGTTGTCCGTTCATGATTTTCTCTGCCACTTTCGCTGGAAGAGGGAGCCTCGATATAGGTCTAAAATTATTAGGGTCTTTTGGATCCAGAGAGGATTTCTTGAGTAGAGGCAGTATGGAGGCGCTTTTCCAGATTTTGGGAAAGTATCCCTGAGAAAACATAGAATTTATGACGGAAGTCAGTGCCAAGGCCACTGGTTCCGGTGCTAGTTTCAACAGAGAGATAGGGCAGGGGTCATTAGGCGAACCTGATTTCGTTGTCTCGATAAGGTTTAAGATTTCTGTAGGGGTTACTTGAGAGAAATTGTCAAACAATTCCCTATTGTTTTTTTCTAGTTGACTTGCGTCAGTCTGGGTGGGAGTGATATTGTTTGTAGCCTTGGAGAAAGTGGAAAAGATAGATTCCACTTTGACCAAGAAGAATTGTGCAATTTTATCACATAATTCCTGACTAGCAGTGATAGTCTGAGTAACTGGAAGTGCTAGAGATGTGACCGTTTTAAATAGTTCTTTGGTCGAGTTTTTCGCAAGATTTATGCGTTTGGTAAAGAACTCTTGTTTTGTTTTAAATAGTAGCTGTTTGTACTGAGCTAGACTAAGTTTGTATTTATTTCTATCACTATCATTGTAATCCTTCCTCCAATTTCTCTCTATATGTTTGCAACTCGTTTTTTTTTCTCTGAGCTCTCGAGAGTACCATGGAGAAGATGGCCTTGCCCTATTAGGGTAGAGGAGTTTTTTAGGGGCAAGCTTATCTCCAGCTGCTTCTATCCATTTGGTATACACTTGTGTCGCCTCATCCAGATCTGTTGGGAAGGAGGGGACTGTCGCACTTAGCGTTTCGTGCAGTTCCTCAGCATTTATTTTATTACAGGCTCTGCTAACCAGTTGTTTTTTCCCAGGTTTCCATGAGTGACAGCTGGGCATGCAGATTTCGAATAGTACAGCCATGTGGTCTGACCAGATGATTGGCAGTGTGTCTATAAAACATAATTGTGTTTCGTTTGAGAAAATGCCGTCTAGTGTATGACCGGCCTTGTGTGTGGCCCCAGTCACCAGCTGCTTTAGACCAGCATTGCTCATCATATCTAGTAGGTTGGAGGTGTCGGGGTCAGACAGTGTTTCCAAGTGAAAGTTAAAATCTCCAAGAATAGTGTGGGCGTTTGCACTTAATACAATTTCCATTATGCTGTCAGCTTGCCTGAGGAATATGTTTCTAGGTCCAGGCGCTCTGTATAATAGAGTGCCTCTGAAAGTAAAGTGGTGTGAAAGGTAAAAACAGAAATCAAGCGCTTCAAAACCACAGTTGATCAGTGGATTAAAAGATGCCCTAATTGACTTGTGGTAAATAACCACAAGACCACCCCCTTTCCTATTGGGTCTATTAAGTGTGAAACACAGATAGTCAGGCGGGGTGGCTTTCACCAAG
Source organism: Calotriton arnoldi (assembly GCA_963921515.1). Classification (NCBI taxonomy): domain Eukaryota; kingdom Metazoa; phylum Chordata; class Amphibia; order Caudata; family Salamandridae; genus Calotriton; species Calotriton arnoldi. The sequence continues at coordinate 6,080,136 of CAWUFW010000089.1, read as the reverse complement.
TCTGGACCCAAAGCCTCATCCGTCCAGGCTTCGGTTATGAACGCGATAGTTATTCCCTCATTCATAATTAAGGCTTCACATTCGAGGCTGTGTTTAACCAATTAACGAGCGTTAATAAGGACACATTTCCAGACTTGATTGGGCAAGATATTTTTCTCATTTGCTGCTCAAAGTAGGTATGGATTTAATAGGTTCAAGTACTAAATCGGGTAGTTTGATTCCACACCCCTGGCAAAGCAACTGAGAGTGTGGAAGGCAGTTCCCCGGCTGCAAACATAGACAGCTGGAGTGTTTATTAAAATTGAGACTATATAACGTTCCAGTGGCCGAACTGGGAGACCAACCTGAGCTGACCCATTGGCTCCTGGAAGGGGGTCCCACAAGGGAAGAGTTCTACAAGGTGCAGATGGAGTGCCCTACACTTGTCGGTTTGCAGCTGCACGCCAGGCAGCAGGTGATCAGTCTGGATCACTTTGGATTTATTGGGAGAATGGTCTCCTATATAGTGAGCCTAAGGTCGCTGAGCCTGGGTCAGCCAGTGTGCTGGTGGTCCCCGAGCACTTCAGGACCTTTCTACTGGGTCTGGCTCATGATGTGCTTTTGGCAGGACATTTGGGGTGTGCCAGGATCTTTTACAGGCTTGTCACCCACTTCATTTGGCCCCAGATGAGAAGGCACACTGATACTCATTGTAGGTCTCTCAGACTTGCCAGTCAAGTGGCAAGTGTGGGGGGGAGTGTAAGGCTCCCCTCCAGCCTTTTACAGTAGTGAGCACCCCTTTCGAGCGGGTGGGAAATTATATTGTGGGGCCACTGGAACCCAAGACAGCATTAGGCAACAAGTATATCTTGGTCTTTGTGGACCATGCTACCTGAAAGCTGTCTCTCTCAGGACAACCACGGGCCCTGTGGTGAGCTGTGCATTGAGGGGGATCTTTTCCTGTGTAGGGTTCCCCAGAGAAGTGGTATCTGACTGGGGAACCAACTTTATAGCTATGGCATCTTTGTGGGAGGAGTGCAGTGTTATGTACAAATTCAAAACTCCTTACCATCCCCAAGGAATTGGGTTTGTTGAGATATTCAACAGAACCCTGAAAGGCATGATTAAGGGTCTTACAGAACCTATGAGGCGTAAGTGGGACGTCTTCTTACCATACCTGTTGTTTGCTTACAGGGAAGTACCACAGAAATCTTTAGGGTTCAGTCCCTTTGTATTGCGATATGGGCACCCTTTGGGAGGGCCTCTTAGTCTGGTGAAGGAGGGCTGGGAATAAAACTCCTGGTAAGACACCCCAGGATGTATTTAGCTACATGCCGGCCTTTAGAAACCAGACAGCGCTTCAGGAATGTCGTCCTGGTGAACCTAGAAGCCAGCCAGGAAGAGATGAAACGTTGGTATGACCAGAATGCAACTCTGGTCGAGTTTCAGCCTGGCCAAAAAGTGTGGGTGATGGCACCAGTGGAGCCTTGTGCACTCCAAGAAAATGGGACTAGGCCATTCGAAGTGGTGGAGTGCAAGAGTGAAGTCACCTACCTGGTGAACTTGCAGACTCCTAGGAACCCCTTGAGGGTCCTGCACATGAACTTCCTCAAACCTCAATTTGAGAGGTCTGAAGTGACTTTGCTTCTGGCAAAAGATGATGGAATAGAGATGGAGAGCGAGCCTCTTCCTGACCTCCTGCCTGCCCAGGAGCATGATGGGTCAGTGGATGGTGTGAACCTCTACCCCACCCTGACCCCAGAGCAGCAGAGGGACTTTTGCCAGGTGCTAGGACTGATCACCTCCCTGTTCTCCCTGACCCCTGGAATCACTAATTAGTACATCGATGATGTGGACACTGGGGACAGTTTGCCTGTGAAACACAAAATGTACAGGTTGACTGACAGGGTCAAGGCTACCATCAAGGAAGTGGTGTATGGATCTGTGAGTGGGTATGTTGGTGGTTTTGTGATTGGTTGCGTGGGTGTGCGAATGGTTGTGTGGGTGTGTGAGTGGGTCTGTGGATAATTACATCAGTGATATCATTAGTGATGTAACTGACCATGGCATGAGTGATGAAATATGAGAGGTCATAAGCAGTGCATTGCGGGGCGTAAGTTAAAGTTAGCTCAGGTAACTATACCTGCTGATTCACTGGTTTTGTGCATGTGAAATCTCAGTCTAACTACAACGTCCCTGTAACCTTTGTTTTTTTCAGATGCATTAATAAGGTTTTTAAAATCTATTTCCTTACTAAAATGTGCCTGTAACCTTTGGTCTTTTCAGTGAATATATGTCATCAGTGATGTCACTGACCCTGAAATATGAGAGATCATAAGCAGTGCCCTAAGGTAACTATAACTCATGCCTCCACCATGCACAGTATTTTCATTAATAGTTTTACTGCAACTGTTGCAGTGATATTATCAATGAAGATGTCATGAGTGATGTAATATGTGGGGTAATTAGCACTGCATGTCTAGGGCGGGAGATATAGTTACCTAAGGGTATGAGTTATAGTTACTAGAGCTAACTATAACTGCTGAATTTCTATGGTTTTGTGTGTGTAAAATCTGAGCCTAACTATAATGTTATATGTGGCCTTTGTTTTTTCAGTGAATTGTTAGGTTTTTTTATTGCTATTTCCTAACTATAATGTCCCTGTAACCCTTGTTTTTTAGTGCATTTCTTATATATATATTATATATATAATTTGACCCATAAGTTCAATTACTAACATACATTTTCACAAGTTTATAAAAACATTTATGCACACATTCATTCTTACTATATTTAAAAAAAGTTAAAAATGTAAAAATGAAGGTCAGGTAACCTATGTAGTCTTTTCATAAATGCAATGCACCGAGTCTTTCTATTTTTAAATTAATTTTATGGATCCATTGCGAATCCTCGGACAAATAAGGGGTTTCCCAGTGATATTGCACAAATTCAACATTTAATACAAACATATGTGATTTCAATTTCTATAAGTGTATCACTGCCTGTGTGTTGGTGCGTGAGTGGCTGTGTGGGTATGTGAGTCGCTATATGGGAATGTGAGCAGGAATTTCTATGTGGGTGTGTGAGTGGTTTTGTGGGTATGTGAGTGGCTGTGTGAGTGTCTATGGGTGTGTGAGTTGATGTGTGAGTGGTTATGTGGCTATGTAAATGGGTGTATGAGTGAGTATGTGAGTGGCTGTGTGAGTCTATGAGTGGGTGTGTGAGTGCATTTTTGGTTCTGTGAGTAGATGTGTGAGTGGCTGGAACGGTATGTGAGTGGCTATATGGGTGTGTGAGTGCAGTGTGGGTGTGTGAGTTGCAGTGTGGGTGTGTTAGTGGCAGTGTGGGTGTGTGAGTGGCAGTGTGAGTGTGTTAGTAGGTATGTGGGTCTGTGAGTGAGTGTGTTTTTTTATTTTGGGTCTGGAATCCGTGAGGATCTGGGTGGATCTATGGAACCTCGCGTGTCCCTCACAGTCCCCTCCATCAGTCCCATGGGGTAAGGATTACTTTACCCTGACCTCTTCTATCACTTTTACATTTTATTCTCCCCCTGGAAAACATGTCCTGATGGACAAAATGGTGGCCACAACATTTATCTCCGGTTGCGGTGGATCTGCGTCTCTAGATATACAGAATTTCTTTTACTTTAATAACCCCAAAATTAGTGAACAGATTCACACCAAATTACAAAAAGCACTCTTTCTGTACCAAGATCTGTCTTTCTGCCAAATTTGGTGTAATTCTGTTGTTTGGGCTGTACAGGTATCTAAAACCCCCTTGGGAAATTACATGGGGAAATGTGTTTTCGGACCCCCTTTTTTCTCAGCCCCTGCTTGACGGATCATCCCAAAACTTTCCAGACAGCAGCTGAAGTGACTGGCAAACTAGTTTTGAAAATGTTGTGAAGATACGTCAAATGGCGCCAAAATTATTAGCAAAACAAAAAAACGCTTTTGCTATGGAAAATAAGTCTCAACTATAACTACATGCTGGCAACCACCAGTAGGTAATTTATACATATACATGTGTGTATACATATATGTACACATATATGTGTGTATGTATATATATATACTATCTATGAGACTGTGCATTGTGGGAAATGTGGTCCGGATAGCACACAAATCTTGTCCTGTATGGACCCTGCATGCACAGTCTCATTCGAGCTTCTCATTGGTGGGTGTGCAATATGAAAATGGCGAAGTGGGTTCAGTGTTTGCACACACTGTCTCCATTCAAGCCTCTTAAGAGAAGCATATGGAGCTTCGAAACGCGTCAGGCATTTCCATTACGGAGCAGCTTCTACAAGCGGATCCTCGTCCCTGCCTTTCATAAACAAAGCTGCTGATCGAGTGCTACTCACCTGGTGGACAACCTTTGGAGCAGAATGTAATACGCGGCCGTCCTGCTGCGGAGTGTGCACCACCCCGTAATGTCTTGGGGGCTACGTGGGTCAGCAGCCGCAAACAGGATTGAGGACGAGTCCACTTGCAGGGTCCATACAGGACAAGATTTGTGTGCTATCCGGACCACATTTCCCACAATGCACAGTCTCATTCGAGCTTCCCATTGGTGGGTGTGCAATATGAAAATGGCCAAGTGGGTTCAGCGTTTGCGTTTGATTGAGGACGATGGAGGTGCCCCTTCATGCTGCATCTCCTGTTTAGGGACGGTAACCTACCTGTGAGGCTGTTTCCACATGGTGCAAGCTTTTGTTGGATTGAATATATATATATATATATATATATATATATATATATATATATATATATATATATATATATATATATATATATATATATATATATATATATATATATATAGATAGATAGATAGGATAGAAATTGTAACTCCCTCTTTTTAAAAAAGAATTCAATTCACTTTTTTCTTTATTGAGACAGACCTCTCAACCTCCCTTTTTAAAAATTATTTTATTCCCCCTTATTTTACCTTACCACTCTACATCCTTAGCCACCCCTAAACCCTAAAAACACCCTTACCACCCAATGCCTTTACCCACCCCGAAACCCCAAAAACACCCTTACCACCATGTTCCCCTAACCAACCCATAACCCTAAAAATACCCTTACCACGCTGTTGTGTCTTACCAGACGTAGCCAAGTTGTCATGAAGCAGGATATAACACACCCTATGCTCCTACCCACCCCAAACCCTAAAAAACTCTTACCACCCTACACTCCTACCCACCCCATAACCCTAAAAATATGTTTACTTCCCTATACTCATACTGCCACTAAAACCTTAAAATAGCCTTACCACCCTATAACCTTTTCCACCCCTAAACTCTAATTTGTACATATATATATATATGTTCACACATACATGCACAAATACTTACCGTAAATACACTTACCTTGATTGTAAAAGCATGCGCGGTAAAGGTATATGCGTGGTAAAGGCATGTGTGGCAAAGGCATTGCATTGTAAAGGCAATGCCTGATAAACGATGCGTGATAAAGACATTGTGTGGTAATGCCTGCATTGCAAAAGCTGTTTACCAGGGTGTGAGTAAGTGCCTATTTTTGTGGGGGCACCCCATTTCTTGTGGACTGATGCTGCTGGTTTTGCAACTCAGTACACTAGGACACAGCTGCCCAGGCCCCAGTGTACGTGCTCTGACCCCTAAAATATGACAGAACCCCACATTTAAATATTTTATAAATCATCATAAGTAGATCTTGTAGCACACAAGGTAAGGTGTCTAGTATTTAAACGTGCATTTAAACAACTGTGAGCTGTCTGTGATTCCCCTTAATGAAGTGAGAGCACTGCTTACAGAGCAAACACAATGGTTTGAGCCCTTTGACAGGAAGACCTGCATGTGAAGTGTGAGACTCCTTTTACCTCATGAAGAGTAGTTGTGAAGTGTTTGTGGAGCTTCATTAACTTGAAAGGGACCAGGGTGAGGCCGGCCCACTTACACTTCTGTGCAAAGGGAGACCAGGTAAGAGAAACGTTTGTTCCCTGGTCACTCTGAGATAGCTTGAATTGAGATATGCTATAATTTAGGAACAGATTCCCTTGAGATTTTTTGTCTCATTGGTTAGGGAGGGTCTAGGAATCACCCTCAGCCACTGGCTAGTGAATCCTACAAAAGTGTCACCTTACCAACAGCTCATTAGAACTCATGTGTACTTGCAAAAGAACAAAAGGGAATTGAACCTGATGTCAGGGATCTGTAGGGCTAGTACCAAACACAGAACGGATCACCGCCAAAGGGTCCTAGGGAAATTTTAAAGACCTCACAGGGTTCACTCCCCAAAAATAGTTTCATAACACAATATAAAACCCCTGGGTCTATACAGAACAGAGATCAAGCAAAGTGTGATAAATCACTATATGATTTGAAAGCATGAAAATATAGTACAGAACCTAATAACTAGTGCCACAGAACTATCTGTGGGCACTTCCTTTAAGGCGAAATCCCTCACTCACCAAAGGTGACATGCTCATCATTTGGGATTCTCCTCCCAGAGGAAAAACCTAGTTCCTCTGAGGCTACAACTCTCTCTCTGAGAGGAGGAGCTCAGGGATGTTTTAGTAGGATATTATAAATCCACAAATGAAGAGACAACTGTGTGAATGAAGCGCAGCGCAACAAAATGCGTGAATGTGCAAATAGTGAAATTTAAAACTGACTAGAGAACGCAAACCAGTTGCTTAGTCAGATACGTCCTTCGCCAGGATTAAGCAGTGTACTCGCGGTATGAATTTAGACTGCAAAGTAAAGTAGAAAATAGTGGTCAACATGTTTCAGCCATCCACCTAACAGTAGCAAGGCTTTCATCAGGACCTTTAAGCTGCTGCTATCTCAATATATGTGCTATAACACAAAGGATATGAAAACAGAAAAGCTCCTCAATCTGTCCATTCTTGAAGGAGGATTAACTACAAAGAGAGAAGAAACAAATCTGATCCATACCTATGATCATCAGCATCATACACAAACTACAAAAGGTTATGTAAATAGTAACAAGAAAAGAAGAAATCTTACCCGTCACTGCTGGGTAAGTAACCACACCTCTACCTGGCGACAGCTCAGGAAAGGAGCACCGCTCTGAAACAAACGGTGTATTTGTATCTTTAACAAATCATATCCTATCAGAAACTAGGTTTATTATAATAATAGTACCGATATCTACGATAGGCATGTGGATGGAGCGAATGTATGTGAACAGAACAAGGAGTACCAACCATTTAAAACATACTATGTAAATTTATAAAAACTAACATGTCTGGAGCCCAAATGACTACAGCACAGATATCATCATTAGGACTCCATTAAAACACCAATTGGTAGATGAGGTAGCTAGAGCATTATCTAATAGCCGCACTCTCCACACAGACTCAGATAAGACCGTCAAGTCTAGAGCCCAAATACCTCCAACATAAATTTCGCCATTTGGGACTCAGTTAGAGATTTGGTTATTAAACAAGTAGCTAAAGGATATTATAATAGCCACAAACTCCACAAAAGGCAACATGGCCAGAGAGCCTGATGTAAAAGGGGGCAGAATAACCCGGCAGAACCCTCTCTCAAGTTAAAATTATAAGCAAAGAAAAAAGGGAAGAACATCCAGGCAGAAAGACTCACCTCTCCGTCGGTACACCGAGGTTTGCAGAGCCTGCAACCGGAGGTGAAGTCAAATCTAACCTAGTGTGCTTTTATAGTCATCAATCATGGTTAATTGAACCCAGGTGAGTGCACAAACCGGAACAAATATCCATGTGTATAAGCATGCGTCGAGTGAAAGTCACTACACTCCTGCACATGCGCACAATGTAAAGTTACCGATCTGGTAAAAATCATATGTAGCCGGTCAAACGTAGTATAATGAAAGAGTATAAAACCCACAATAGGCACAGCGGTTCCTCCAAGGTAGGCATCTTCATTGAAAGGAACAAATTTGCCCAATATTATATCAACAACGCCCATGTCACGTTGGGAAACACTACTCTCTCGCGCATGCGCGTCTTGAGCGAATGCATGTGAACTCTCCACAGAAAGATGCAATGAACACTGCATCAATCACCACATTGAGTTTAGCCTGTTTCAAAATATGAAGAGCCCATAGTGTGGCGCTCAAACCTGGAAACATGTTTGAGCGCCACACTATGGGCTCTTCATATTTTGAAACAGGCTAAACTCAATGTGGTGATTGATGCTGTGTTCATTGCATCTTTCTGTGGAGAGTTCACATGCATTCGCTTCAAGACGCGCATGCGCGAGAGAGTAGTGTTTCCCGACGTGACATGGGCGTTGTTGATATAATATTGGGCAAATTTGTTCCTTTCAATGAAGATGCCTACCTTGGAGGAACCGCTGTGCCTATTGTGGGTTTTATACTCTTTCATTATACGGCGTTTTGACCGGCTACATATGATTTTTACCAGATCGGCAACTTTACATTGTGCGAATGTGCAGGAGTGTAGTGACTTTCACTCGACGCATGCTTATACACATGGATATTTGTTCCGGTTTGTGCACTCACCTGGGTTCAATTAACCATGATTGATGACTATAAAAGCACACTAGGTTAGACTTGACTTCACCTCCGGTTGCAGGCTCTGCAAACCTCGGTGTACCGACGGAGAGGTGAGTCTTTCTGCCTGGATGTTCTTCCCTTTTTTCTTTGCTTATAATTTTAACTTGAGAGAGGGTTCTGCCGGGTTATTCTGCCCCCCCCTTTTTTACATCAGGCTCTCTGGCCATGTTGCCTTTTTGTGGAGTTTGTGGCTATTATAATATCCTTTAGCTACTTGTTTAATAACCGACTCTCTAACTGAGTCCCAAATGGCGAAATTTATGTTGGAGGTATTTGGGCTCTAGACTTGACGGTCTTATCTGAGTCTGTGTGGAGAGTGCGGCTATTAGAATATGCTCTAGCTACCTCATCTACCAATTGGTGTTTTAATGGAGTCCTAATGATGATATCTGTGCTGTAGTCATTTGGGCTCCAGACATGTTAGTTTTTATAAATTTACATAGTATGTTTTAAATGGTTGGTACTCCTTGTTCTGTTCACATACATTCGCTCCATCCACATGCCTATCGTAGATATCGGTACTATTATTATAATAAACCTAGTTTCTGATAGGATATGATTTGTTAAAGATACAAATACACCGTTTGTTTCAGAGCGGTGCTCCTTTCCTGAGCTGTCGCCAGGTAGAGGTGTGGTTACTTACCCAGCAGTGACGGGTAAGGTTTCTTCTTTTCTTTGTTACTATTTACAGAACCTTTGTAGTTTGTGTATGATGCTGATGATCATAGGTATGGATCAGATTTGTTTCTTCTCTCTTTTTGTAGGTAATCCTCCCTTCAAGAATGGACAGATTGAGGAGCTTTTCTGTTTTCATATCCTTTGTGTTATAGCACATATATTGAGATAGCAGCAGCTTAAAAGGTCCTGATGAAAGCCTTGCCTACTGTTAGGTGGATGGCTGAAACATGTTGACCACTATTTTCTACTTTACATTTGCGGTCTAAATTCATACCGCGGGTACACGCTTTTTAATCCTGGCAAAGGACGTATCTGAATAAAGCAACTGGTTTGCGTTTTCTAGTCAGTTTTAAATTTCACTATTTGCACATTCACGCATTTTTGTTGCGCTGCGCCTTCATTCACACAGTTGTCTCTTCATTTGTGGATTTATAATATCCTACTAAAACATCCCTGAGCTCCTCCCTCTCAGAGAGAGAGTTGTAGCCCTCAGAGGAACTAGGTTTTTCCTCTGGGAGGAGAATCCCAAATGATGAAGCATGTCACCTTGGTGAGTGAGGATTTCAGTCCTCAAAGGGAAGTGCCCACAGATAGTTCTGTGGCACTAGTTATTAGGTTCTGTACTTTATATTTTCATGCTTTCAAATCATATAGTGATTTATCACACTTTGCTTGATCTCTGTTCTGTATAGACCCAGGGGTTTTATATTGTGTTATGAATCTGTAGGGCTAGACCTGACTTAGCCTTATCCTGACTACTTGCTGTCCCTAAAGTCATGAAACCACCGAAGCGGTCAAGGAAGATGCTCCAGAAAGTCTAAAGTCTAAAAAGTTGAGAATTAAAAACTGTTTGAACTTCCAAGACCTCTTGTGCATAAAGGGAAACACATGGCAAAAGTGGCAGACTTTGAGAGGACTTAGACTGATACAGGTACCAAGCTTGTCCAACTGTTAGAAATCGTGACAGGGCTAAGGTGTAAAAAGTACCCAACGAAATTTAAATGTTCCCACTGTGAGCATTTCCAAGAAAAACCAAAGGCTTCAGAAGAACCTCATCCATTGACTTTCTGACTTTGAGAGGACTTCACCAGTTACAATGGGGCACTACTGGAGGATTTTGAATTCCATTTCAAAGACTAAGGGCCTTATCATGAGTATGGCGGCCCTGAGACCACTGTACTCGTGGTGTACTCAATGTTGACCGCCACCACCTGTGGGACCACCACAAGACTGCTGCCTCCGCCGGGATCAACGATCCCACTGCAGCAGTGGTCTGCAAAGAGCATAAATATGCTGGTGGTGCCAAAGCCGGCAAACACAAGGAGATGATGGACAGAGCGCTGAAACTTTTCAGACACTCACCCCCAGTCACAGATCTGGGTTGAATCCATCATCATTCTTTAGCTCACTTTGCCACCTCAGTTCAGACCCAGCCATATGCAAATCAGTCTTGACCCTGTGCCTCCTGGGAACAGTCCAGCCCGAACTGCCAAGCCATGTCTTCCCTGGACTGAAAACAAGCATCCTGGGACCGGTTTCAGGCTAACAGCCCTCATCAGCCAGGCTAGCTTGAATCCAGTGACAAAGTGAGCAAGAGGCCCACGTCTGGGCATACCCTGCCAACTTAGGGCGAACAAAGCAAACACAAGGAGATGATGGACGGGGCGCTGAAATTTTTCAGACAATCACCCCCAGTCGCAGATTTGGGTTGAATCCATCATCATTCTTTAGCTCACTTCGCCACCCCAGTTCAGACACAGCTTTATGCATATCAGTCTTGACCCTCTGCCTCATGGGAACAGTCCAGCCCAAACTGCCAAGCCATGTCTTCCCTGGACCGGAAACAAGCATCCTGGGACCGGTTTCGGGCTAACAAAGCTGGCACCTCCGAGCATATTACAACCTGTATATCCACCGCCCTTTTCATGGCCGGGACCCCGCCATATGAAGGGTGGCAGATATGCAGGTAAGAGGGCCCTGACAGGGCCTTGGCCGAATCTGGGCTTGGTGTGAATGCAGGGAGGGGTACATGTTGTGCCTCCAAGGAATTGCACCCTCGTTCCTCCATGGTGTGGAATGCATGACATGGTGCATGCCACACCATACACGAATGTGCTGCAGGCCCTTTCATGCGGCAGTAAGCTGTTGAAGCTCTCCAATGAGCCTAACACACCCGCTGCCATGAGATTGCTGCCACACCACCAGCCCGCCCTGGATTAAAGTCATAATCCAGCAGGCGGGCTTACCACGGGCTTGGGGGTCTTCCAGGGACCGCCATGGTGGCGGTCCCATTGGAAGAACGCCAAACTCATAATAAGACCCTAAGTCAGAAGGTAAAATCTTTGACCAGGACAATCAGCTTGGGCTATCTGACCTCCACTCCATCGTAGTCATCCTCATTTGCACTTAGGTCCTGGTCAACCATGAACAATGATTTCTTACTGGCGCATTTTGCCCTGAACTTTAAAAATTCCTCTCTCTGGTTCCCAAAATTGGAGTGGTTTTTAGTGGTTTTGGAGGTGGTTTTCTTATTAATGCTTTCTGAATTCTTAGAAATTGCTTGTGAGTTTTTTGTGTTGTGTTTTGACTTTGTTTCTGTACTGATAAATACTATACAGACTTTTTATTAAGATACGCCTGTCTGGTCTGTACAATAGAGGTTGATCCCAGGTTTATTTAACTTGTTTGCTGGACCTGGCAGCACACTATTGTGTTTATGTTTCCTTGTGCCGCGTACTCATGATGCGCACTCTGTATTTAAGTTTGGAATGGTGGGGTGGGACACCGTGACAGTTAAGGAGACAAGCTGGTAGAAGGAAGAAGTCTCCAAAGGTGGTGCTCTTATTGGCAAAAACATTACTTAAAAGTAATCCTTTGCTTTACAATGTGGCAATGAGCTAGAGTACCACCCCAGTGAGTCTTCATGCTACCTTAAGGAATTTCAGCTGAGTCGCAAGGAATTGGTTTCTACCCTGTGGATCTACTCTTCTACGGCGTACCAATTTATATTTTTGGGTAAAGATTTGAGTCTTATCTCAGGCTGGTGAGGTTTCACATTTTTAAGATTATTTTGGTGACTTGTGACTATTAGTAGTTGGCTGTTAATGGGTTTTGAACTGCTGCAGGTGAACGCTCATTCAGAGCTCGTGAGCATTTGTTGATGTGTGGAAGATTTTCCTTGGTCTTACACATCACTACATCCATGTTGGTATTGCCAACGTGGTCTATGCGGCCTACGTTTACGTGCCTAGTGCTATTTTGGATGTGTTGCAAATGCTGTCTACTCTTTCACAGCGTTTTATGCTGAGCACTACGTGCTGCCATTTTGGAATGTAATTTGCATTGGATTAAAGCATATTTTCCTTCGGTTGTGTCAATTTTAACAACACCCTAATATTTTAGAGGTGCATTCCTACCCTTAATATTCTACTAATTGAGGCACATTTTCAAGGTATTTTTACAGTTTTTTACAGCTATTAAATATGTTGAGAGGGTGAAGAGTGGACGCTTGCCATACAGTAAATTAGTCCTTTGCCTCATTTGTATTTATACACTTGCCATACAGTGAACTAGTCCCTTGCCTCATTTATACTTATATTTGGGGGCGAGGGGGTGAAGAACGAACACTGTTTGTTGGTCACAGTGAATTAGTCTTGGCTCAACCATAGTCTTTCTGGCCTGCAGGAGGCCTACCGTGTATGAAGTGGGCTGAATGGAAAGCCTTTTTCTTGAACAATATAGACACCATTGATGAACAAGGAAAAATGCCTGTGGAACAGATAAAAATTATTTTTCTACATTGTGCTTGTCCTGAGGGTTTAAAAGCAAATGACCAAATGACTAAGGAGATTGGTGGAGAGGGGGATAGAAATGTTTTTGATTGTGCCGTTGCGGATTTTGACCGTTATTTTTTTCCTAAGGTATGCATAGATATCATAAGACATACATTATTTCAAAGGAAACAAGAGACTGATGAGTCCATCGACAATTACGTAGCGGCGTTAAGAACCTTGTCACTAGATTGTAAGTTTGGATCTCTACAGGAAGATTTAATAAGGAATCAAGTTGTAATGCATGTAAAGGATCCATCTGTACAAGAAAGGTTGTGGGTTAATGGAGATGCAAATTTACAGCATATCTTAGCTATTGTCAGGAAAGCAGAGATGTCAAGCAGAAATACTAAAGTAGTACAAGCAGATTCTAATTTAAAACATGATGAGTGTATGGGTAAGGTGATGAACAAACCTGCACAGAAAAAAGGTGGATTCCAGAAAACAGATAATAAGCAGCATGAAAAGATCAGAGAAAAGCAATAAGAAGCAAACAGAGTGGATGGAGATGTTTTCAGTGTGATGGCAAATTGCACCTTGGAAATAGCAAAACCTGTCCGGCCCCGAAACAAAAATGTTCCAACTGTGGGATGATAGGACACTTTTTGAAATTTTGTAGAAGGAAAAAGAAACAAAAGGTTAAGTGTGTGGCTTACGGTGATGCAAGTGAGGAAGAAACATCTACATATGACACACAGCTAGATGAAAGATTTGTTTTAAATATATAAGGGGGGGAAACAAGATATTTAATGTTGGCAATGTAATGATTAAGGAAAAACCTTTACGTTACATGACTATTGGTGGCATTGGAATGCAACTTTATGCTGATTCAGGGCCTCCATATTTCACTATTAATGAATATATGGAAGTTCAAGTTGATAAGTTGGGAAGTACATTAGAAGATCCTGATATCAATCATTTTGGATGAGAGGGGTTTGACTGTGAAGTATTCCAAATGTAAATTTGCTGTAAAATCTGTGACATATTTGGGTCATGATTTGAGTGTGGATGGTATGAAACCTAAACCGGAGTTGGTGGAAGCGATACAATTAGCAAATGCTCTGTTAAATGAAGATGATATAAGGTCTTTTTCAAGTCTCACAGAATTTTACGCAAGTATATAAGGAATATTTCTTGCAGAACATTTCATGTTCGACAGTTACTTAAAAACAAAAGTAAAGTTGATTGGTGCAAGGAGTGTGGAAAAGAGTTTGATGATGTAAAGACAGCCATTGCTAAAGCCACTGCTTTGTGTGGTTTTGACTCCAACCGCTCTAGTGTAACCACTACTAATGTCAGTTCTAAATGCCTGGGTGCTGTTTTATCCCAAAAGAAGGGGGGTGAGTCTATTATACTGTATGCATCTAGAGCTCTTACAGCTGCCGAAGGAAAGTACTCAGTCATTGAAAGAGAGACTTTAGCTTGCAAACGGGCTTTAGATCATTTTAGATCTTTTGTGTGGGGTAAGCAGTGTGAGTTGTGAAGTGATTCCTAACCATTGGTTAGGTTACATACTACTGATGGAATGATTAAAGCATCAGTACGTATTGCTAGAATGTCTATGAGACTTCAGGATTTTTTTAAACAAGATATTTTATGTTCCATGCAAAGACAATGTGTCAGCAGATTTTTTTAGCAAGCATACCTTTGCAAATAAGAGAAGATGTGAGTGGAGAATGGGTTGAATATCACATAGCTCTAGTCCACGATGAAGGCATACCTTTCCTTGAAAAATGTAACTTGGGTTGATGAATACGTGAATGACGAGGTATTGTAGGATGTTCTGAGATATATGAAAAATGGTTGGTCTACTAAAGGTGCACAAAAATCAGACTTGAGGTGTTTCTGGCAAGCCAGAGATGAACTGACCTATGGTAATGGAATTTTGTGGAGAGGTGATAGAGCTGTTGCTCCCAACAAAATAAAAAGGTTGATTACCATGCAATGTCATGAGGTACATGGAGGTAATGTGAGAACTAACCAGTCTGTCAAAAACGGACAGATCATAAAAACCTTAAGGCCTAACATGGGTGAACCATGTCTTCTGAAAAACCCATGAGAGCCTATTGTGGGGCACATCATGGGTCCCATTGGGGTCAAATCCAAGTATGTAACTTCACCATAGATGTATTTTCTAGATTGGCTGCTGTAAAGATTGTAGACACGGTGGACACCAGTGCTGTTCTGTGTTTTCTGGACAGCGTATTCACTGAGGAGGGGTAACCAAACAGATTATCACAGATGATGGTGTACAATTTTTACCAGGAAACGCTAAGGGGTAGTTCAGTAGAGTTGGCATAAAACATCGCACTACATCCCTTTATAATACCAGTGGGAATGGCATGATTGAGTGATTTAATTGAGTGCCTAAAGGTGCCATCCAAAATGCAGGAACTGACAATGATTATTGGGAGTTACAAATACACAAGGCGGTATGGATGTATCGGACCACTATGAATGACATGACTGGTTGTTCTCCTTTTATAATTATGAGGGGAAGGATATCTATGACAAAAAGAAACCCTTCATGGCTAGTGAAATCTCTTACTGTTACTGTGGATATGAATTTTGAGACAGAAAATTGAGGACACTCACAAAGGTTCTAAATCAAAGTATGATTGTAGGAGGGGATCATTTGGTGGTTTGAACATCACATTCAGAAATGTGGGTCAAGGCACAGAAGCCATGTTGAGTGAAAAAAGGTGAGTCAATTTTCTGGTCCGTATGAAGTCATGGATGCTTTAAAGAATGCTGTGAGACTGAACGGTGGAAAGGTTTGGAATCTTAAGAGAATTGCCATTCTTAAGGTGAAAAACAAGTATACAGTAAGGCATGGTACAACATTTTCAGAGAATTTGAGAGTGACATGGATTCCCAATGTGAGGTTGGAGAACTAGTGAGAGAATCTAGAGTGCAAGATGATTAAGTAAGCGAATAATGGAAGCTCTGTTCAAGGTAATGGAAAATAGGTCAATTCTTGAGAGAAGAGGCTTAGAAAGAAACTGGTATGGATGTCTCATTATATCACATAGGTCATATTTTATTCTGTGTTATAATTGTGTGGATGATGTTTTAATTTGTTACCCATATCCTGTATTTTTATGTTTTTTGCATTTTAATATATGCTATTTCTATGTAAATAGTTTTGTGTCTATTTCTTCTTCATTTACATTATGTTTATTTTATTTGTATTAGTTATAAAGAAGGATGATGTGTTTTGTATACTTTTGCTTGTGCTGCGCTCAAATGATGTGCACTCTGTATTCCAGTTTGAAATGGTGGGGTGGGACACTGTGACAGTTGGGGAGACAAGCCGGTAGAAGAAAGACGTCTGACAAGGGGGTGCTCTTATTGGAATAAATATTACTTAAAAGTAATGCTGTGCTTCAATCGATTACGTTACACACTTGCATCCTACCCAAATAATAATCCATTTTCTAACATGGGGCAGCGCAAAAATGTGTGGGCAGTCCAGTGGCAGCCCACCAAAATTTAAATGAGGCCCATACTCATTCATGTACTCTCAAAATCTGGAGACAGAACATATGCGGATACACAGAAAAAAAGCATTGTGCAGGAAAGATATACTAGCAAAACAGAAGATACTTGCAGTGACATTAACTGTATGGGTCAGCAGCAGTCTAATGGATATTTAATAGAAAGGAAATTGTTAGATTGTATTTTGTAAAAAAATTGGGGCATTAGTTTTAGTTCACGCAATACAAAAAATTCTCAATCAAATTTAGAAAATAAAGTAGATTTTAATAAATTAAATGACATCGAAATTACAGGAATACAATAAGCGAAAGGGGAGTTATGCATTTTTAAAGTCTAAATGTGAAAATACCACCAAATAGCATTACCACCTACCACAGTCATTTGGTTGCACTTGACTGGTACCTAGGCACAAGTTAAGGCAGACTGTGATGGGTCAGATACAAAAGCCAGTTCTGACACGGTCGGAAATTATAACTTCGGACTAATTCTTTGAAATTGAAGTCAAATATTCTCAGCGTAGCAAGGTAGCAGGCTGCACATCGCTGGATAACCGATGGGCGAGGTCTCGTGGAACCATTGACTTTTAGTGCGAAAGCTCAGTGTAGGGGAAATTTCAATTTTGCACCAAGATAAGGCACCTCGCAGGCTCTTGTACTTTCCAATCGTTTGCCCAATGAAGATTTCTACCTTCCAACTTGTCACTTGTTTGGAGTTTGAATTCTTCCAGTGGGGCAAGGATGCAGGCTGCTAGCCAAAGAAGGCTCCACGAGGCCGGATACTTTTGCCACGAGAACTCGCTAAATAGCATTTGATTCTGCAGACAAGCACAGAGCAGGAGCAACCTGAATCTTTCGACCATTGGAAATGCATCTTCATTGGACTAGCATGGCAGGTTGGCCCCAGTCCCCTGGATGTCTTTGAAGCCAAAAAGTTTTTAAGTAAGGAAAAGTTGAAGGAGTACACTTTGATACAAGCCAGGGGTCCTGAACTTTAGGGACATTTGCGGCTCAAGCACCACCCAACAGAGGCCAGCAGCAGGGTCCAGGGCAGGTCCAGTTAAAACTTGTCAGTTGGCTAGTTGCAGAGAAGGCCACTTGTAGCTTGTTATGTTGCTCTAGCTTGAAAAGGAGGTCAGCCTTATGACATTGGAGTCAAATTCTTTGTTCTGTGTACAAGTAGGGGAGGAGGTCCAGGCTTCAGGGCTCTTTTCAAGACAGACAGCAGGTTGAGTCCTCTTCTGTTCTTCTACAGGTCCAGAATGTGCTCTGAGAAGGGTAGTGTAGGTGTCACATTTATGCCTGGCACCAGCCTGTAATTGGGGGGAAACTCTTGGCCACTCCCTAACCTATGCGGTAAAAGTTCCAAGGTGGTGGCCCTACCCACTTGTGCAGCATTTCCTGTGTGCCCTACAGCAAACAAACCAACAATGGCCTCTCTCTACCTAAAACCAAGATGGCAGAACATCTCGTCCCCTGTTCAGAGATCCTGTTCCCACCCCAGAGGTGTAGCCAGGGAAATGAGCAACCCCTCCTCTGTGGTCCCTCAAAATCATGTTCTGGGGGTAGCTCATCTCCCACTGGGATTGGTGCCTGGTTGACAAGAGGGAGGTAGGAAGGGTCAGACTAAGTGTTAGTTATATCTGTCTGTGACATGGTAGGCCTCTTTAAAGTAAATTAAGCTCCTGGACCCAGCCCAGATAGTCATCCTGCCAGAGGAAGAGAATACATCCTCCCATGCAAGCCCTTTATCTCAGCTCTGGAAGCAAATTCACACCTCATTAAAAGTGCTATTAAGCTCCTGAGTGACAGCTGAAGCTCATGCAAATTTGCCTCTAGAGGCTTTAGGCAGGGACATGTTACTTTCCTGAAAGTCCCCTTTCAAGGATATTTATTACAAATCCACCTTCACCAGTGAATTGTTCTTGTAATAAACATTTCAAAATTTCCAAAATATGGAAAATAGCTTTCAGGGCATTTTCACTGTAAGTACATGTCTAACATTAGACTTTTACATATCGTACTTTTAACTACCACTCACCCTGCATTATGGGCAGTAAAGCCTAGTTAGGGATGACTCACTACTTTTCAAAAGGAACGTTTTAGTCCAGTCAAGAGGGGTTATTTTGACAGGCTAAATTTGCAGTTTAAACTTACACAGGCTACTCATGTCAGGCTAGTAGTCATGTTTGAATTGTCACTGCAGCGGGTGGCACAATGGATGCTGCAGCTTACTGGTGATACTTAACTTACTGGTACACTTTGGAGCCACATAACAGGGGACTTATAGCTAAGTTAAGTATGCCAGTGAGAGGTATGCCACTTTCATCATGTTGAAAGGGGTAGCACAGGCACTTTACCACTGATTAGCAGCAGGAAAGTCCACAGAGGTCTTCAGGCAATTAAAGCAGTTAAGGCAAAATGTTCAGGGTACAGGATGGTCATTTCCAACAGATTTCACCTTAGACGTGGTTTACACAAATGCACTCGAAATTCTGTGCTATACAACAACTCTGGTAGACATCATTCAATCTCGTTCCATGGAAAGTGTTTCAGTGCAAAAATTGTTCTAGCAAAACTAAGATTTTTTTGTTGCTCTAATTACATTTCACACTTTTTACTTAATTTGGAAAGCAAACAGCAGTGTGACACATCTGGTATTTTGGGGCCCCCATTAGACCAAACTGGGGACCTGCTGCTCCTTTCAGAATTTGAGTCCTAGAGTAGCTAGGGAGAGCAGTCCAAGACTGACTCGTGTAGGGATGAATGAGGGCGCTCTGTGGGTTAGGGGGCCCTGAATGGCTGGGGATCCCCCAGCATCACAGGGACCTGCGTTACGCCCCTTCCGCAAGGATGTTCACCGCGGTAGGAGAACTTGCAATTTACTAGGGGTGGGCGGAATTTGCGTAGTCGCGCTACGCAAAGCTCTGCGAAACGGTAAAAAATCTCCGCGAGCACGGAAAAGTTCCGCAAACACGCGGAATTGCTTGTTCCGCCCGTTTGCGATGCTTTTTTCCTGTTCGCGAACGCTGTTTGCGTGCTCGGGGAGAAATATCTCGCGAACACGCATTTTCAAAGCGCGAACAAGCAAAAAACTCTGCGAAGCCGCAGATTGCGGAATTTCTGGCAATTTCGCGTTCTCCGCAGAACGCGAAATTACCCAAATTCCACGAGCGGAACGGAATTTACCGCCCAGGCCTACAATTTACCCTCCTTCTCCCCTTCATTCAACGGCACGCTGGCAACATTTGCGGCAAGTAATGCTAATCGTACTCCCCCTGTTGCAGTTGCCAAAGTCTTCCACCTAGATTTCTCCTGTCAGCAGCTTATGTTTTTAATTGATACCTATTGTTATCTGCTGCAGTATTCCATGTATTGCCAAGAGTACCAACACTAAATCCTAGTATCATCGTCTCTCTATTTATCGGGTTACTTTGAACATAAGACTTTGACGAAACTTATCTGCTTGACTACCAAAAATAATGCGTTTTTGATTATTTTATTACATTTTAATAGATCATAAATCAGTCTTTAGATGAAATGCACTCTAGAAATTAGCCCAGTTTTATTATCCTTTTCTAATTATTTTTAATACTTAGGTCCAACTTAAACCATTTCTCTTCTTGTGCATGCATAAAACACATAGGGCAAAAACATTGTTCAAAACTGCAAAAAAAAATAAACGCTAACTAGAACACATTTATATTTTACATACCTTTTGGTAACTGGCGTGCATGGGGTGTTTTTGATTAAACCATTTTTGAATTGTGCTTTCCTTTAATGGCCCTATAATTCCTGAATTCCTGTGGATTTTTGCCAGGGTGGTGGCATCTGGAACCATCTGAACGAGGCCTAATTAGGAAAAAGAAGGTCACATGAAACAGCTGGACCACTGAAGGGCAAAGTAATGTAGGAAAGTGTATGCATTAAAGATAACATTTATAATAAAATGGCGGAAATATTCGTCTATCATAATTTCAAAAGCAAATCGTGCTTAATGCGCAGATGACAACTTTGCAGCCAAACTATTCGCAAACCTTTTAAATTACCATGTTTCAAACTAGGGTGAATTATGAAGCCAATGTCAGTAATTGTGCAGGATCTCTAAACGACATAACAGAAAATAACGTTAACATTCATTTTAATCGCAGCCTAATCGAGAGAGTCGTGCTGCCCGCGGACACCGACATTTGCACTTCTGCTCTGAGGTCATTCACTACATGGGCCTGTTTAGCGCTCCTGCATAGAATTCCTTAAACATAAATGTGTATTTCAGATGTGTGTGGAGTTTTAATATGCAAGCATAGCCTTTCGGAGTTTCCGATTATTGGCCTGTAAGTCGTTTATGGGGTTTCCCACTTCTTTGCACTAGCATAGTTCCTCTGGTAACATTGCCTCACGAACGTCAATATTTCCCCTCGAGTGCTAAAATGGATGCGTACACTTGTTAAAGAGATGGGATGCTACATGGCAATGAGCAATGTCAAATGAGTGGGAATGTTAGAACAGCTGTGATTGCTTCGCCACATCAGTGAGTTAGATATGATAAACAACAGGGGCTTATTTCACTTCACAGATATAGGAGCCAGATGTACTATATACTGGTTGAAATATACTGAGTGCAAATTGCGACCAGTATTTTTGAGCAGTACTGGATTTTAATAAACAAACGACTAATAGGTCAGTTCTTAAAATTCCAATCTGGCCTACCTCATGAATGTTAATGAGGTAGCTTGCAAATGGCAACTTACTATGATTGGAGCCCAATGCAGGTATGGAGAGGCCTGCTTGGATCAGGAGACCACCATGTCTGTGATTGCTTTTAAGTAAAACTAACTTTTTTTTTTTTTTAATGCAAGCTCATTTTCCTTACAGGAAAAGTTTTATTTCTATTTTAAGTTGAAAAGTTGGACCTCTTCAGCAACATTTATTTACATTCACAAAGGGAATTGCAACCCAAGGAGACCACTTTCCATTTGCAAGTGCATTACCATCCCCTATGAGGTGTTGCTAAAATTTCAATATTTTAGGCTGGATTTTAGTCGCAAAATATTGATACATATAAAATCCAAGTAGTTATTTGAAAGGGACACGTATGACACACCCTTCCAACACCTAATTCTTTTACATTTGGAATCACAGTTTAGGAGTCTGAAAAGTTTCCCAACACGTAGACAGGGGTTCGTACATTTAAGAAAGCATTTTAACATTAGCAAAAGCTGAATTGGAGCATTTGCAACAGTTAAAATGCTTAGTATATCTGGCCCTAGAATCCAGTAATTGGAACTGCAGAGATATAGCTATTCTTCCCGCTAATTCTTTTCTTTTGTCAGGCAAAATACTTTATTCGGCCAATAAAGGCCATAAGAGCAGACAGTTAAAAAACTTTTTAAAACATTAAAAAAATTCAATACATTAAAAGAAAGACATTGCACATATCCATTCAGAGAGGCCCCATCATACAAGTATTAGGTATACTAGTATTAGTCACTTAGCAGATAGAATTAAAACTCATTACGAGGAATCAGGCGGCATGTACCAAAATGAATATAGAATACACCAAATAAAATACAGTAGTGACGAGTGCTTAATAAATAGACAACTTAGTTACACCATAAGAAGTGCTCCATGATACATATAATGCCCTGCATATGTAAATGAATGCAGGATAGCTACTGCTGAAACATCTTCTTCCTGAGTCTTAAGGCTCCTTACAGGAAACTCGCAACCCCAAAGCATGCAATAGGGGAGGGAAGCATTTGTAAATATTAATGCGGGCCTTACTTGAACAAAATTAGCATTTCTAAGTAACGGCAGTATGAACTGTTTGCGCAGGGGGTCGTAGAATTCACAAAAAAAAGATAAAATGCAAGGCATCCTGCTCAGAAATTTTTTCACAGGGACATGCCTTTAGGGCACCAGGCATTGAGTAACCCTTGGGGAAGGCTTATAAGCAGGGTACCTGGTTCAGCCGGAATCTGGTTAAAACAAAGCGCTATTGTGCATTGGAGACCAGTGACAAATAAGGCTGTATCTGTGAGGACACACTCAAGGTGACGTACCTTCTCACTGAGGGCTTGGCTAAATCCATGCCCTCCCTAATCGCCTGCTGCTTAGCCAGAAACTTCTGTTTAATATCCCTGATGGCTGCTGGACCTAGGGGTCTAGGTTTAGTATACATGTCAGGGCAGCCTAGCCATTTAATTTGCTCCATGATGTATTTTAACCAGAGAATGCGTAGGGCCCCCTCGTGGGCAATACAGTCTGCTATAACAAGCTGGTTCAAGGTGGTGGTTGGACTCGACCTGATTCTCAGCCAACGTATCAGGGGTGCAGCAGCAATAAGGTCAGAAATGTACCCCAGACCAAGCTCTTCATGCAAAATAAAGGCCGGGGTGCTAGAGGGGACAGCAAGAAGGCCATGCATGAATTTATTTTCAACCCCCTGAATGTCACTCACATCCTTATAGCCCCGGACATCACACCCGTATGTGGCCATAGGAATACATTTTTCTTTATACACCTTAAGCAGGGCAGGTACGGGTTGTGACCACAGCCTTTTTGCAAAGTCACACATGGCCCCTACTGCTCTTGCCAGAACATTCTTTTTGAGCTGCTTTGCGCAGCCCATGTCCCTCGATCGTCAAACAACATCCCCAATTAAGGGAAGGTAGACACTTTTGTTCATTCTACCCCCCTACAAAAAAACTTGCACTTAGCAGCCTTTTTACTGCCTATCATCATGGTGTGGGATTTAGAAAAATTAGTGGCTAAATCAAGTGAATCCATAAAGTCAATAAAAACATTTAAAAGTTTTTGAAGGCCTACAGCAGTCCTGGCAAACAGCACTGCATCATCTGCGTACAAAAGTTGCAGGGATCAGTTTGGACCCTGCTCTTGGGATATCTGTACTGCTGGCTAACGGGAGGTCCCGTAGCTTATTGATATAGAGTGTAAACAGCAGGGGGGCCAAAATGCACCCCTGCCGTACCCCTCTCCTGACCTCCCAGGGGTCTGTCACGCCACCATCCTCCTTAAACCTTACCGCCGCAGTAGTGTTATTGTGCGGAATGTAAAAAGGTCACCAGATCCGGCTCCATACCCAGCTCCCCCGGGATCTTCCACAATTTGGATCTATTTACATGGTGAAATGCCGATTTTTAATCCATAAAGGCCATGTGCAGGGTACCCCTCTTGGCTGTTGTATATTTCCCAACCACCAAGTTCAAATTAATACATTGATCAAGCGCCCCTCTGCCTTGCCTAAAATCATACTGCAGATCACTAATAACATTAAAATTATCTAGCCACGATGATAAACGATTCAGAAACATCTTTTCCATGATATTGGCAGCTGGGTCCAAGAGCTAAATGGGTCGGAAACAAGCAGGATGGTCCTTTGAGCCCTTTATAAAAATAGGAATAATAATAGCCCTGGCCCACGAGGGAGGAGAGACGCATGTGCCAACCGCATTAAAAACCTGTGCCAATATTCTAGCCCAGACCAAAGGGTCTGCCTTGTACAGGTCAGCTGGTACCCCATCCGGGTCCGGTGCCTTTTCCCCAGATTTAGCAAGGATAGCTCTAAAAACCTCATCTACGTTAAAATGAAGTGGTGCAATGATTAAGCTAGGGTCCCATTGTATCTTCGTCCCTTCCAAATCATCGCCACTGTACATACCCCCAAAATGCAGAACTCATCATTCAGGGGCTATAGTGCAATCTGTACTGGAATTTGCTGTGTCAGATAAAAAATTGCTGTTAACCACTGCCCAAAACGTATTACTATCTGAGAGTGTACTTGCTTGTTCAAGATCCTCCCAGGCCTTTTCCCTAATGGATTTCTTCCTCTCTTGAATAGCATGCTTATAAGGCCACTTGCAGGTCCTAACCTCACTCTAATCTCTCAGGGTCTGTTTAAGTGCCAACAATAACTTCCTATGAGCAGTGGAGCAGGTGCTGTCAAACCATCTCTTGACCTTGGGGCCCTTGTCCCTGCACGGGATGGTTAAACTAATAGCTATCTGTTTAGTTAACATAAAAAGGCATCTAGAATAACTCTATTCTGCGCATTGATATCCATGCATGCTGAAACCTCAGCTGCACACTCCACATACAGGTTATCCATGAAACTTTCTGGTACCGCCTTCTCCCACTTCAGCATACGTGATTGATCCTTGGTACTGATGTCGGAGTTGGGGATGCTCCTACTCTCTTCTTCAAGTAAAGCAGATGAATACAATAGTTCAAGCATGAGGGTGTTATGATCACTGTGACTGCTCCAGAGAGCACTCAGTTTATAAACTGCCAGGACTAATGTTGGGGAGATCATTATAAAAATCGATGACACTAGAGCAACCCCTGCCTATAAAAGTAGGAATAGGGGTATTCTCTCCTGTTTGATCTAGACAGTACAAGTTGTTGGCTGCGAGAAACCCTTCTGTAAAAGTACCTGACTCTGTGTTCAAAATGTGTGGTTGGTGGTGAGAAGTCCCTGTGAACCTTAGTGGAAGTACAGTTAAGATAGCACTGGTGGATATTAAAGTCGCCTAGAATTATGATCTCAAAATATGAGTGTTTCCTCTTCCTATAACGTTTAAGAAAACCCTCTAGGGCAGCTAAGTGTTCTATCTCAGAACATCTAGTGAAGGAGTTGTAAACATTACTACTAGCAACGGGAAATGATTCTTAAATAACAACTAACCTATTAACATATGGGGAGACTGACACTCTAATCGGCTCGTCTTATGTCCTAAATCAAGTGAAACCAATAAAAGAAGACCCCCCCCCCTGGCTCGACCCGCTGTCGAGGGAATTGCATGCTTAAAAAACGAGGTAAAACCATCCAAAAAAAAGCTCTCACTGGTATCCCAGGTTTCTCGTAAGGCGATTAAGTGGCAGCCCACGAGGGTCCTCTGCCAAAGGACATCATCTCTTTTTGACCCCAGACCTGCAATGTTCCACGAAAGTATCTTCAGACAAGCGGGCCCGCTCTAATAGGTACTGATCTGGAAGAAAGGGCAGACTCTGACTTCCAAGATGAGGGAGTATTATTGGCTCTGCTAGGTGCTGGTCTAGATGGAAGGGCTCTAATAGGTGCTAGTCTAGATGGAAGGGCAGAGTTTAGCTCCCAGGGTGAGAGAATAGTGTTAGCAGCAGGGTCCCGAGATCTTATGCCCTGCGACTCAACCTGTAAGCTTCGCAAAGGTTCAAATCTGTTAGCTAGAGGTAGGACAGGTCCGAGATTGCTTATCTGAGCTGGCTTAAATGTTCTAGGTGGCAGGTATTATTTAAAGAAAAATTAGCGGGGATAAAAAATAATGAAGGGGGACGAGCCTAATCATTGTTTTAGAAAAACTCTTAAGCTCACAATCAATAAATGCTTTAGCTTGGGCAGGATGTCTCATATTAACTATAACACAGTCCCCCTCAATATTTTTCTCCAGCCTGCGTCCCAGCCATCCCACTCTTCTAGCCATAATAATGTCCGGGGATAACCAGTGACCGTTGACAATGTTAGCGTTACACCAATGAGCAACCTTATGAATAAGGTCCAATGTTGACTCCTTAGTACCCTGTGTGGTCAAGGGAACTCCCAATAAAATAACAGCCAAAGATGCTGATTCCGGGGGCAGATCTATGATATCGTGGCTGCCGGCTTGGGTCATGGTAAAATTATTTGAAGCGGGTGTATTAGCTGGACGCCCCTTTGGTAGTGATGCCCCTCGTGGTGGGACCACCTGTGCCGCCTGCTCTACATAAGGCAGGTTTGCTGGTCGCACAGGTGCCCCTTGACACTTCAATTACCCCTTGACACAATTGCCCAGTTTTGTGAGTTTCAGGGGACGCCTGATTTAGGCTACCATTCACTGCTGGCGAACCCACTTTGTCTAGTGTCCCTCTGGCAAACAGTTGCGAAGTAGTGGGCCTAGCGAGGCTGATAGGCCCGCCCCCGCGGGCTCCCTAGCTATGGAATGGCAGGGTATTATCAGGAGAATAGCATCAACCTCACCTCTAGACCCTCCAATATTTGCCGTATGGGCGCTAAAAGTCTGTCAAACATAGACTCCAGTCTTGGCAGAAGTGAGTCAATAAAATGTTCTGAATCAGTACTAGCTGGCGTTGTAGTTCTTTTGGACGGTGCGTTCCGGGGGGCTTTTTTGCAGCCTGTTCTCTTCCTCTTAGTGGGGGGGCTAACCGGAACAGAGTCATCTTCCATCAATGTCAAAACCGTCTCAGCATTAAAGGCCACCGAGGATGGAGTAGCGAGAAGTAATGATGCCAACCCCGGACCTGCCTCTTCCACTCCAAGGTTATCCGTTATAATTTGGGCCGGAACAGATTTCCCTATCTACAGGGAAAGCCTCCTTTCAGTCAGGGCTATCTCTTTGAGATAACATTGGCCGCCCTGGTTAAAAACGAGTCAATGGTCGCTGTGTTGTTTCGCCCTGACCCTCCGGCTGTCTGTTTTCTTGTAACTATGTTTAATGGGCTTGGGATTAACTGCTCTTTAATAAAAAAAGAGAGGCTCAGACCAGACCAGAGCCCGGCTATACAGTACCAGCTCCTAAGATAGTCCGCTGAGGGGAGGGCACACTTCATTTAATTATTGTACACTCTCATGAAATACAAAAATAGGTGAAGGACAAATAAAAGATGAAAATGACAATACCTTGGCCCTTGTATCCGATCGAGGAACCAAGAGACCTGGCCCAGCCCAGCCTCTGCTAGCCGTGGACGGGCGCAGACAGGCCGCCCTTGACCTGGGCATTGCCCGGGCACAGCCCAGGCATGCCCGCACGTGTCACGCACTGCGGGAGACCTGCGTCCCAGATAAGCGCCTCCTGGCGCGTGAGGGGAGTCGGCGGCTGTCCCAAGCCGCGTTGGTTGCTGAGGGACGGAGTCCCCTCTCTGTTCGTTACGGTCTCCCGTGCTGTGGGAGACCTGTGGCCCACATAAGCGCCTCCTGGCGCGTGAGTGGCGTCAGCATCGGGGGCTGTCCGTAGCCGCGTTGGTTACTGGGGGATGGAGTCCCCTCTCCCCCCTCTCCATTCGTTACGGTCTCCCACGCTGTGGGAGACCTGCAGCCTCTTGGTGCGTGAGTGGCGTCGGCGGCTGTCCCAAGCCGCGTTGGTTGCTGGGGGATGGGAGTCCCCTCTCCGTTCGTTACAGTCTCCCACTAATTCATTTCAGAGTGAACATCCATTTGCATAAATGTTATCTGTATTGCTCTCTAAACTAAAAAAAAAAAGATTATATAATACTTGTAAAACATCTACAAAAAGAACTCCTGGAAAGCCCAATTATGCCATACCTGGAAAACGTGGTCCTGGAGATGATAAAGATACATTTTGCATCAGAGCCAGCTCTAGGGCAGCACCTAGCACTAACCTCTGAGGGTGCTGTGTGTAGAAATAACGTATGCATTTAAAAGCACCAGCTTCAGACTTCTTTTGTGTTGAGTAATTTTCAGGCCAGTAAAAATGTCATGATAACTCTGGTGATTAATGTTCCTGCTAGTGGCGGTTTTGACTCATCATAAGGTAGCACAGAGGATTCATATGCCTGCTGCAAAGAAAGTGTACCATGCAGATCACAGGAAGGTATTTTATGTGGACGGCGCAGTGGTTACTGATCTTGTCACAGACATCCTTTTAAAACTTGCAGTTCATAATTTACAATCCTAATATAACCCAGTGTCCTATGAGCTGTCATCAAAGAGCTGCATGCAAATTGCATGGCATAGGTTAAAATGATATATTTTTTCCACCATCTTTCAGTATCCTAATGTTGCTGAAAAGGGTACATTTGAGTAGAAATGCATTCTCATTAGTAAAGTCAACCCCAACCACCGAGATACGTTTTAAATCGTGAGTCTGTGCTTCTCGAGACCAAACACTCTTCAAATATACTGCCTACTACTATGGGTGAAATGTGATTCATACACCTTATTGTCTAATTTAACATTTTTATTAGACTGATTTACACATGTTTGATTCTTTGTCTCTGTATATTCTGTGTGTGATGTAGAGTGCTCAACACCCTACAATGGCATTAGTGCTATAAAACAAATGAAATGCATGTGAAATTAGAGCTATGGAGAGACAAAGGACACTTTTAGAGGGTGCTAGTGAAGGAATCAGCGGAGAAGGAGGTCTTTAGGGGTGACAAAAAAAGATACTAGCAAAGGGCGCCTACAGCGCTAAAGCCGGCCCTGTTTTGCACTTCCTTTCAATGTATTTTGAAAACATCTGTAATAACAGGATATTACTTTCTTTTGCATCATATTCATTATTCTACAAAGGGATAACCTTGGAGACAAAGACCGCCAAGGAAAGCAATGGCAAATTTCTACTGTATCCTGCAAACTTCCTGTTGCTGTACTCGAACTAATACCCTGTGTTCTACTGCTCTTAACCAATATTCGTTATGCCCTGTGCCATCCAGTATCCATTCGCCCCACATACTGACTGTCAGGATAACTCAGTGCTATGAACTCTCACCACTGAGGTATCAGTAGGTCAGAAGCTCGAATCCTGCCAATGCGGACTCTGCCGTCCACCCATCTCAGGTGGGTATATAGATTACCATTCAAATGGGTAAAAATAATATGTGTTATTTACAGCACTTGGAAAGAGCAGATGCATAATATGAAGCACTATATGAAAACACGCCATTATTATTATTAATATGCTGAACTAGAAACCTGCAAGATGATGCCAGGACTAATCCATCTCTACTAGCCTTCAAGGCTGCCCAGAATCTAACCTCCCAAACCTTGAATTTCATGACTTTTACCCTACCCAAACAAACAAGCTTGCCCACTTACAAGCTACTCTGCTGAGGTCCACATAGTACACTAATAACAACTGCTACTATACTGGAAATAACTAACCCCGGGCGGTGAACTCGTTCATGGAGTTTTCCGCACTACGTAGGAGTTTACAAATCGGAGTTTTTTCTTTAAACTCACTCATCTACGTCAAGTCTGCTAGCGCGAGCAAGGGAAATCCACCTCCTGGCGAGGTTTTTCCTTGCTCACGCTCGTCAAGGTCTAGGTGGCGAGTGCAAGCGAAGAAAATCAACCTCCTGGTGAGATTTCTCAATGCAGGAGGTCGGATTTCTCAATGCAAGTGGGCGCGGCAGGTCGCAAATACTCGCATTGAGAAACCTTCCGTTCACGTTGAGAAAGCTGCCGCTCGAGTAGAAAATCTACTCGAGCAGCAGAAAGAAAGCTGCGCCCTCTTGCGCTGTACATGGTGCCATTCGCAATAATTTTACAGAGCGTGACAAACACCCGGAGGTCAAAATCACAGTGAACGGCATGATCCTAACACACTCCGTCAGTCGCGGAACTGCGCGTAGCGCGGCTGAGTTTTTGTCACTTCCCGGAGTTCCCTGTTGCGGAATTCCACGAACTCCACTCAGGCCTAAAAATAACCACCCGCCAGAAGCGTTTGAGTTTAGAGTATTCTCATATCGTATGAAAGAAGGTGCCCTCTCCCCAAAATATATTTGATTAGAAGTGAATAAATGCTGTTGCTTTAGCTGTGAAAGTAAGCTTCCAATCTCTTACTGTTTGTCGGTGCAACAGGAATCAGATGTGCTAGCCTAATTCAAAATTACCTGAATAAAAGGCTAATTATTTTCTGTGGAATTAAAAATGTGAACGTAAGAGAATTAAACTATAGTTCATGAACCATACTTCCGAAAATATGATTTTTAGTACAGTTCCTAATTAGCTACTGGCTTATAAGAAGGGTGATCAGCTTTATTGATGTTGTAGTAGGGACGACTCCTAGGTCAGTAGCCTAGATAAGAGAGAACCATGTAATAATTCAGGTTATATTAGGTAGTAGGTAGAAACAGCTAAAATGGAGACAGCCATTGACAACACCAGGGATAAGACAGATGAAGGAGGACGCTCCACTACTTCCAAGTTTTTCATTTTTTAAACTATGTTTGTATTTGATCCTATGATGACAACACCAGAGATGATATTATTGATAAGGCGCACAGCACTAGTATGTGTCACAACACATCCTTAACTGGATGCACGAGGCGCAGGCCAGGCTAGTGCACCCTATCACAGTTAATGCAATGCCCTCACCATGCCATCAACTTGCACCTGCCATGGGGCAGTGCATTAGTGAAAGGCAGACTTTCACTTTGAATGCAGCAACTGGGTTGCACTTCAAAGGCTGACAAACTCTCCTGCAGGCAGATGTAATGAGTGGCTACACCTGCCTGGATGGGCTGCGGGGGGGTCTATGGGACCCTAATCTCCCCCATTAAATTACTCCCTTTGTGGGTGCACTGACAGTGCAACACCTGAATGTGGCGCACAGTAAGGGTGCCCTCAACAGCTCCTGTGCCCACGTCTGTAATAATGTACTGGAGTAACGGCAAAGCGTTTTCTCACTTGCATCGAGTCAATCCCCCATGCAAGTAATGGAATGCCCCTTTAGAGATAGCACTGGCAGATATTTAGTGCCCATGCAACTATATTAAAGAAGTGGCAGTGCAAGCATCATCGGCCCCTTCTATCATAATAAGGTCCATTATGGGGTGCAAACAACAAAGACACATGTCCATTGCACCTCCAAGTGCTGCGGTAACAATTGATGGACGGAAGGCTGAATAAATCAAACATTCTCCCCCCAGTCAAGAGATCAGTTCGGGCTGGACTGTTCCCATGAGGAACAGGGTCAAGACTGATTTGCATATGGCTGGGTCCAAACTGGGGTGGCATAATGAGCAAAAGAGCAATGGATTTAACCCAGATCTCTTGACTGGGAGTGAATGTTTGATTCATCCAGCATTCCGTCCATCATTTGTTGCCACAGCACTTTTCACCCTAAGTGAGATGGGAATGCCCAGATGTGGGTTCTTTGCTTGCTGTGCCACTGGATTCAAGCTAGTCTGGCTGATGAGGAGTGTTACCCCGAAACTGGTCCCAGGATGCTTGTTTCCGGTCCAGGAAGGACCCGGCTTGGCGGTTCGAGCTGGACTGTTCCCATGAGGATCAGGGTCAAGACTGATTTGCATATGGCTGCGTCCAAACCAGGGTGGCATAGTGAGCAAAAGAACGATGGATTTAACACAGATCTCTTGACTGGGGGTGAATGTCACATTGCACCTCCAAGGCACTTTCATAATACAGCCCCTGATTGGGTGGAAATATATTGGAATATACAGTCTCCAGGATATTAAAGACCACAGCCAAAAGAAAGGGTGGATATCTCACACATTTCTGTTCCCTTTTCTTACATTTACATCTCTCTTTCATTTTGTACAATGACTTCAGCGTCTTACATACATAACACCAGGAAGCACAGACTTACAGACACAATACCTTAATGGTATAATAACAGACCTGTACACATGCAGGTGGGTTTTTCCTTGTTTCCCAATGTTAACTGGACCATGGAATACAAAATGGGTGTGGATTCTGACCACTGGTGTGCATTTCAATTCAAATTGTTAGGAGATAGGTTGGTCCTTTGCAAATATTTTCATCTTTTAGTACTCACCTGAATTCTGGTTTAGATTTATACACAACTCTACCTGATATATTATCCTGTCTTGTCCTATATCATCAGCCATCACTAGCAAGAAATTATTCCTTTGAATCCATATCAAAGACCAGGTGAAACCTGCATCCACAACCAGAGACATTTTGAGGAAGAGACAACATAGATTTTCAGCCATCACGATCATTCACTGAATGATTGAGATGATGCACATTATATAATGCTCTCCTTTACTAGATGATTTGAAAGTCAATTTATATGAAGAGATATTTAAATTAATTCAATGTGGTATTGTTAAATATGGTAATTGGCAACCCCTGCAATATTATGTGCAATGTTTGTGCTTCCACGTCAAATATTCAAAAAAGCATCAATAAGCCATGCTAACCTTGTCCTTTTCCAGTTGATTGGCATTTATAGATGATCATGTGCATGTCCAGTCCCTCCTGCATCCAGATCCTGTCCATGACTCTAATGATCTGAAGAACAAGCATATCCTGCCTGAGATCATCTCCTGCCTGCAAAAACATGTGAGTTGATATATTTAAAGACAACCATTCACAAAGTAGTTTTCATTTTTAGTAGAAGCCTTGGCATTTCATTAACATAAAACATTTTCCAAAATGATCCTAATATGCAAGTGAAGTTAGTCATAAAAAAGGATACTGTCTGAAACTTTCAATCAATTGCCTGTCAGCAATGTTTGTGCATTTTATTAATACTGGAAGACTTCTTCAACCAATGAAAAAAAAACATCATATTAAGATGTCTCACATTTAATTGCGTTAAAGAAGTCTGTCTGCGTCTTGGGTGGTGACATGGCAGGGGATAATACATCACAGGAGTGCCCTATCACACCTATAGAAGTACCCCAGCTAAGCACTAATGGTTGTATTGTAAATAGATCAGGGCATATATCAGGAAGTGATCAAGAATATGAGTGTCAACCACCTTCTAAGCGTGCAAGAAATCCTGATACGCTTCCTAAAGTAACGGGGGACACAGGCTCTCCGGCTAGGGGAACCCCTTTAAAAACCCGAAAAAAGGCCCCTAAAAAGGGTATGCCCCTAGCGACACAAAAACTAGAGAGCAGGGAAAAATCTATAGGTAGCTTCAATGTACGTACGCAGAACGAGGTGGTCAAGATAAAAGCCAAACTGGACTCTTTAGATATCTTTCTTAGAGCTACATTAGATAACTTATTAAGCAGAATTGGAAAAATGGAAGACGCATTATCTAACTGTTTATGTAAAGTACAGAATCCGGCACAGAAGTTGTTAGATGTGCATAGGGGTAATCAAGTCCAATCAGTTAACAGCGAGAGATGTCAAGCTACACACCCTGCCACTGGTAGCAATAGGGAACCTGGGTGTGTACTATATCAAAGAAATGAGAAATCCCCTATTATTAATCATGAGGCTCGCCTTAATATGATTCCCTCAGCCCCGATTATATCGACTCATCCCCCAAATCCCCCAAATTCCAATTCCAACACCACTAGCGACATGAATGACAATGAAGATGAAGGGCATAAAATACACCTGGATTTACCGCCTGCTGCCACTCCTTACGTAGTGGTGTTAGCTAATGTCCCGAGAGTACAGATGGGGATGTCGGAATCATGGGAGCTCCTAAGGAATAGATCGTTACACTGGCTCAGCACTTGGATGGGATTAACTGAGAGATTATTTGAAGAATTTAAAATGGCAAGGAGAGTACTGTGGGTTGGTAGAGGCCGAAAGAATTTGAGCGGAGATTGTGTGGTACTGACATTTAAAACACCGCAATTAGTGCAACTAATTCTGAATAGAGCCGGAAGCCATACAATCACAAGCCAGGGTGTCAATTTAGTTCCATTGGGTTATTTTTATCATCCAAAGAATAATAACAATCTTACTAACTTGAGGGATCCACAGTTGCTGGGCTTGAGAAATCAGTTTAATGTGCCTGTCTTTAATCGGTTTGAGACATTCACCAACCTTGAATCAGTTGATTGACTACAAACAGGGGAACAACAGTATATAGTAACACCGACCACAACGGGCACTTCACATAGTGTGGGACCTTCGGTACTGTTATCTACCAACACAAAAACCACCAAACATGGTCCCTCTGAGAAAGAAAGCACAAAGATAGAATACGACCCACTGTGCAATATTACGATAGAATCGATTTTACTCCCACCTCAACAAACTAATTCCATACCAACTAACGTTATTAATGAGAGGGTTAATGAACATGGTAAAGAACTGGAGGATAAGTGTCAACTTTTATTCTGGAATGTTGCCGGACTAAAATCTAAGGTGTCTAATATTATATGGGTCGCATTTGTGAAAAACTTTAATATTGTTAGCCTACAAGAAACCTGGGCAATAGACCCTATACATATAAGTGGCTATAAAACATTCCACACTCCAGCCATTACTTCATTATCTGGCAGAGCTAAAGGGGGGCTGTGTACGTACATTTCAAATTATTTGATTTTAGGGAAAATTGAATTTATTTCTACTGAACCCTACTATCACATAATTAGTTTACACATAGATCGCACTCTTTGTATGGTGGTACTGAACTTCTACAATAATGCGACACCTGAGACGATTAAAGAAATATTGAAATCTTTGTGCAGACATTTACATAATTTACATACTCGTCTAAACAAGGAGGTATTTGTGATATGGGGTGGGGATTTTAATTCCCCCATATGCAAATATGCTGATAAAGAGGTTTGTGGTCTAACATATGAGAAAGGCGATAGTTTTGCACATTTTCCACATACTACGTATGGTGATTCTTTGAATGATATTATGTTTATGTTTGATTTGGGATTTGTTAATAATCTGTGTTCACCCATGGTTCCTTTTTGCCCTACTTTTAATGGCCGTGGCATATTCTCTACCATAGATTTTATACTGTCTTCGAGCAGATACTCTTCACATATTAAAAACTTTAAGACACATGAGATTGCTCTAAGCGATCATTTCGCTCTAAGTGTAGACGTGATAGTGCTTAACCAGAGCACTAACGCCAGAACCATCTCCGCTGATAATGTTGATAATATTGCCTTGATCAGGCAAAATGGATATGCACTTAGATGGGCTACTGTGGATACTGAGGAATTTACTTCAAAAGTTGTGTCAAACTGTAAAAGTATGTTTTTGTTATGCTTGGATGAAAGGTCGCCCAGTCAAGAGATTATGGAAAACTTCATGGCTATTTCAAACTATATAAAAAAAATCACTTTTTGTTGAAACTAAGAGGAAACCTACTAATAAACAAGGGTGGTTTGACACTGATTGCACAAAGGCATACACTAAACTTAAACATTGTGTCCATGCCACAGTGAAAAATAAGGACCATATCAGGGAGGCAAGAAGAAACTACAAAACTGCACTCAAAGTTAGACAGACTACTTTAAAAAAGGAAGCTTGGCGTGCTTTACACGATGCTTCTAATAGTCGTGATTTTTCAGCCTTCTGGAAAGCGGTGAATGCGCCTTTTTTAGCTGATAAGGAGAGGGCTTCCATGGAGATTGCCATTTCCGAACCAGAGTGGATACGGCATTACTCAAACCTGTATAACAACACGGTAACAGACGCACAGGGAACCACGCTGAACATGGATGTCACAGCACAAGAATTAAGATTGGATTTTACACTTAATGAGGTCACTTCGGCAATTACCTCAAGTTTGGGTGGCAAGGCCCCAGGGCCCGATGGCATCCCTGTGGACCTTTTTAAAACAAACTTGGCTTTATGGGGTCCGCTTTTAACTCAGGTTCTTAACGCATGTAGCGAAAGCGGTTTTCTACCAACTTGGTACGAATCTATTATCGTGCCAATTTTGAAAAAGGGAGACAGGATGAAGCCTGCTTGCTACCGCCCGATCTCACTGCTGGACTCAACTGTTAAGATCATCGGGCGGGTTTTACTAGAAAGAATGCAGGCATGGGCAGAAGAACAAGATGTCATAAGCGACCTGCAGTATGGGTTCCGCAAGGGCCTAGGCACAGTTGAGCAGGGTCTTAACTTGCATATTTTATTGGACAAGTACACAAGGGCTAAAAAGGGAAGATTATTTATGACATTTGTCGACTTAACTGCAGCTTTTGACTGCGTCATTCATGACAAACTGTGGTCAATTTTAGAAGGCGTAGGTGTGGATGTTTTAATAATTGTATTTTTAAGGGAGCTTTACTCAGGGGCAAAGGCTAAGGTCAGATATGGGTTGGGTGGAGAATGCACTAGTCACTTTAAGGTTGGGAGAGGAGTGAGGCAAGGATGTGTCATTGCCCCATTTCTTTTCACATTATATATAAATAATTTAGAAACCATTTTAGTTAAGGAGTGCAGGGACTTACCCAAGGCGGCAAAGCGCCCCATCCCTGCACTCTTGTATGCAGATGATGTAGTTTTAATGGCCCTTACACCACTTGGTCTCCAACGAGTTGTTAATTCATTCTCTAATTTTATGTCGAATTTGGGACTTACTATAAATTGTTCCAAAACATATACAATGAACTGCGGGGCCGGGTCAAATAAGAGGATTAAAACATTACATATAGATGGAAGACCGATAGAGTGCACCAAAACATTTTCATACTTAGGGATACTATTTGATAGGACAGGATTATGGTCTGAGGCAGTTAAAACTAGGCGTCTGCTGTTTGCCAAGGCGTTAATGGCCCTATCAAATTTCAGCCGTAAACTAGGAAGGCGCCCACCGGCGGAATTGCTACATATTTACAGGGCTAAATGCGTGGCTATAGCTACCTATGGAGCAGGTATATGGGGTTACGCAGATGTGAAAACTCTGCAGACTGCGGAAAATATTTTTTTCAAATTTCTCCTGGCCCTACCAGAAAGTACCTCAAACTATATTTGTCACCAGGAATCGGGTATGCCATACTTGGAGGACACGATCAAGATTCAGCCTGTCCTTCTCTGGCATAGAATTTGGACCTCAGATGAAACCGGTTTTAATCGCTACATATTAGCGGACGTGCTGGGGTCTGATGGTGTCAAACATATAAGATGGTTGGAATACGTGAAAATGTTGCTTTCAAAATTAGGACATCAGGAATATTTCACAGAGCCTTGCTCCATGCGCAGTGTACCTAGAAAAGCCCTTAAAACCAGTTGTATGGGTCTGTTGGGCGAAATTAGAGCCACTAATGAAATGAGAAAGCCTACGGTACAAGCCAATCATTTAACCTTGTTGACTCCAACAATCCAGCCGTATATACTATTAATAGATGGAGACTTTGACCGTTTTCTGCTGTTACGTTTTAGATTGGATATTTTATATAGATCCCTAAGTTTTCCTGCATTAAATGATTGGTCAAGAGATTTGTGTAAGTGCCCATGTGACGATGTCTCAGTACAATCAACTATACATATCATGTTTTTATGTAAATTTTATGATACACCAAGAAATAGATGGATTATTCCTGTTTTAAAGAATCTCGGTCTGAGACATTGCCGACCCGCATTTTTAGTATTGCAACTTTTAGAAAATGAATATGTCATTGCATCTGTTATTGCGTTTCTTAAAAATGTTTTTAATTTTCGGAAATCTATGATAATGTGACATGTAATTGGGTTCTTTGTTGGCTCAGAAACTATTTTTAACTATGTATTTTAATGTGCTTTTATGGTTATTGTTATTATAACCAAATAAAGATATTTGAATTGAATTGAACTGTCTGCGTCTACACATATACAAATAGATTTTTAAGAAAACACTCCAAGTTAAGTTATCAGCATTATTTAATTCACTTTAAGTATGTTTCATTTACTTTCAAATCCCCTGTGGTTGGAAACAATTATAGGGAAACATCCCACTATTAAGATAGTCCTATGACATCAGGTAACACAGATCCCTGTACCCTTAAAAAGTCAAAGTAAAAAAAAAATTAAACAACTTAGGTAAATTTGATTCTGTAAGAAGGTCAACCATAGTCAATGTATTCATGTGGTGTGAGCTTAATCCTTAAAAAATGTGAATAAATGTGTATACTATTTGAATTAAGAAAGTTCTGATGTTAGAGGTATCCTAAAATGGTTCAATATAACAACTAATTTTGTTTTTCATTTAATACATTAATATCTTATTTTTCCTTACAAAGAATTTAGAAATGGTTGCCAGAGAAGAAGATTTTGAGCCCTGTTCTAAAAACTTTGTTCGAAACTATTTTTACTGACTATTCCCAAACCATTTATGGTCTGACCATTTGACCACTGAACAAACAGCTAATATTAGGCAATTATTATTACAAGGACACTCAGAAACCTTCTGTTTGGCTGACCCGGTCTCTGCAATGATAGTTTCCTCCTTTGTAGTGGCACCACACAAACTGTAGGTGGGAATCGAAAAGCCCTCGTCACTCTAGTTACAACAAATCTCTCTTCAAAAAGCTCCTCAGAATGAAAGAAGTCACCAAATAAATCCATCAAGTTCTGTCCATCTTCAGCTGGATAAAGATATCTTCCTCAAGAGATGCGATAATACCCTCCAGATGATCACTGCTCTCATACCCAGCAAACACATAGTGGGGCATCTTCTCCCCTGCATGTCTCCAGCACTTCCCGGTGCATCAGGGAGTAAATGCTGCCAGAGCTGTTTTATCAAAATGGTCTCAATAAATGTAAGTATATGGTATTTATATAGCACAAACCTAGCTGATTGGCAGCAGAGCGATGTACAGGATCCAAGGCAAAGACACAGTCAATGTGGGATTTGAGAGGTACCTGAATTCTAAAAGGGAAAGTGGACTTTAACTGCATCATGATGTTCAGTTTGGCAATTCTTTGTCTTCAGTCCAAAGATGACTTAGCTACGGGTGTGTTGAGATTTGCCAGAGTTGATGAGCCTGTCAGCAAGATAGGCAAGGGTGCCAGTTGTTGTGGCTTTGAAGATGATACAACTGGCTTTGAAGGCGGTCTTGGCTAGCAAGATACGCTAATACCATCACACAGTGGAGTTCAATCAGTGTGGGGTTATATGGTCATATTTTTCAGACCCTTGATGAAAGATGTTGCTATATGTATTAAGGCAGGCTCAATGTGGAGCCTTGGAGGCTGTGGAGTAGGGAATGGCCATTTTTGCATAATTACAAAACTTAATGAGTTGCAGTCACAACCCTACATCTCTGTCTGCACATCACATCGACACAAAGCTTATTCTAAGATTTACAGCTACACCTAGATTCTGTAACACCATCTTTCTTTCAGTTCAGGTCCCAGAAGGTGTCTACTTAGTTGACTAGCAGGAGGTGTGTCATCTGAATCCCCTTGAAATAATCAGCAGGAACATCTCAGAACTCCCTCCACAATGCACACCCTCTGGCACTCAGTCCACACAACCTGCTACTGTCAGATATCCAGACAACAGAACCTGCACTGAAGCTGCAAGAAAACACCTGCTTTTATGTGTGGAAAGCCTTGCCTTCCAGAGTTGATACTTTCTTAATAGTTGGGACACAATTCAAGGGCATCTAAAACCAAAAGAATAGAAGAGGAAAGCTAGGGACTCCACTAAATTGCCCAGTGTGTGTATTTTTATGAATGCCTAGCAACCAAGGCTTCCTTGTTTTACTATAATTTGCAAGGGAGGTCCTCCTTTTCTGAATGTTTAAATGCATTGTTGGTGGACTGCCAACCTGCTTTCATGGCTCTCTCCACTTATTTTAAAGCATTAACACTACATAGCGATAAGATATTTTAATTTACATTTTGAAAATCTGGAAGTTCTTCTTTGTAAACAGCTAGTAAGCAACATGGTAATCCTACAACTTAACCAAAGAATTTCTGGCCCCACATATATAGCCGGTCATACACTGGACTTGCTGTTCTCTAATACTGATACCATAAATAATATTGATATTTCTTCTTTAGTCTGCTCGGATCACTCCATCATTAGCTTCTTGCTTTCATACCCCTCAATTAAAAAACCAACTTCTAAAATTCCCAATACTCTGAAAAGGTCTTTGTGCAACATTAGTATCGAATCCTTTTCAAATCACTTAAGTCCCCCAGAGTTAGATAAAGATGCTCCCCTCAATAGCAACTTGGTGAAATTTATTTCAGCTATATCCAAATTTCTAGACAACTGTGCCCCATGGAAAAGGAATGTATCCTTTAGGCGCACTCCATCTGAGAAATTATATTCTCCTGAACTGAGACTTGAAAAGCGGAAATGCAAATCTGAGCAAACTTGGAGATTTTCAAAATGTCCATCTGATCAAGTCTACAAACACTAATTGAATGAGTATCATAGATTGCTTCAAAGAGGTATGAAAAATTACTTCATCGGAAGGTTAGAAGAAAACAGCAGTTCCTCTAGAGAATTTTTTTAAATTGTAAAAGAACTTTCCCAGCCCATTATGTTATCCCAAGTTATCACCCCTTCAGTCCTCCACTGTGAAGCAATAGCTAAGTACTTCACAGATAAGATTGATAAAATATATTCTACTTTCGATACCCAACCCTCCCTAACTGAGTTCCCAGTCAGGGCCACACCCGGAAGCAAGAGCCCACTTGGGGAGTTTCGTTAACATATTAAGGGAATAGGTGGAGAATCTCCCCTCTCGACCCATGTCCCCATTTTAATTTCTCTCGCTAGCCCCCATCCCAAGTCATCATTTGATCAAACTTTTTAACTCTTCTTTGATGAATGTTGTGTAGCCAGACACCTGGAAACAAGCACTAAAGCCAAAAAGGTTTGACTAAATGTATCCATTCTATCTAACTACCACCATATTTCCTTGCTTACGTACATG
Source organism: Calotriton arnoldi (assembly GCA_963921515.1). Lineage (NCBI taxonomy): Eukaryota > Metazoa > Chordata > Amphibia > Caudata > Salamandridae > Calotriton > Calotriton arnoldi. The sequence goes on along the minus strand of CAWUFW010000089.1, from coordinate 6,039,276 downwards.
TCCAAATTCCTAGAAAGACTTGTTAACAGTCAGGTGACAGCTTTCTTAGAGGACAACAATCTTCTGGACTCTTGCCAGATGGGATTCAGAGCCAAGAATAGCACAGAATCCACACTTCTTGCTGTCTGGACAACGTTAGATTAGACATAGATCAGGGCAAGTCTGTTGTCCTGATTTGACTTGATCTTTCTGCAGCATTTGATACTGCCTCACACACCCAAATGATAACAAAACCTTAATGAGATATGGCTCCATCATACAGCCCTACAATGGTTTGGATCTTTCCTGAGCAAAAGGACTCAGTCTGTTCAGTTGAACACTGTTAGATCATCCCTCCATTGCTATAAATGTGGCATACCACAAGGCTTTACTTTGAACCTGACACTGTTCAATGTGTACGTCGCATCCCTTGCCAAGATGCTCAAAAAGTGAGGATTCAAGATATGCTAGTATGCAGATGATACCCAACTGGTCATCTCAATAAGGAAGAAGCACAAGGAGACCAGAAAAAACCTTTCTGGCAGTCTCTCTGAGTTCGCCAGCTGGATGATGGCTCACTGCTTACAACTAAACGTCCAAAAAACGGAGATTCTATTATTCGGTGGTGGCCTGCATCCCTCGGACCTGTGCCAGAGCAGAAAAAAAGCGGCAAAAAAACTAGGAATCCTCATTGATGGGTCTTTATCTATGAAGGAACAAGTCAATGCCACTCGCTGCAAATGTTTTGGCTTGCTCACACTTCTCAGAAAACGATTCCGTTAGATTCCAGCCGACTAGCTCAGACCTGTGGTCCAAGCCCTAATTGTCAGTAGTTTGGACTATGGAAATGCCCTATATATGGGGATGGATGATCATCTTTTTACTCGCCTGCAGGTGATACAAAACGCATCCTTGAAACTCATCTGCAACAAAGATAGGTACAGAGCAGTCTACTTAAAGCCCTGCACTGGCTGCTCATATGAAAGAGAGCAAACATTTAAGCTTATTTATTTATTTATTTATTATTTATTTATGTGTTTTATAGAGCGCGAACTTGACCCGTTAGGGTATCAGAGCGCTTTACAGGAGAGCAACGCAATCTATAGACAGACTTGGAGGTACATGAGGGAAGGGAGCACGTATTTGCAGTTTACATAATCAGTTACTCGAGGCGAGAAGCCATATATACAGATAAAATTACAGTTTATTCAAGTCGTGCCCCAGGTTCCTGATGGGGTGACAAGTTAGTCCGGAGGAGGTAGAGGACGGCCATTGGTCGGGCCTGAGTCAATGTTTAGCCGAGGAATTTGCCCATAAGGAAGGTTTTGGTATCCTTTTTGAAGCGAGCCAGAGAGGGGATTCTTCTGATGTTGGGTGGGAGAGAGTTCCAAATTCTTGGAGCCGCCCCTGAGAAGGCTCGATTGTAGGTTTTTTTTTTTCGAAAGCGTGCTGGTTGGAGCAAAAGGTCTCTGGAAGATCGGGAATTTCTGGTTCCTCCGGAGATGACAAGTTTCTGTGTCAGATAAGCAGGGGAGTTAGAGTATAAAGCTTTGTGCGTGATGCATGCTAGTTTGAGTTGTATTCTTGCCTGCAGGGGAAGCCAGTTGAGAGCTTTCAAGTGTGGGGAAATATGATCGTATTTCCTTGTGCCGGTAAGTAGTCTGGCGGCCGCATTGAGGCAGGCTTTGAGAAGTGCCAGGGAGATCTTAGGTAAACCCGAGAGGGTTGAACAGCCGTATTCCAGTCTAGAGATGACGAGCGCTTGGACTGCCATTTTTAGGTCGGGAGCATTGAGGAAGGGCTTCAATTTCCTAAGATAGCTCAGGTGGAATCTGGCTGTCTTGGCCATCGAATTGATGTGGTCTCGCATGTTTAGGTTGCTGTCGAGGGTAATTCCCAGGGATTTGGCCGAGTTCACAATGGTCGGTGGGCAATTTAAGGCAGTGATAGCCTTAATCCATGACTGAATCTCGAGGTTGGTGTTGGGTGGGGAGATCATGAGAAATTCAGTTTTCTTTGCATTGAGTTTAAGATGATTGGATGCGAGCCATTGGACAGTGAGTTTCAGGGCTTCGTTCAGGGAGAGGATCTCTTCGAGAGAAGAGGTTTTGATGTAGATCTGGGTGTCATCAGCATACATATGATAGGAGATATTGGCTGCGCGTAATACTTCAGTAAGCGGTTCTAGGTAGAGGTTGAAAAGGGTGGGGGACAGGGTTGATCCTTGAGGGACTCCAACCGTGACCGGGGATGGTGAGGATAAGTTGCCGTTGATTAGGAATCTCTGTGACCGATTGTGGAGGAAGGACCTAAACCAGTCTAGAACAGTGCCATCCAGTCCCATCCTGAGTTTGAGGCGTTCAAGAAGTTTTTCATGGTTGACCGTGTCGAAGGCCGAGGATAGGTCAAGGAGGATTAGGAGACACGTTTTGCCTTGGTCAAGGGCTTGGAGAGCATCATCCACGATATGGAGCATGGTGGTTTCGGTGCTATGCCCTGGTCTAAATCCGGATTGGAAGTCATCCAGCAGGTGGAAGTTGTTGATGTGGTGATTTAGCTGCTGTTGCACACATTTCTCCAGCACTTTGGCTAAGAGTGGGATGTTGGAGATGGGTCTGAAGTTGTCGGGGGAGGCTGGATCCAGCGACGGCTTTTTCAGAATGGGGAGGACTTGGCCGGCTTTTAGAGATTCAGGTATCGTTCCCTGCTGGAGGGAGGCGTTGATTATTGAAGTCCAGCTGGGAATGATGGATTGGGCGACGGCAGCAAGGCAGTTGGCAGGGAGCGGGTCATTAAAGTGGTTGTCTGGGTTTAAGGTAGAAAGGATTTTAGAGATGGAATCTTCGTCATAGTCTTTGAAGACAGTCCAGTGAGCATGGTTTTTGGGTGGAGCTAGTGGGTGCGTCGCGGTGGGAGGTGGCGGGTCTGGAAGGGGATGAGGGTATGTGATGGAGTTGAGTTCGTTTCCGAGGGCTAAGATTTTGTCAGCGAAGAAAGAGGAGAATTCCTCTGAGGCTATAAGAGATTTGGGGGTTTCTTTCGATGTTTTTGCTAGTTTATTAGATTGGTGTTTGACCAGTTCGAAGAGCTTGTGGGGTCTGCTATTGGCTTTCTCTAATTCATTTCTGAAGAAGTCTTTTTTTGAGTTGAGTATGTTCCTGTTGTAGACATTTCTGGCCTGGCGGAGGAGTTTTAAATGTGCGGCGGAGGGGTGCTGCCTCCAGGATCTTTCAGCTTGCCGTAGGGCTCTCCTCTCATTATTAAGGGATCCCGTGAACCAGGGGTTTCTGTCCTTGATTTGGGTTCTTTTCAGTTTAAGAGGGGCTAGATCATCCAGGATGTGTGAGATAGTCGCGGAGTAGTGATCATTGAGGCCACTGACTGTTGTGATATGCGTAGGAGGGGGGAGGTCGGATTTGCAACGGGCCTCAAGTTCATTACGGTCCAAGTTCTTGGTGTCTCTGATCCAGCGTTTGGGAATCATCGGTTGCGGTGCTTTTGTCTTGAGGGTGCCAGGTAGATGGAAGGTGATGGCATGATGATCAGACCAGTCACATGGGTCAATAGAGATAAGCTTGACAGTTGATTCTTTGGAGATGATCCAGTCAAGGGTGGCCCCTTTTGAGTGAGTTGGTAGTGAGCAGGCTTGGGTCAGGGCTTGGTCTTCCAGGAGGACTTTGATGGCGTTGACATGAGGGTCCTTGGGATCGTTCCAGTGTAAGTTAAAGTCGCCTAGGAAGATATCTTTGGCATTGGTGGGAAACTTAGCTGTGATGATTTCCATGAGGTGGTCAGTGAAGGAGTCGTTCCTGCCAGGGGGGTGGTAGAAGATGTGAAGGTTGCACAGTTGGGTGGAGTTGCTGCAAATAGTTAGGGCAAGGTATTCGCAGGATTCGGTGGAGTCTGCCAAAAGTTCCGTGACACGAAGGTTAGAGCGGTAGATGCAGGCGATGCCTCCTCCTTTCTTGTTCGATTGTCTGTCCAGCCTTGCGATGTTGTATTTAGGAGGGACTAGGAGGTCCAGACATGGAGATGAGGATTCATTGAGCCATGATTCTGTTAGGATTGCTAAGTCGATGTTTTTGCCAAGGATGAGATCGGCAATATCTGCAGCGTGCTTAGCTGCTGATCGGCAATTGATTAACAGACCAGACAGAGAAGATTTGAACGGAGTTTCGGGAGTCTGGGCGGACAGGAGAATGGGTACTAGATTACTCTTGATCGTCGTTCTGTTGCGGAGGGTGGCAGGCCTGTTGGGGTTGATAGTGACCGTGCTGATGGCGAGTTCGGCATTCCTCTCGAAAGGATGAGGGGTAGCTGGGGTGGAGTTGTAGTCTCGGAGGAAAGCCAAGATTTCCATTTCCGTGAGATCTAGTGGATTTGGGGAGGCATGGGAAGGGGTGTAGGAGAGGACCAGAGCGAGGGTTTCTTCCTCAGAGAGGTGACGTTGTTGCTTACGGAGGCGAAGCTGTCTCAAGGCTAGCGGAAGAGGTTGTTTAGGGCGCTCTGTTGTAAGTGAGGGGATGGAATTTGGGAAGGGCATGAGGTTGGCGAGGGAGAGTTCAGCGAGGTGAAGGAGGTTCGTTAATTCCAAGATGGAGATGTGAATGCTCTGGGTTAGTTTGGTAGCTCTGGAGAGCAGAGAAACCCTGTCCCTGTCAGGAGGAGACGTGAGAGGGCGGGGGGCAGTGGTTCGGGAAACGTTCTGTCGGCATGTATAGGTGAAAGGAAGGGCGGACTAGTAAGGTCTGTGTTGTATGTTGTTGGATCTATGATGGTGCCCCTTTGCTGGTTGGGTTGAGGGCTGGGAGGGCAAGCACGATCTGTATCGTAGGTCTTTGGGGGCGTGTCGGTGGCATAGTCTACTTGGGGGGCTAGTGGGGAGGGGACCAAAGGTCTAGGGGTGTTTCTGATGGCAAGGCCAGGCGCCGTGTTGGAGTGGATAGGGGGTCTGTCTTGGAGGACCTGAGAGGGGTATGTGAGTGGCTAGTTACGATGGGTGGGCTGGACGAGGACTCCCCAGGGCGGGAGTTAGTTACCCAACCAGAGCCTTGCAAGTGGTTTCTGAGGAGGGTGAAAAGGTCTGCAAATTTATCCAAGTTTTTGGTTGAGGCTTGGATCAAGATAATGCCATTTTTGTAAAGGGTGATGGTGAGGTCAGCTCGCAGGGCTTCTCTGCCATGCTCACAAGGCCCTTCATGAATCTTGCCCTGTGATCCTTCGATGCAAGGTAAGGTTTTACAAACCTACTAGAAATGTGAGATCAGTAAATATAGCCTTAGCCAAAACCAAATGTGTCAAAAAAGTTGGAGCCGTGGGTCACTCTTTTACCTATCTGGCAGCATCCCAGTGGAATCTACTAACTCTGGATCTCTGCCTCACTAGTGACTACATCAGATTCAGAAAAAAGCTTAAAATTTGACTCTTCCCAGAGTAACTGATTCGATCTATCAAACTGACCGTCTCTAAGTATACAAGTTGATAGAAAGAGTGGCAGTATTAATGCTGTGATATCCCTATGAGGATTAGTGTATGTGTTCTACGAATACTGCAAATAATAAATAAACAGTAATGTGAATAATAAACCTCATTATATTGAGAAATCATAGACAAACATGGATTCATTTTAAACATATCTCACACCACACTTTTATTTGAAGGCCTGTTTATTTTGCAAGAGTAAATGGTGTTGCTAGAGGCCCCATTGGCAGAGATCATCCAGATTAGAAAACCCTACTTCAATATCGACAATATTCTTTGTTGAAACCATACTCAGCAGATGAAATGCTTCTTTGACTTGAGGAATGGTGGAAATAGAGGTTGGGATAAAATTAGTTGCTCATCTTTTTTTATTTTGTGAGTATACACGAAAAAGATTCAATGCAGGAAGGTCGTTGCGCCCACAGCACTATATATAGTATTGCTCCTGAAGTTTATTTTATGTGCTTTACCCCCAAAATCCCTGAATATATTGTCACATATTAAAATAAGCTGTTAGATACTTTCTGTAAAACCAGAGATAACATACATGTTTTTGCAGTATGTAAGTTTGATGCAGTTGTTTTTATTCATCAGGGTCACCTAAGCCTGTTTTGATGCATCTGGAGTAGTGCCTGTGCAAAATGAGCCACTCATGAATCCCATTATAATGGGCATAATCAGCAGACATTCACTGCACTCACTAACTACAAGAGCGAGGCACTGATCTTAGTCACGACTAATAAGATTCAGGATTTCACTGATAAACCACTGAACTCCAGCTGAAACAGGCCACACAATTCAAATAAGTTTTTTAATGGACTCTAATAATTCAACCTAAAATAACTGCTTGTTGGGAATTTCAGTGTTCACTACCCCAACGTACAACGCATTTATGTGACAACATACATAGAACCAACGTGCCTATGTACACTGAGGCCCTAATTACGATGAAACTTGGAAAGCCTCCGACCACAGTTCGGAAGCTTTCCGCATCTCATCGTGGGTTTCACTTTCAAGCGCTGCATTACGATGCAGGCAGTCTAAAGTGAAACTGGACAGTTATTCTAGCTGGATTCCGACAGGCTTGAGGACCCCATTGGCCAGTCAGAGGCCTGCCTGTAATCCCTATTGACGGCGCTTAAGCTGTACGGATTAAGATGTTAGTTTCCGACAGGTTTTCCATGTCAGGCTTTTTGACTTGGAAAGCAATATTGGGGGCCCCTAGCAGGGCCCACTTCACCCTGTGGCCTCCGGTTGGGGACGCCCCCGTTAATCGCTGCACCACGTGGCAGGTACAGGGTGCCTGCCATGTGGTGCAGTGATGAACAGATTCTCCCATTTCTCTATGAGAGCTTGTGCTAACGCCAGTTTATGGCCGCAGCACAAGCTCCCATAGAGAAATGAGAGTATGCTACCGCACCATGTGCGGTCGCATTGTAATGCTGATTTCGGGACCGCCGACTGGAAGTGGGTCGGTCCCAATTCCGCAATGGGCGGCATCGTAATTAGGCCCTTAATATTTGGCCATTACAATGAGAACAAGAACTAAATATAGAATCGAAATATATTTTGTTAAAATTATTATTTGGATAACGTATATCAGTGTAATATTTATAAAATTAAAATGACATGTTGGTATAGCTAATTTGAATGTATGCAGTTTCAAAAATAATTAAAACATGTATTTTTAAATAAAGACGTGTTTATATATATATTAAATAACATTGTAAAGTAGTTTTAAAAGATCTTTATAACATTGTATATAGCATGTTTCAATTTTAAATATACAATATATACATAATAGAATAAGCATTGGTAAAGCCAATAGGTCTGGCCTTGGCAAGGGTGTATTTTATTGCTATGTCACAATTTAGTTGAACTATAATGCTGTCATAGGGATACAAAACCAGCAAGCAGATGGATAAATAACTGTGTGAAGGGGCGTTGCTGTAAAATGCAAGTGAGGCATGAAGTGCTGGGTATAGTCCTAACACAAACTACAGAGGTGTGGGAGTGGGCTTGACACAGAGCCAGGAAAACAAGTGCCCAATTTGCTTAGATGCTGGAAGGTGCACAGAGATGCACGGCGACCAAATAGCAAGAAGAGGAAGGAAACAACCCTGACACAATCAGCAGCCAGAAGTGAACATGAAGTGCACTACTTGGTTAGTGGATGTCCACATTGTGCTAAGGAAGAATTCCGTCATTCAGGGTGAACACCACCAGTGGCTGAAGTAGGCTGACCTACTACACCATGCTGCATGCTGTTGTGCGTGGAAACAACGGGTGAAGACCAATAACTGAAGAAGGCTGACAAAAACCCTGTTATATGTGGCTGTTATATGTAATATGCTTCTCTTAAACCCAATAGCCTGGCAAAACAGCTGAGCAGTCTCATAGGCCAGACCTAAATCAAATAACTATTTTGTATATGCATAAGTGACTAATATATAAAAAGAAAATATATATATTTCATATATTAGTATATTCAATGAGTAAACGTTTCATTTTTACTATGCCTGCTCTGTCACCTATTGATTTATGTCTAGCATCTTTCTTCTCTTGTCTTTTTAGTTTGTGGACTAAAGCAACACAGGAAGGTGTTCTCCTATGTTTCCATTTTACATTTGTAATATGGTAAATTTCCTTAATGGATGTGTTTGTACCATTGGAGTATTAGAGTTGTTTTGTTTTACTTTTATTTCTCTAAGAACAGGATGTTGGAGGTGAGCCCAACCCCCCCCCACGACCATGCATATCTTGGATTTTTGTTTTCTCATCGCTGTCCTTTTTTTTTTTTTTTTTTTTGTATTTTATAGGGTTATTTGGGTGGTGTGTGTCCTTTTTCTTTTTAAAATGTGCTTGATTATAGAAATTGGTTGTGGGATTTTTATTATGCATGCTTTGGTACTTCTAAATAATGAACACATTTTCTCTGAGTTAAGCCTATCAGCTCAGGACAATAGTTCCCAGGGGTTGAGACCCAGGTGTGTTTATTGAAACTGTGTGCTTCACGTGACAAGATCTTGGCCGTACAGTTTGGCAAGGACTCTCATCCTCCCGAAATGATAACTGTTTTCTTACAACCGACAAGAGTAGAATACAATGCGGATACAGTGAGAGATGAGGAAGATGGGTAGTGGCAGGAGAGCAGAAAGGAGCAAGTTGGTCAGAAAGTCTGTCAGTGAGGCTGCAGAGTGTGAGGTACCAGGAGAAGATTTAGGATTGGGAAAGAAAGCTGTAGGTGAAGTGCAGGGATATTGGTGGGGAAAGATGGTGGGCTTTGGAGGAACGGAAACGAGAAAGTAGGCTGCAAAAATTCTCTCTCTTTTGAGTTGGGTAGAAACCAAGACGGGTGGGATTTTAACACTGATGTAGTAGTCATTGTTAAAACGATGCAAGTGATTCTGGGATATGTAATTTTTATTATTTAAAAACTGTTACCAGAGAAAAGTTGGAAATCACAATTTAATGTTTACTGCGACTGGCTTTAATTTACACAGGTTGCCGCTGGATAAAATACCTCAGCTGCTGTTTACGTCTTCTTGGTATTCAGGCACAGAACCGCTTCACCTAATATATAGAAATGCTTCATTCTCGTGCGGTTTCTAAGAGTTCATGACTAATCCAAACTCAAACGAATTTACCTATGTCAATTAAAACATAAGGTACGCGAGGGACTTTGGGGTTAAGAGATCAAAACTGGGTTATTAAAAGAGACGTTGCTTCAGTGTGAAACAACAGCTGGTGTAGTTTTATATTAGCTATCTCGAGGGGCACACAGCTAATGTGGATCTCAATTAAATTTGTTAGCAATCCGAGCCAAAGCAGAAATGCATTTGGGATTGCTTAACCTTCCTGATCAAAGGACAGGAACAACAGCAGTTGAGGGATTTTCTATTTCAACAGAATGATAGGTACAGCAAATATAACAAGAACGAATAACATGATGCATCATCATCAGTGAAACTTGAATTTTTAATTAGTAACTTTTTTTCAATAGAGAAAGCTAACAAGGTGAAAAAATTACAAAATAAATATTTTTTTCTGATGAAAAATATTTTTTATATATGACACCCAGTGTAAATAATATTTCTAAGCAGCTAACATTGTTCGGTACTCTCGTCGATAAAAATTGTAAGAGATGCACGGTGCATAATCCTGGGCTGTGCATTTGCTGCCCGTGGCTGTCCCTGCGTTTGCATGTAAAGGGAGGGGGGTGGGTGGTTAGCCGCAGGCGAGAGCAGGGGAGAGGGGGGGGCGTCCGCTTGCTACGCCCCTGGGGCGGTATGCTCTGTACCCATGTGAACATGGCAAGGCCACGATTTGTGCTCGCTGCCCTCGCTGTGGTTTGCAAGGGATATTTGACTGTGGTTCTGTTGAGCATGTACTGTGCATATGTCATCTGCTAAATGTGATGTAAGTTTGACACAAAGCCTCACCAGGGGTAGTAAGCACTATATAAATGCAATTTCAGTACAAAGCCTGTCCAAAGGATTCTCCTCAGCACCTGTAAACACATTTATTATATTTTAATGCAGTGAATCACGTCTGCATAATCACTTGGGGAAATCAACCTGCTGCTGTAAGGTCCTGTGGAGGATAAATTTGCCTAGAATCTAGTGGAACATCTAGACAGCATTGCGTTAGTTTAACACGTTTGTGAGGTGATCCATAATCAATGCCAACGGATTATGTCCTAACAAACAATATATCTATACCTTATGAGACTCCTGACTTAGATGAATATCAGTTCCAAACTATTTAAGTATTCAGTTAATTCGGTACACTGTTTTCCTAACACATGTAAAAACATCACTTTAAATAAATGGTATGATCAAGAACTGAACCAAACTAAATCGAATCTCAGAAAAAAATCTTTTAAACAGCTAAATCTGAACACCCACATGTTGAAATTAATTTCGGTCTATTAGAGAACCCCACCGATAATGCAGAATTGCAGAAAAATTGAATTACATGTCCATACTAAATGGTAATAAGATATGGAACAAGAGAATATACAGCTTTTGAAACACATCAAATAACCTCTTGAAAACTGTGACAACAGAGGTCCAGAAGTACAAAATCTGTCCACTAAAATGATCAGTAACATTTCTAGAATGTAGTCAGGTTTAAATCCTCGTCAGTTTAGCAGAGTTTATTTCAATGATGTCACTTCATAGGAGATTGACCAAAACTGATAGTGTTATGAACCCAAATGTAGGCCTACCGAGCAACACAACCTTTAACTTACATTCGTCCTACCTTGCTCTACATAACAGTTCTGACACTGACCTTTTACCTAGTTATAGGCTGAATAAATGTAGATCAGTTTTCTCCGAAACTGGCCTAATTTATTATGCATGAGGATTCCTTGTATCATATCTTAAGCCCCTGCCCAGGGCGTACACAGCAGGATTACCATCTTCTGTATAATAACTCTGAACAAAAGTCACCGCTAGGATCATCCTTGGACGACAGGTCCACTCTACATAATGGCAAGCCAGTACATATCTAGGTAGAGCCCCTGAGGGTACTTTTTGGGTATAAAAGAACCACATCTTCTCTGGGTAACCAGAGGAGAAGCTTCCATGCTGACACTAGACGCTGAGGTCCTGGCATGCAGAAAGCTCCAGCACGTTGTGGTCTGATATCTCTTGCGTGGTGTCCAACTCGAGACCAAGACGGGGTCCTTCGTTCTCTCCTATCAGGTAATGAGGTTGGCTCTTTCCTAGGGGATTCTTGGCTTTACACTCACCTACATGTGAGGTACACTTAGATGGGGTTTGCATCGTAGGAATATGCTTGATTACTGCCATGCATCGATATGTCTGCATATATTTACTGTTTTAGCACCATGGTAGAATTCTACCTTTTATTTGCTCTGTCGATGCTTGTAATCTTATATATCTGTTTCTGTCTAATGATTGTTGCAGCAAACATGTTTTATATTAGAATGACGCTGGTTCAATAAATGTAGTTGAAAACGTCCCCATCGTTTATTCTGTGTATCTCTCTGAGACCAAGTGAGTACGAGTGACTGAGCGAAAAGTAGTGCATTGTTTCCACGATCCCTGAAGGATCAAAGGTCAACGGTTGTCATGTTCGATAGTTGCCAGAAACTATTCGCACCTTGGTAAGGTTAGGGGGCTTATAGTGGCACTGTGAGCTAGCAGTTCTAAAGGCTAACATATCCTCTGGGGGTGTCTGGAATCAGTCTGGACACCAATCCCTTAGTTTATGTTGTCTAAACGCACAGATCCTATGTATTATTAGGAACTACATGAGAGTCTTCAGATTTATAGACAATTTCCCCAGGGAAGTATGTTAGCCAGCTACCAATAAAGCAGGCCTGGGTGAAATGTTAATTATGGTGGTGTAATCAGAGTACACTCAGTAATTTTGTGTTAATTCTGTGACACGAAATTACAGAAAATTAAGCATTACACTCACTTGCGTAATTCAGAGGAATCGGAGGCAAAATGCAAGACCACAGGAACCAAGCACGAGTGGCTGCTACTGTTTGTGTTCTGTTGCGTTCAGTGCTATTTTCTGCTTTGTCAAATTACACGAATTACGTCCACCCCTAACATAAAGCCACTCCAATAAATGTGCATCACAACTGCACTATGGAAGACCCACAGTGATGCTTTGTGGAAGAAAGTGCCACTTTTTTGCATAGGCTTCGTGTGAGAAAGTCCCCCTTCTTACATGGACTTTGTGTGCTTCTTTTTCCGTGGTCCCTTCCGCTTTTTGCTAACTGGTATGGTTGGTTTTAGTTGAAGTCAGCACACTGGGGCACTGCTGTCCAGGCCCGAGGTTATGTGTTCTGACCCCTAAAACATGGTAAAATTGGTTAATCCCCAATTGTTATATTTACCAAACAGTATTTGTAAAGCACAGTTTCTCACACCTGGGGATATCCAGCTACTGAAGGTCACGGGCCTCAGTCAAAGATCCAGGTATTGAGCCCTCTCCTGAAGTAGGCAAGTGAGGGGGAGGTTCGAAGGTGGAGGCGGCGAGGTAGGAGAAGGAACAACCTTGGCTGCGACTCCGACAGATGCAGAGGACGTGCGCGAGGGAGGCGGATCGGAGATGTCTGGCGGGTTGGTGGAAGGTCAATGGGGTAGTTGATCTTGGCGGGTCTGATGTTGTGGAAGGCTTTGTAGGCATGGACCAGCAGCTTGAACTTGCCTCTCTTCTGGACGGGGAGCCAGTGGGGACTTATGAGGTGGAGGGTGATGCTGGATCATTTGGGAAGGGTGAGAATGAGTCTGGCTGTGATGTTCTGTATGGTCTGTAGTTGTTTGAGAAGCTGGGTGGTGGTTCCAGTGCAGAGTGCGTTTCCTTAGTCAAGCCGCTGGAGACGAGGGCCTGGGTGACTGTTTTCCTCGTGTTGAAGGAAATCCATCTGAAGATATTTCGGAGCATGCGGATGGGGTGGAAGCAGGAAGATGACAATGCATTGACCTGACGCTTGATGGTGAGTTGGCTGTCCAGGATGATGCTGAGGTTGAGGACGTGGTCCGGGGGGGGTGGGGGGGGTCAGCGTCAGTCCGAGTATGGTGGGCCACCAAGTGTCGTCCCAGGGTGAGATGTTGTTTTAAAAAATGTGCACTTCTGTCTTGTCCGTGTTCAGTTTTAGGCAGTTCAACCTCATCTAGTTGGCAACGCTTGTCATGATATTCTGGAAGTTGGATCTAGTGGTGGCAGGGTCCTCCGTGAGGGAGAGGATGAGTTGGATGTCATTAAATTAATGAGATGATGGTGAGTCCATGGGTGCGGATGATGCCAGTTAGCGGCGTCATGTGGGTGGTGAAGAGGTTGGGGCTGAGTAGGAGCCTTGGGTATGACGCAGATGATACTCTTGGGTTCAGAGGCGAAGGGTGGTAGGTGGATCCTCTGTGTGCGTCCTGTGAAGACAGAGATGATCCACTTGAGGGCGTTACCCTGGATGCTGATGTGGTAGAGTGGTGGGATATAGTGTCGAAGGCCGCTGACAGGCCGAGGAGGATCAGGGCTGCAGACTCCCTTTGGTCAAAGAGGCATCTCATGTTGTCGGTTGTGGCAATCAGGTCTGTCTCGGTGCTGTGGTTGGAGCAGAAGCTAAATTGGAAGGCGTTGAGCAGGTTGTTTTCTTCCAGGTGTTCAGTGAGCTAGTGATTGATGGCTTTCTCCAGGACCTTGACAGGTAAGGGGAGCAGCAAGATGGGGCAGTAATTCTTAAGTTCGCTGAGGTCGGCGGAGGGTTTTTTCAATGAGCTGTTTGACCTCTGTCTGCTTCCATGTATTGGGTATGGTAGTCATGGAGATGGATGAGTTAAGGATGCTAGGGAGGGCACTGCTGATTTTCTTGCTTCCCAGGTTGAAGACGTGGTGGGGGCAGGGATGAGTCAGTGCTCCAGAGTGGATCGAGTTCATGATGGTTGTGGTGGCCTGCGTGGTGAGCAGTTTCCAATCTGTGAGAATGTGGCTGTGAGCAGCATCGGTAGGTGTCAGGAGATGTTCAAGGTCGGTAGTTTGTGGGTCGAAGCTGCTGTGGATGTTGGATATCTTTGTGGAAGTAGTCTGCCAGTGTGTTGCAGAGAACCTGTGAGGGGTGGATCATGTTCTCTGTGCCAGACTGGCAGGAGAAATCTCTGATGAAGCTGAAGAGGTCCTTTGTGTGGTTGGCGCTTGCCTCAATGCGGGTGATTAGAGCATCCTTTTTAGCTTCCCTGAGGCAGTGGTGGTATTTGCTGAGAGCTGATTTGAATGTGGTGAGGTCTGAGGGGTTCCTGCTGGAATGCCAACATCTCTCCAATCGATTGCATTCGCACTTGAGAGGTCAAAGTTCGGGCGTGAACCAGCTGGCGTGCTTGGTGGATCTGTTTGTGCTGGAACAATCTTATGGGTGCGACTGTGTTGGCAGAGTTGGAGATTCAATCAGAGAAGTTCTGGACGGCGAGCTCGGGGTTGGTGTTATGTTATGTTATGGATATTTATTAAGCGCGATGATTACCCAAGGGTGTCCTGGCGCTAGTTACCTATCCTTTATGTAAGAGCGGGGAAGGCAGAGTTACTTGTCAAAAAGCCATCTTCTCAAACCCTTCCTAAAAGTAAAAAGGTCTATGGCGTGTCTAAGGTGGACCGGAGGGTCGTTCCAAGCTTTGGCTGTGGTGGGGTCTGGCCTGGTGGAAGTGAGGGCGGTGGTCCATTGTGTTTCAGTGATTCTGCTCCATCTGCGATGAGAAGGGATGAGGGTTTGGCAATGGGTTCCGGTGCTCCTGTGATGGTGAAGTCAACGATGCTATGGTCTGTTCAGGTTAGCTCAGTTACATAGGAGAACTTGATTCTGTTGTTGGCTGTGAAGATGGGATCCTAAGGTTGACCTTAGTTGTGTGTGGGGGTGTTGACCAGCAGCATGAGGCCGATGTTGCTCATGCTATCCAGGAGGTTGGCAAAGATGGTGTTGTTGGGGTCGCTGAGGTAGAAGTTGAGGTCTCTGAGGAAGATGTAATAATTGGAGTTGATTGCCAGGGAGGAGATTAAATTGGTGATGGAACTGCAGAAGCCGAGTACGGGGCACGGGGTCCTTAGGCGAGGGCTCCTCTAATGGACTATGGACTGCAGATTTTATTGTACCATCTACTAGAGTGACAAAAAACATGACTTCAGGCACACCTGTGTGGCCTGAGGTATGCAGCTTTTAAACCTGCAGACAAACCTGTCAAAATAACTCTTTTTGGCAGGAGAGGAACCTACTTTTATATATTAAATAAGACACCCCTAAGTAGGCTTTGCACCCCACAAGGTGCAGTGACTAGAATTTAAAAGTGGTACATGCAACAGTTTAATGTTGGCATTTACCTACAGGGACTAGCATCCAAAAGCTATTTTTACTGTCAAGGACTGTAGCTGTCCAATGAAAAAAATCAGAGTTCAGAATAAAATCATAACCCTCCTGTCTCTGGTTCGACCTGGTCATTGTTTATTAAAAATCAAATTCAATAATGAAGTTGGATTTTTACTAAATGTTTTGTAAAAATGATTTTGAAAAAGTAACACTTTACTTGCCTAAGCTACCACTGGACTACTTAGCATCAGCCAGCTGGCAGATGTCCCTGTCATTGCTTCCCATTCATAAGCTGTGAAAACGTCTACCAGAGCACAAACAATGGCTAAGGCCTTTTCATAGAAAGACCTGGGTGTGAGGTATATGACAGATATCAGCTCAGGAAGGGCAGCTGTGGAGGGTTGAGGAAATTCATTAACTTGAAAGGGACAAACCCATTCATAGTTAAGTGAGATGGGAATCTTGGAAGAGTATCTTTTTGTTCTGTAGGACCTCTGAACCAGTTTGACACCCGCCCAGTGGAAGGGGGAGTTGGACCCAGAAATAACCTGGTGTAGCTAAGGTAGAGGGGATTGCTCATTTCCATAAACACATCCCTGGCTGGCATACACCCTCCCTTCTGGGACAAAAAGATTCTGCCAGAATGGATTTGCCTCAGAATAGTGCTCTGTGGGAAAGGCTGTGGTGACGTAAACAGGATGTGCTGTAAAGTGGGATGTTTTGCCCTGGGAAACTTTTCCTCATTGGTCAAGAGTCACCCTGACCCACAGGCTAATAAATCCTACGAAAGTGGTCCCTCACTCATAACTCACCAGCACACTCTCTGTATCTGAACAGAAGAGGAGTGGACCTGCCATTTGACACCTGTGCAGAGACCTGAAGAGCTGGATTTGCTCCTAGATCTACCCAGGACTAAGCAGTGGACTCCAATGTTTAGTTGGCTAACCTCTTGTGTGGCTACAAAAATCTGCAGGAGGCCTTTTTCCTGAAGTGTCCAGCTGACCAGTAGCAACTGGAACTGGATTGAACTAGACCCTGCTGGTTGCCTCTGATGG
Source organism: Calotriton arnoldi (assembly GCA_963921515.1). Classification (NCBI taxonomy): domain Eukaryota; kingdom Metazoa; phylum Chordata; class Amphibia; order Caudata; family Salamandridae; genus Calotriton; species Calotriton arnoldi. The sequence continues at coordinate 6,022,926 of CAWUFW010000089.1, read as the reverse complement.
AGTGAGTCCTGGCCCCTAAGTACTGTGCCTATTGTCCTTGGAGCCTTAAAGGTGACCAAGAGGAGCTGCACCAGAAATTCAGCAAATTTGGTACTTCCAGAGCATCAGTGGGACCTTGCAGAAAAAGTAGATTTAAAAGTGCCTTCATTGGACACAGATTTATGCTTGTACCACTGAAGGATTTTGAGCTCCATAAAAAAGGCTAATTCTACAGGTACAAATCTCGACAGGGTGAAGGCGTGAAAGTATTTTTGTAATTTCTTACACTCTGACCTTTTCCTTCCAAAATCAACTGAATCATCAAGACCTCGTCCAATGGCTGAACAGCTTTGTGAGGACTGTGGTGGATACAGCCTGCGAGCTGTGTCCTTGCCCCACTGGTTGATTTTAACTTCTATTTTGGGCACTAAGTCAGAAGGTATAGTTATAAATATTGACCAGGATGAACCTGCTTGGTGTTTCTAACCTATGCTCCATCGCGATTGACCTGAAATAGCTACTAGGTACTGGTCCTCTGTGAACAGTGAGTACTGATTGGCACTTTACATTTTTTGGCATATTTTGTCCTAAATCTTTAAAAATCTTTAAGGTTCCCCTTATTGTATATTTGTAGTTCTGGTTTCATTTTATTAATTACATGTTTCTCGAGGTCTTTAAATTGATTTTGGTATTTTTACTGTCTGTTTTCTTTACTTTTTAACTATTTTTTTGCAGCAAAAAACTTTACACATTTTCCTAAGTTAAGCCGTCCTCCTCAGTGCTGTAGCTACCGGGTGTTTTACCCTGGTTTAACTTAGTGAACCTGTGTTTTACCCTGACAGGTTTGTGGACTTCTTCCTTGTGGTGGACGCACAACCACCACAATTAACAACCTGCTTTCTAACTGTGTGTTTCTAAATGAATCTGTGAATTTAACTATCAACACTGTGTTGGTCCAAAATAGTAAAAATATTTTTTTAATCACCTCACTGCTAAAAGAAATGTTTGCTTGCCCTCCCACCTCAAATATACTATTTCCGTGCCAACATCTAACATTCCGGTTGTGCTCGGAATCATAGGATGCACACTACCTGTACAATTCAGTGATTTTCTGGTATAGAATGCTTTTTTCATTTCTGACTGTAACATACACATACAAATGCTGCGACTTAATCTTCAAGGTGGACTGCTTGATGCATTTAGTGTAAAGAATGTGACACATCCAGATATATCACCATGGACGAGCACAAGATTATTCACCACAGAATTGATCAATGAACACTCTAGAAATGACAGACACTGCTACATATGGCACATTTAGACGCAGGGCTGCAAGTCCTGCAATCATCAGAAACAATAAGCAATAAGCCAATTAACTTACACATGGATTAAGTTATTAGATCATAATATTTGACTCCCTCCTACAGAGCCTGGAACTAGGAAACACTATGGCCAGACAAGGTAATTTGACCCCCTCCTCCCATAGGGAGATCCACCACTAGGCAAACAAAAAATTGTCAAAATAGCAGCCTGTCAAATAAGCTAAAGAGAAAAATGAGTAAGGAATAGTTAAAAAATGTGTGTATGAAAGTCAATAACAGAAGAGAAACACCCCAATCATTTTAATCATGACCATATTGAAAGGAAAGAAATTAGGTGCTTGGCAATACTCCACGATGTCAATCAAAGCATCAATAAACTATGTGTACCATTATGTCTCATTTCTATCTAAACCTTGTTAGACTGCTGCTGTACCTAGCCCTTTCTACAGGGTTATCCCCAAAGGTTTTGCCTTTCTCCGCCTGTTTTTCTGATCTGCTTTGTGTTGGCTTTAGGGCTTTGGGAACTTTACCACTGCTAACCAGTGTTAAAGTGCATGTGCTCTTCCCCTAAACATGGTATGTTTGTTTACACCTGTTTGGCATATTTGATTTACTTGTAAGTCCCTTGTAAAGAGGTATACCATATACCCAGGACCTGTAAATTATATGCTACTAATGGGCCTGAAGCACTACTTGTGCCACCCACAGAAGTAGCCTTTCGAACCTGTCTGAGTCCTGCCTCTGCATGGCCTATGTGCACACGCCCAGATACTAGTAATGTTGCACAAGGGCAACCCTTGCATTCGTCTAGAGTTGCCATTCTGACCTGCGAAGTAACGGCAGCCAGGCGGACCCCAGCAACTCTAGTATCTGGACGTGAATCAGACAGACGTCTACAGCCCTGTAGTGTGCGCTTGCCGAAAGAAGGGTGCCACCACGCTAAATCTGATTTTTGGAGTACAATTAATTCTTCGTTCCTGCATTGAATCACTCCATGCACTCGAACATATGATTTTGTTCTCAGTCTTCCAAGGTCTCGAGTCCACATAAGAACAATTTGTCCTTAAGATGGGCTTATAGATTTTATCACAGCAAAGATTGAAACGTCGACATTTAACCCATTTTTATTGTAACCATCATTTCAGGAATTGTTCATTGTATAATAAATGATGATTTGCCTGTTTTTTAATGTTTGAAATGGGTTATGGAAAAAGTGCTCATGAGACAAAAATGTTTTAGTAAAAAATCTTTATCTCAGTCACTTTTTTCTATATGTGAATTACATTTTGTACCCTTTTAAACAACATGTTTTTCTACATAAATCTGTATTTTGAAAAGTATACACCTGGTCTACATTGTTTATTTCTATTGTGACCTGTTTTGTGATAAATTCGCTTTAAAGTCAAACAATTAATTTTGAAATGTATTTCTAAGCCATTAAAAGAGGCTTAAAACTATTTATTTTTAAAGATTAATGATTTGTTACATTCAAAAGAATCCCTTGTTGGCACTGCTAGAAAGTGGGCATTTCTCTGGGCTTATAACTCTTGTGCTCTGCAGCAATTCTCCAATACACATCTGCGCCGGGTGAGAGCTACACTTTGTGCATTTTCTTCAGACAGCTACAACCAGGGAAGGGCTGGGTGTGACACGGGATACACCTGCATTCATCTGCTTACTGATAATCTTCCTGGGTAGGCAGAGGAAGCTCTGGTTCATACTTTCATTTGCATAGGTTGTATTCTGCCCTCACACAAAGGGCTGATTTACCCCCTATGGAGCTAAGGCTGGGCTGAAAGAGACTGTTGTGCACTTTTAAGGGATCTCTTGAAGCCACCCCCTACATCAAAGGCATGTTTGAGTACAGGTACTAGGTCTCTGTCCCCGTATTATAAGACACTGTGTGGGACTTGTAACCAGACGCTGATGGCTCTACATCTGCACATTGCCAGGAGGACTGCTGTGCTGCCAGGGGAAACCCCCATTCAGGCTGTGTTGGCCTACTGCCTGCTAGGCTGAAGGAGGGACTACCACGTTGCCAACTATTTTGGATGAGCTGGCCTGTTGCCTGCTACCTGCTGATGCCCCATGTGTTCTTCAAGGGCTTTCTGGCTTGCCCCCTGTCACTGGGAATCTCAGGGCCATCAAAGATTCCCCCTTTTTGCCCCTGCTGTGGGACTCTGCACCTGGTGAGTCCGGCAGGGGGCCTTGATCACAATCAGCATGCCTGATGGTATTGGGACAACTCAGGCGCTTTGCTTGCACAGGGCCAAGCGCTTCGTGTGTGGGAAGAAAAGAGTGCGCCCGGCCCGGCGTGTCCCTTTGGCAACTCATGCCACACAGGCAGTATGTGGCAGGCAAAAGGAGATTCCCCACGTGTGTGGGAAGAAAGGGGTGCACCAGGACCGGCGTGTCCCTTTGGCAACTCATGCCACACAGGCAGTATGTGGCAGGCAAAAGGAGATTCCCCAGTGACCGGCATTACCCTGTCCTGACTCGTGCAGCACAAGCGGTGCAGGCATGAGCCACTGAGCTGCCTTTGTTTCTGATGCATTTCCAAGGGAATGTGGAGGCGCCTAGATGATGACAGTGCTGCCTCCAAGGAGCAGAACCCCACGTGTGCGGCTGTGTCTTTCGCTCCTTAGACACCCAGAGAAAGGAGCCCCTCTCGGCTAGAGATCACGATGTCCTTTGTGCCTCGAGGACCGCCGAACCGGTTTCGATCAGTGGAGAGCAGCCAGTGCGACACCAAACCTCGTGGCTGGCCAGGAAAAGGTACTGTGATCTGGCCTTTGGATCTGCAAGGTCCTTATATTTGCCTGCCTCTTCGTAGGCAATGTTGACTCACCATTGCTGGAGGCACTACTTACTCTGGGCAGACACCGCAATGAAGGGCCCCCGGATGAAGTGTGTTGTGCCTCATCGTTCTAGGGAAACCGCATGTTAATGCTAAGCTGCCCGGAACGTGACTGACCTCGATGCTTCAAAGGTTTTCTTTTGTCAATCCTGAGCGGGATCCTTGAGTTGCACTAGAAAGTACCCTAATGGCTCTACTAGAGCGCAAGTGCTTCTGTGCCTGAGGTTTACCTGGTGCATATAATGTGATACTTATGTGATACTTTAAACCTTCATAACTTACAAAGTAGTTAAGAGAATATTGTTATTTTAATCTTGTTTTGTTCAGGATAAGGAGCACTATTTCTACACATGCATATCTGGAGAAGTGTATACTGTATCTATGTTGTTTTGGTCTTGCTTGGTCATAATATAGTAAGATATTTTTCTAAACCTGTGTGGAGTCTTTTTGTGGTGTAGTCATTGTGTTGCTGTGTGTGTTGTACAAATGCTTTACACATTGCCTCTGATAACAGGCCTGCCAGCACTGCGCCAAGCTGAACAGAGGATGAGCACAGGTTATCTTGGTGTGTACTTGCCCTGACTTGCCCTGACTAGAGTGGTGGGTTCTGCCTGGCTTAGTTGCATACCCTAGCCAACCAGAAACCCCATTTCTAACAACTGATATTACCTGCTATTGTAAAAACAAAAAGTCTGTGACAGAAATCAAGGCCTTTATCTGAGAAAAGATGTGCACACGTAATGCAGTATAATGTAACTTGACAGCGTTCCCCAACTTGACAGTGTGTGGATGGTTCACACAACCTAAGCAATATGCTGGAATAAATCTTACAGCCTGGAGGCACATTTAGGAACAAACATGGTTTAATCTATATTATGTTGAAGCACAAGAAATACAGAGAGGCTACTGAAGACACCTTAGGAGAAAAAGGTGGCATTAGATGCAATCAGAGGGAAGGAAGCAAAGCCAAGTAGTAGGGCTACACCCTGTATGCAGTAAAATAAGCCAGGCAAGATACTCACACATCTCCCAATATGGGTTTGGCAGTACATAAATTCATACTAATTGCTACTTCTATGCTTATGGCCAAAATGGACAAAATTCCAATCAGTAGAACCGGAGATATAAAATAGGGCCACAAAGATACAACTGCAGATATCTGGTGTGCCAGACTGGGACAAAGTCACAGGTTCTGGATGATCGCAATGGAGCATGGGCCTGCTACAGGGACCCAGTTAGGCCCGCTTAACAGAATACCTTAAATCCTGGTTTGCAGAGCATTGCAAGGATCCGCATCGAAGATAGATTCAGACAGCTGAAGCAATGCATCGGTTCCGAGATGTGGCAAGGCTGTTGTGCGAGATACTGTGTTGTTGTTGAAGATCCCATCAATGAGGGCTTGTGATGCAAGGACTTCAGGCCCATCTCCCTGCTTCCCTTCGCAGCCAAGGTCATCAAAAAGGCAGCCAACACCCAGTTAGCAAACGTCATCGAAGCCAACAATGTCCTTGACATCTCCCAATCCGGATTCCTAAGTAACCATAGCACGACACTGCCCTACTCACCGCCACAGACGACATCCACTTCCTCCTCGACCAGGGCGAAATTGCAGCCCTCATCCTCCTGGACCTCTTGGCTGCATTCAACACCGTCTCCTACTACACCCTAGCCACCAGACTCCACGACGTTGCCATCCGCTGTAAGGCCCTCGACTGGATACGTTCATTCCTCACTGGCAGAACGCAGCGGGTCAGACCCCTGCCCTACCTCTTGGAACTGACAGAGACCAATTGTGGAGTACCCCAGGGCTCCTCCCTCAGCCCCACCCTCTTCAACATCTACATGGCCTCACTTGCAACCATCGTCAGGAACCATGGGCTCACCATTGCCTCTTACGCCGACAACACTCCGCTGATCCTCTCCCTCAACAACGAACCCAACATCACCAAACACATCTTCCTAGAAGGAATGAAAGCTGCCGCCACCTGGATGAATAGCCGCCTGAAACTCAGCTCAGACAAGACAGAAGTCCTCATCCATGGCTCCACCTACTCCGCATGGAACGACACCTGGTGGTTCTCCATCCTCGGAAATCCCCCCACACCGATGGACCACGAACAAAACCTCAGCTTCATACTAGACTCATCGCTCACAATAAACCACCAGATCAACTCCGTATCCCCAACCTGCTTCAACACCCTCCGCATGCACTGAAAGACTTTCAGATGGATCCCAACCGAATCCAGAAAAACCATCACACCCGCACTCATCAGCAGCAGACTGCACTATGGCAGTGCTCTCTACGCCGGAATCAATTAAAAACTCCTTCTCAAACTCCAGACTTTTCAGAACGCCACAGCCAGACTGATCCTCGACATCCCCCGTCGAAGTCACATCACCCAACACCTGGGCGATCTCCACTGGCTTCCAGTCGAAAAAAGAATATCCTTCAAACTCCTCACCCACGCATTACAAGGCCCTTCACAACACCGGACCTGCATACCTGAACAGTCGCCTTTCCTTCCACACACCCAAAAGACACCTCCGATCAGCTCAGCTCTGTCTGGTCACCGTCACTTGTATCAACAAGACTAGAACGGGAGGAAAGTCCTTCTCCTACCTTGCAGCCAAAGCCTGGAACACCCTACCCATCCACCTCCAGCAATCTCCCACATTGCCCCTGTTCAGGAAGGACCTCAAGACCTGGCTCTTCGGATGACCCCAGCACTCTACAGAGTCACCCCCCAGTGCCTCGAGACCCTTACAGGTGAGTAGTTGCACTTCACCAACCCTGATTTATTGATTGAGTCTTCTGTCACTGAGGCTCTAGTCAAGAGGCCAGACAAATAGCCCTTGGAGCAACTTTGGGGTCCTAGGTTCAGCACATGCAGGTCCAGTCCTTCTCAACCAGGCAAGAGGGCAGCAGGTCAGCACAGCAGAGCAGCAGTCCTTCAGACTGGCAGTCCTTTAAGCAGCACAGCAGTCCTTCCTGGCAGAGTATCCACAGGTCTAGAAGTGTACTGAAGAAGTGGCGTCTGAGGTCCAATGTTTATACATGGAACCCTTCCTCTGGAAGGTGAGCGAAGCTTCTAGAAATTCCCTTTGAAGTCCCCAGGCATCCTGCCTTCAATGATCTGGCTCCAGACTAACTACAAGGGGTATGCAGCCCTTTGTGTGGAGGCAGGACACAGCCTATATTCAAGTGTAAGTAGGGCTGTGCCCAGCTCGGCCCTCCCATCCTGTCATTGATGGCGCATCCAGGCACAGCTAAGCTCTCTATTGTGTGTAGCTATCTAGGAGGAATACACAAAGCCAAATTGTCAGATAAACCCAGTCATGTGACCCAGGGACAGGCTACAGGCACTAAATGGCTAATGCAGGAAAATGCTGCCTTTTTAAAAGTGGCATTTTTCAAAACTGTAATTTAAAATCCGACATTACCATGAAAGAGAGTTTTTCATTACACTTCCAAAGATACCAAACATGAACTGGTCACCTGCTCCCATTTGGAAATTACAGTTTATTAAATGTAACAAGGTAACAATGTTATCCTATGGGAGAAGTCGTTTTTCACTACGAGGACATATAAAACTTAAACATACATGTCCAACATTTTAAATACATTGCACCCTGCCCCCTGGGCTGTCCAGGGCCTTCCCTAGTGGTGACATATCTATCAAAAAGGAAGGTTTGGACCTGGCAACAAGATTTATTCTCTCAGGTCAAAATGGCACATTAAAACTGAACACACAGTATGCAATGGCAGGCCTAACAAATGTGTAAAGGGCTACATAAGTCGGTGACACAAACAGTGCTGCAGACCTACTCGTAGCATTTAATTTACAGACCCTGGGTACATGTAGTACCACTTTACTAGGGTCTTATAAGTAAATTAAATATGCAAATTGGGGATGAGCCAAGATTACCATGTTTTAAGGAGTGAGCACATGCACTTTAGCACTGGTTAGCAGTTCTAAAGTGCACATAGTTCTGGGACCAGCAAAAACAAGATTAGAAAAAAGTGGAGGAGGCAGGCAAAAGGTTTGGGGGAGGATCACCCTAAGGCTGACAGGTCTAACAATTAGATGCTCCAGTAGATGATAGAGGAAATCATGGAGAAAATAGTTTTTTCCAGAAACAGACAGAAAAAAGCATACATTCAGAGGACTCCATTAAACAAGGCTGGCACCTTGACTATCTTGTGTGGGAAAGAACAAGTATGCAGGAGGGGAGCATTCTGGCATTTAAGGAAGACAAGCCACAAACTACTGAATATGCCTTTAAGGAAAGTATTAGAGGCACAAGAAATTATATAATCATTAACATGGATAAATCCCTCATGGGAGAACCGAGAGCTACCCTAAGAAGAAAGATACATGCATGGTTGGAAAAAAAGATTGGCTCACATTTGGTAGGATAATAAGATCTCATTATGGCTGTTTGGAAGCAAATAAGAAAGTGAACAATGAGCAAAAACTGTATAGCGGTGGGCTGTCAAACATTTCTGAATATCAACAAGAAAATATTACATTTAATAAGCTGAAACTTCCAAATGGAAACAGGTAACAGTTCATGCTGTAGTTGGTATGGAGCAAGGGCAGGGGAGGCAGAAAACCTGTGAGCTTGAAAGGGAAACCTATAGAAGCTTCTCCCACTTCAAAGGGGGCACCTGGTATAAATATTGGACCTCAGACATCAGCTCTTCAGTACCCTTCTGGGCCTGTGGAAGACCCTGGCAGGTAGAAGGACTGCTGTGCTGCTGAAAGGACTGCCAATCTGCTGGACTACTGCCCTGAAGGACTGCTGCCTGCTGTGCTGACCAGCTACCATCTTCCAGGGGTAGGTAGGACTGGACCAACAACCTGTACCCAGGACTAGAGTGACTCCAGGGGTTAGTCTCATGTAACTAGCACATAGTCTCTGAAACTGTGAGTTTTACCCTCCCAAGTGGTGCCACCCCAGTCCTGGACCCTTGACAGTAGTCCGAAAGGTGGTCTGACTGCTCAGCTGTGGACCCAGGAGAACCGACGCATCTCCTCTGATGTGTGGCACAACCCGGAGCTGAACCGATGCATTACTCTGATACATGGACTTTCCTAGTGCAAGGACTCAGCAGCACCCTGGTAGCCCACAGGGCTCATCAGAACTGCAGCTGCATGACACATCCTCGATGCAGGATTTCAAACCCTATCGTCATCAGGCTGCTTGGCGATGATTGAGGAATTCACATCGCAGCCCCACAGCTCTTCGGAACCAACACTCATCTCTGACTCGAACCTCACATCGCCTCGGCTGCACAACACATCCTTGACGCGGGGCCTCACAGCGCTCCACAACCTAGATTTAAGGAACTCTTGATCAGTGGGCTTACGCGGGTCCCAGTAGCCAGCCAGCACTCCATTGCAGTCGCCCTGAACTTATGGCTTTGTCCTGGTCCGGTGGGACCAGATAAACCCAGTTGGCGCTTTGTGCTTTTTGGTGCTACTTTTTCTTCAAACTTTAAATTGCATACCTCTAGTTTTACTGATTGGATTTTTGTTGTTGTGGTTTTGTTTTATTTATTAAAATGTACTCTATTTTTCGAATCTGCTGTGGGGTATTTTTTGTGGTGCGTTTTCACTTTGTTACTGTTTGAAGTGTTGCACAAAGTGTTGCCTCTGAGGTAAGACGGACTGCTCTGTGCCAAGTTACCCGTGGGTTGAGTGCAGGTTAATTTAGGGTGGCTTGTGACTTCACCCTGACAAGGATTGCGGTTCTTACTTGTTTAGGGTTTTACCCCCTCGACAATTAACCCAATTTCTTACACTGGTGATCAGCGGGAGGATTTGGACTTGTGCTTGTGCTACATTATGATCCCACATATATATCTAATTTGAGACCATTTTGAGGTTTCTTAATTCTTCTTGATTGGCTTCTTTTGCTTTTTCCAAATCTACTCTCAAGTAAGAGGTACTTAAAAATAAGGAGTTCTTAAAAGGCCCCCAAAATATTTCCCAAGGAAACAGTTGTAACTAGTCCCCATCTGAGCAAACGAAGAAAGGGTTATTTGATAAACAGACAAGAAGGTTTGTCCCCCAGTGTACTCAGTGCTAAAAGTATGTGCACTTCAAGAGAGGCACCAAATGTCCCAAGAAGGCACAGACACCTACTGGTGAACAGACTCCTGGATTAGCGAGTCTAGTGTTTGGGGAGAAAGTGGTCCCAGTTAGGTTTGGGGGGTAGACAGAGGTTATCCTAATGTCCCAGGGGAATAAGGAGATTGTGTCAAAAGCCCACATGCCTGCAAACACTTCTAAGTATAAGCAGTGGGTCATTATCTGGTTAGGCTGGTAGGCTTTCTATCCTCTTTGCCTTACTCTTGGAAAATTGTATTGATTTTATTGAATTTGAATTTGTGATTTTTAAATCAAATCGATTTTAATCAATTACTGTAGCACGTTTGCTTAGTGTGTTATACTCAGTTTTTTGGGGGCATTACTTGTTACTGGGATAACTCTTCTCTGCACTTGCACTTTTAGACTTTGGGACTCCTCCCTTGTAGGTCATTTACTTTCCCCGTCACTTCCGCTCTAATTAGCGGTCTAGCTCTCGCGTTGCGCCTCCCCGGACCACTATTTAAATGGCCCGGGAGTGGACGCGCAGTGGCTGGTAGGCTTTCTATCCTCTTTGCCTTACTCTTGGAAAATTGTATTGATTTTATTGAATTTGAATTTGTGATTTTTTAATCGATTTTAATCAATTACTGTAGCACGTTTGCTGAGTGTGTTATACTCACTTTTTGGGGGGCATTACTTATTACTGGGATAACTCTTCTCTGCACTTGCACTTTTAGACCTCGGAACTCCTCCCTTGTAGGTCATTGGCTTTCCCCGTCACTTCCGCTCTAATTTGCGGTCTAGCTCTCGCGTTGCGGCTTCCCGGACCACTATTTAAATGGCCCGGGAGCGGACGCGAAGTGGGCGCGCCAAAGGCGCTCCAAAGGCAAGCCCGTCTGTGCCCGTCCGCACCCGGCCGGGACCAGGGGCCACAACCCCTGGCCAATTTAGGTATTCCTCTAGTCAATTGCATGATTTAAACCGACCCTCCCTTCGTAATTGTGCCAAGATTCCATTAGATACTGCCCTTTCTGAAGTCAGCATTGTAGGCTCCCCTCTATGGCCACTACGAATTTTGTTTGTCAAGACGGAGTTTTGCCCTTAGTGGACGAACCGGGACGTTTGAATTATGCTGCTCTGGCAGGGAAAACTACTCCTTTGGGTATACCTCCATTATACCTAGATTTACTTTTTATAGCATTAATTGTCGCTCGCTTCCTACACATAAGGCAGCTATTTTTGATCTTTTATTTAATAACCAACCGGATGCGGTTTTCTTAACGGAAACTTGGCTCCATGACAGTTCAGGGCCTGATGTGGCTGCGGCACTCCCTACTAATTATTCCATCTTCAGGAAGGATAGGAAATTAAGAATGGGGGGTGGCATTGCTATCATTCACAAAAGTTCTATTGATTGCAATTGCGCTGACTTACCTGCTAATGATTGTGAAGCTTTGCTATTTAAACTTACACTCACACCAAAGTTCATATTGTCTGGTACGTTCATTTATCGCCCTCCTTGCCCAGCTGGACCTTGGGCAGTATACTTCCGGGATCTGATAACATCCCATGTTTTGAACTCTGCTAATTTTACTATTCTGGGTGACCTGAATCTTCACCTAGATGATCCTGCATGCACCAACAGCGCAGCGTTCATTGCCGATCTTGAAGCACTGAATATCCATCTTTGCAATTCAGGTCCTACCCATGTTGCTGGCCACTTGCTTGATCCCATTCTGCCTCCTGCTCTCCCTTTGTGCTGGTCTGACCACTTTTCGGTGTCATGTCTGCTTAAGATCGCAGCCTGCACCTTGGCAGTTACGGCTGGACCTAAACTTAAAGTCAGACAGTGGGCTAAACTCAATGTCGGTGCCCTAAATAATTTTTTGGATGATTCTAGACCATCTATACAAAAGCTTGCTACCTCCGACTTGAGTTCCATTCAAAAATGGATCTCTCATGCAGTAGATATCTGCCTTCCTCTTTCCTATAAACGTTTAGGCAACCATCGGCTGCCTGCCCCCTGGTTTACAGAGAAACTCAAGATTGAGAAATCTAAGTGTAAAAATCTGGAGAGGCAATGGAGGAAACACTATAAGCCAGATGATAAGATAGCCTATAAAAAGGTAAATGAGTATCTAAATGAGTATCATATGCTTTGTAAATCAGCTCGCACTGAGTTTGTTTCTTTTAAAATCTCTCAAGCTCAGCATTGTCCAAAAACCCTTTTTAAGGTAGTCAAAGAATTATCTGGCTCTAATACTCTGACTACCCCTTGTGCCTTAACTGCTACACAATGCGAGAATCTCGCTTGCTTCTTTGTGGAGAAAGTCGAAAAAATGTATTCTACTTTAACTTATGACAACCGGCTAGGCTCTCCACAGACTTCTAATACCACTTCTACTACTGTTAGTATGGAAGCAACTCGGTTCCAGGATAATGTTAAATCCAACATCAGGGTGGAAGCATGGCCCCTTTTAGAACCTAGCACTTTTAACAATCTCTTGGCTAGCATTAAATCCGGCTCTCCTAGAGATCTTATTCCTATTTCTGTGGTGAAGCAGCTTGAGGCACCAACGTGCCGGCTGCTCATGGACCTTCTTGATGTCTCTTTAGAGGAAGGCTTTGTTCCTCCGGACTGGAAGCATGCTATGGTGCTCCCTCTCTTAAAGAAGCCTAATGCTGATCCTTCTATGCCATCTAATTTTCGTCCTATTTCGCTGCTTCCGGTTTTTTCTAAACATTTTGAAAAGCATGTTAACGTTCAGCTGACTTCTTTGGTGGAGTCTCTGAGTTTCCTTCATCCATCTCAGTCTGGTTTTAGAGCAGGTTTCTCCACTGAATCTACGTTACATGGGGTTACCGAAATGCTGAGACAGCATTTGAACCATGGTGATACGGTGGCTCTCATCTTAATTGATCTCAGTGCAGCCTTCAACACGGTGTCTCATACGGTCTTGTTAAAAGCCTTGCAGTCTTTAGGCCTTGGAGGCTCAGCCTTACAATGGTTTCGCTCGATCATGGCTGATCGAACTTTTCAGGTTTTCTCTACCTCGGCAAGCTCTAATATCTATCGTTTTCCTTACGGAGTACCCCAGGGTTCTGTATTGAGTCCATTGTTGTTTAATATCTATGTGCGCCCGTTGCCATATATTGCAGATGAGGCTGGGCTGTCCCTCTTTTCCTATGCGGACGACACGCAGATAATCTTTTCCCTTACTTCATCTAGGGGATCTGATTCATCTGCTCTCCAGGTTGGCCTGAGCAAAATTGCATCTTGGATGCAGAATAACTTGCTCCGACTAAATGGAGAAAAAACTGAGGTTATGATTTTAGGAAAAGAACAAGATCTCTGGGGACCGAAACATTGGCCCACTGAAATGGGCTTGCTACCCCAGCCAGTACGTCAAGTTCGTAACCTGGGTATCATTATTGACGACCATCTGTCAATGAAGCACCAAATCACTAAGGTGGCTGCGACATGCTTTACCATTCTGAGATGGTTGAGAAAAATTCTGTGGATGTTACCCCAATCTGTTCAACGTACTGTGGTTCAAACCCTGATTACGTCTAGGCTTGACTACGGTAATGTCCTACACTTAGGCGCTAATAAAACTATAATACGTAGGCTGCAAGTGGTGCAAAATGCAGCTGCGAGGCTGCTGTGTCAGGGTCCCAGGATGGTGTCTGCCACCGATTCTCTTCGCACACTACACTGGCTAAAAGTGGAGAACCGTATCAAATTTAAGGCCTTGAGCTTTATGTTTAAAATTAAATCCGGAACAGCCCCGCAATACTTACAATCGTTAATCCAGTTGTACACTCCTTCTCGCCATTTGCGCTCTGCTGGACAGTCTAATTTTGCTATCCCTACAATTAGACTGACCAGGATGGGCGGTAGGTCTTTCTCTTTCCTGGGCCCCTCCCTGTGGAACTCTCTTCCGATCTTTATATGGGAGGGAACTGTCCTTAGCAGGTTCCGTAGGCAAGTGAAGGCCTGGTTGTTCAATCAGTAATTTACTTCCTCTTACTTTGCTCACTCTACCTGCAGACGCCGGGAAACCCCTCGGGGTAGCTGTGCGCCTTATAAATTTAAATAACGTAACATAACATAACATTATCAACGGGCAGAGGGTGAAGCTCTGAGGGACATAGGAGTCAGAATAGCTATTGTGAGGTGTCATCTGGTGTCATCAGATCAGGTCCCCCATAACAATTGCACCAAGTCATAGTCACAGAAAACTGTGGGAGTAATCTTTTGGCGGCTCTGGTTCCCTTTGAGTGGGGATCATCTAAGGTTCTCAAAAAGTATCCGTTATCCCTGCCATGCCTTTAGATTGTCCGTTGAACAATGACCTCAAGCAAACTATTAGGAAAGAGGTAGAACTCAGGTCATGCTTGGAAATGTTGGGATTGCCTGAATGTGCCGGTATGACCACAAGGTCCATGGCTGCCCGTGGAGGGAGTCAAGGGAGCCTTGGCCCTGGAAGAATGGCCCAGGCAGCTGCCAATAAGTCTAAGGGCAAGGACGTGGGAAGCCAGCCCCTGGAGTTCCTATGGTCCAGGTTGATGGGGCACCTGAGGAAAAAGCTCCTAAGCTGACTGGGGAGGGCATTGCCTAACTGGGTGGCCTGCCTGAGCTTGTTGGATGGCAAGTTGAGGGTGGGCCCACTAGGAAGGAATTCTGCAAAGTGCAGAGAAAGTGCCCCACTCTAGAGGGCTTGAGGGGGCAAGTTGAGGACCAGGAAGCAGGTGATACCTCTGGAGATCACCTTATCTATTCGGAGAATTACCTCCTTTACAGTGAGCCGAATGTGCTGGTGGACCACAAGTGTTACAGGGTCTTCCTACTGGTGTTGGCTCACAATATCCCCCTGGCAGAACATCTGAGGGAAAACAAAACCTTCGCCAAGTTTGTCATCCACTTCTATTGGCCCCAGATGAAGACGGCCTCAGATGCATTCTATAGGTACTGCCGCAACTGCCAGGCCAGTGGGAAGTCATGGAAAAATTCCAAGGCTCCCCTGACTCCATTCCTGTCGTAGGCACTTAATTTCAGAGGGTGCACACTGACATTGTTGGTCCCTTGGACCCCAAGACAGCTTTAGGCAACAGGATCATCCTTGTCTTTGTGGACCATGCCACCCGCTACCCAGAGGTCATCCCTCTGAAGTCTGATTGCACCTGGGGTGGCCAGGGCTCTGATGGGGATTTTACCCATATAGGGTTCCCCAAAGAGATAGTTTCTGGCAGAGGCACAAACTTAATATTAGCGTTCATGAAGTCCATCTGGGATGAGTGTGGAGTAACCTACAAGTTCTCTACACTCTATCACCCCAAACCAATGGGTTTGTGGAGAGATTCAACAAGACCCTTTAAAGGCATGATAATGGGCCTACCTGAGCCCATGAGGCACAAGTGGGACGTCCTCCTGCCATACCTTCTGTTTGGGTACAGGAGGTGCCACAAAAAGGGGTTGGATTCAGACCATTCAAGCTTATCTATGAATACCCTGGTAGGGAAATGCTCAGCCTTCTGAGAGAGAGTTGGGAGCAAACTCAGAGGAAACCCACTCAGGCTGTGGTCAGCTACATGCTGGCACTCTGCAACCAGATGCACCCTTCAAGAAAAATGGTAAAGAGAATTTTGAGGCCAGTCAAAAAGACATGTAGCTCTGGTATGACCAAAAGGTCACTCTGGTAGAGTTTAAACCTGGCCAAAATGTGTGGGTTGTGAAGACTGTGGAGCCCAGTGATCTCCCGGACTTCTAGACAGGCCCATATGAGTTGAAGGAGCAGAAGGGAAGGCCACCTACCTGGTGGATCTCAAGATCCTATGAACCCCTTAAGGGTGCTCCACATAAACCACCTCAAACCCCACTTTGAGAGGTCTAAAGTCAACATGCTCGTAGTAACAGATGAAGGAGTGGAAGAGGAAAGTGAACCTCTCTCTGACCTCCTGTCTGCCCAGGAGCACGATGGATCAGTAGAGGGTGTTAACCTCTCCCCTACTCCCAGAGCAGCAGAGTGACTTTTGCCAGTTGTTGAGGAAGTTTTCCTTTCTGTTGTTCCTCACCCCTGGGCTTGCAAATTTGTCTACCCATGATATAGACATTGGAGACGGTTACAATATTATTTCTACAACAAACTTTCAGTACCTATGGCACCATTAATTACAAAGTCAGATGGACCAGGTAGGTAATAGATTTCAGACCTTCATGTGCCTAGGTAACTAAAGCATTTAATACTGTATTAATATGTGCAAAAATACGCTTTTGTTACAAACAGATGATATGGAGATAGTTTATTAATTAATCCAATTAACTACACTGGCACTTAGGGAAGCAGATTAGAAAAACAATTGGGGGCAAATAATCATGATCTTGAGGGAGGGCAGTGGAACTACAATTCAAGTTGTGAGTTACTAACTGTAGAACAATGAAAATAGAAATAATTTTAAATTCGATATTTTGACCGCTACCACTGAGGTGTTCTGGAGTAACATTTACACATTATACAGCGATGCAAAAATAATCAAAATAAAATTAACAAAAATGTTATTTAATAAATAAGCAATTATTTTGAGTTTTCAAATAATATTGTGTACAATTGCTTTTATTTGACATAGGAGCCTATACCTTCCTGTTGCATTTATTCAGTTCCCTTAATCAAAGGCCAGCAATAACAGCTGTTTTGAACAAAATGGGTAGATGTGTTGAAACAGTCTGGCATACTGGCAGCAAATACTTCTCCCACATCAAAATGCTCTGTGTTGTGTTTGCTGTATAGTGCAAACAATAGAGGACATATTTACAGCAATAAGAGACATAATTGTAATTGGACTACAACCAACATAAACATGTATTTGTGCGGATTCTAAGCTAACTCTGTAAACCAAAATAGGATTTAACTGCATCTCAGTAAAATGGCAATTTTCTGACGGGTAACTCTTCACACAATTGTTATTTGTGTAGAATATTAAATAGGTTTAACCACCCATCAGAGCATCCAGAAGCAAATACCGAAGCAAGAACCATATTGCTTTTAAACATGTCACATTTATAATTCTTTTTCAAAATAGGACAGCCCTCTATGGATACAGCTGTATGCATAAAAAAGTAACTGACTATTCCATAAATTCAATGTATTTGAAGATACACTATGCAAATTCACCTAATGTTCCTTCCCTCTCCTACACCCAGCAAAGCGTTATGAGCAACAACAGTACACATCAGAAACAAGGCTTGGCATGATCACGGACACAACACCATAGTCTTATAGTTGTCTAAGCATTTGCCACCTTAAAGGTATGCATGTATGGCAGGTCTATAGCTCACACATACTCAAAAGGCATTGGCACCGTACAAATAGTGGGAATGCACTTTAGAAATGTAATCAACACAATCACTTTGCTGGGGAAACGTATACATAAAACTAGTATAATAGGGAAATTGTTTCGACAAAACCACCTATCCGCATAGTAACTGCACGTTTTTTTAATGCTCCTTCACTTACATTTGTTTTATTTTCCTCAGCCTGAGAATCACATAAAACATACCATCTTGAATAATTTCTTCTGCAGCTTTGATGGCTCAGTTACAAGCTCATTAAAGCACTTCAGACTTGGAATCCCTGAAAGGATGCTCTTTCAGGATTTATAGATCCCTACACTGTCTTTTCATCCTGATTGATGTGTCTTTTTTGGTTTGCCTGGGTGTTGTGTGTTGCTTTGGTGGGAGGAAGGAATAAATGCACGATTTGTGACCTGTCTTCGAGAAGTACAGCTGGAAAGGACATTCCATATTCTTCACATACAATTAAGTGTCTGGTAGTTAAAAAAAATATATTTTTCATACCTTAAAAATGACATTGATGTCTGTGCCAAGTGGATCAGCATTGATGAAAGAAACTTTCAATGGAAAAGCGTTGGAAGTGAAATATGAGCATCTCTTTAAAAAGAAGAAATAAAAAGCATATCTAAGTTTACTAAAGTAATCAAGTACCGCAGCCTGAATACAAAACACAAACATACACCCACACAATATACAAACGGTCTACAAAGATGTAGAAAGATTTTTGGGATTAAAGTTTAGAACAATTTGTGGTGCAATAGAGGGCAATAGCAAGAAGACAGAGCCATGTCTAAATTGTGCTAAGCTTGAAGTTACATTCATAAAACACTGCATGCCAGATTCCCAGAGAGCACAGGTCTGCCCCACAACCTTTACATTTGCTTTTTAATGCCAATCAGGGAGTGGCTCAGAAAAATGGCAAGCTGTGGCTCACAAAAAGAGAAGAAAAGAAAGGCCAAGCATCCGCAGAGACAAGAGATGAATGCATTTCTTGGAGTGCTCATGAGATACTGTGTAGTCATGTCACTCGGTAGAATAATTCATCACCTGCACGGATCTCTGTTTGACACCATGTTCACAGGTTTCAAATCTAATTATTCTTCCAAGGTTAATAAAATAGGTACCACAGTATAAATTGTCTTTTTAATAACATACACTCATTACTTATATGCTGT
The DNA here is from genome assembly GCA_963921515.1 of Calotriton arnoldi. Lineage (NCBI taxonomy): Eukaryota > Metazoa > Chordata > Amphibia > Caudata > Salamandridae > Calotriton > Calotriton arnoldi. The sequence continues at coordinate 6,004,147 of CAWUFW010000089.1, read as the reverse complement.
GGTTCTGGCATACAATATATTTCATGTGGCAGTTATTTTTTCTTTGCTATTCCTTACACCGTTTCTTCTGTATTTTTGGCTCTTGGAACGGTTCCTTAGTCGACTACTATTTTTTTCTTCTATTTATGGGGAAAATACGGAACCTTAAACTTTCAAGTACCTCACACAATTTTTTATTGTCGGACTCTGACTCCAACCATAATTACATGGATGACGCTATCTCTGGATTTGAATTTCATTCAGGTACCATCCCTAAATCCTCCTCTTGTAATAAATTACCAGTGGGATCAAACAAAAGAGCTCAAAAAGATCCTCTTTCACCAGTAAAACCAGCGTCGGTATCTATGGAGGTTATACTTGAGGTAATTCGTGCATTGAGACCATTTATGGAAGAGACTAATAAAATTTTGCAACAGATTGATGACAAATGGTCTTCTATGGAGTCACGTGTTTTGATAGTAAAGCAAAAAACTGAAAGCCTTCAGCAAGACTCTTGCGTATTTCATATCTGGAGTCGGAAATATCTCTTCTTAAAAAAACACACTGAGGACCTTGATAATTTTAATCACAGAAATAATTTACGCATCTATGGACTTCCAGAAAATGTGGGGGGATCCAATCTGACTAATTATTTTAAAACTTTTCTATCAAAACTCCTTGGTATCTCTACATCTGTTTCTCTTAATATACAAAGAGCACACAGACTGGGTCCTAAAGTTTTTGCGAACCTGCGAGGAGTCATTCTGTTTTTCTTGCAAGATACTAATTTGCTACAAGTACTGTCTGCTGTCAAGTCAAAAAAACAAATCATTTGGGATGGTCACAGGCTGTTTTTCTCTCAGGATGTTGCTAAAGTCACTGCAGACCGTCAGAAACAATTTTTGAATATGCGCCCTCAGTTAAGAGCTATGAATGACTGTTTTGGTTTTGATCCTTCTTTTGACCTTGATTGTTCAAGGTCAAAACAACAATTTATGAAGAGCCTGCTGCACTTAAGAGATTTCTTCAATTGCACGCAGAAGAAGATATGGACACTTCAAAAATTACTTGATATCTCTTTGTTTTTCTTGTTCTTGTATTCTGAATAAGGATTGTGTATCGTTTTTTCTTGTCTTTTGATGTAGTTATTTTAGTTTTTCTCTTATTAGTATTATCTAATCTGGTTTTGCTTTTTCTTTTAACACAGGTTGTTTCTCTTCGCATTTTGTCCCAATAAAATTCTACTTTTTGTGGAGTTTCTAGCCATGTCTAGACTGCCCTGCCATTCTGGGGAGTTTGGATGTTGTCGCTGCTGTCTTTTGGTGTCGCCACCCTCCTTTTCGTTTTTGTAGGTGTTTTTCAGTCATCATGTGTAGGACTTGAACTGTCTTTTTCTATGTTGTTTCACTTTTTTCTTGCTGATGTTTCATATTCTCCTATTCTTTTTACTTCTTTTTTCTGCCTTTTCCACTCGTTACCCTTTTATCCCTTCATTCCTTTCATCTTTCTATAAGCAATTATTCTATTCTCCTCGCTATTTATTTTTCTTAATAAATCTGATACTGTAAACATGACAAATGTTCACACTATCATTATAATATCTCATTTCAGGTCACCTCATGGAATATTAAAGGGTTAGGTAACCCTATTAAACAGCAGAGAGTATTATCTCACTTAGCCAGACTCAATACAGATGTTGCCTTATTACAAGAAACTCATCTTTCAGAGACTGAGGTCGCTAAGTTAAAAAGATGCTAGGGTGGGTGATCTATTTGCTTTGCATGCTAAGGGGGAAAAAATGGTGTACATATCCCTTGTCATAAGAAACTTCAAATTACTGTTGTTTCCCAGGAGTTCAATTCTGAAGGTTGGTGGATTGTTGTTAAAATCCTAGTTGATAATATACCTTTAACAATTTTTAACGTTTATGGTCCAGTTTCGGTTGCTAATAATGTTTGGACAACAATATCTGATAAATGAACAATGTGTGATGATTATATTTGGTGATTACAATCAAATACATGATTCTGTATTAGGTAGAAATTTACAAGTTAAATGTATTCATACTAAAATGTATTCATAGTTCAGATCCGCCATTTGGCATAAATCGCAAGTTGATAGTTGAAAATTATGTCACCCAGACCTCCGGGAATACACTTTTTATTCAAATTCACACCATTCACAATCCCGCATAGATTATCGTTTTTCTTAGTAAATCCTTGGTCTAAAATATTATACATTCTGACATAGGATCTATACTCATTTCCGATCAGGCACCACAGGCAGGTCGATAACGTTTTAATAATGCACTTCTTTTGGATACTGCATTCACCTCTCAATTTGAGTCTTTTGCTTCTGACTTTTTTCTTCTTAACAATACACCAGACTCTTCTTTTGCAATGGTTTGGGATTCCTTCAAAGCAGTGGCCAGAGGATTTATAGTACATTTTGTTTCACAAAAGAAGAAACTGATGCACTCTGAATCTGACCAATTAATTACTAATATAAAAATCTAGAGCATGGCTACTATAATTCTAAGAATGAGATTTCTTTAAACCAATTAATGAAAGCTAAAATTAATTTGAATAGATAAACTACAAATGCTGCTTCCAAATTCTCATTGAAAAGCAATGCACACTTTTATGGTGGTCAAAATAAAATGGGGAAAATACTTGCAAGTTATTTAAAGATAAGGAAAGTTAGAACCAAAATTGAATCCCTATGGAATAGTACAGGGGACGCTCTTTTTAAAGATAAAGATATTTTACATGAATTTATTACTTTTTATACCACTTTGTATACTCCAGAAAGGCACCCTTTAAAATCGGATTTGATTAAATATTGTCAATCTATTACCTCTCCTCCTGCTCACCATATTGATTTTGATCCCTTAGAGGCTGATATTTCACTCTCAGAGATATCTCATGCAGTCTCTGTTCTATGTAGAGGGAAAGCTCCTGGCCCCAACGGCTTCATCATTGAAAATTATAGCCATTTTGCTTAACTTCTTCTCGCCAACCATTTACTTTTATATGACTTTTTTGCCAGTGCAGGAGTTTCCTGTGGCTCCTTCCTTTCAAGATACTATGATTTGTTTGATTCCCAAAGATAATAAGGATCCCATACATGGCAAAAATTACCATCCTATCTCATTAGTCAATACTGCTTACAACATTTTTGTGAAGATTTTGGCTTTACGTATTGACCCTATTCTACCAGATCTAATAGGGCCTGAGCAATATGGTTTCGTTAAGGGTCATTTGGCTTCAGATAATGCTCGGCTTCTCTTCAACATCCTCAGCAAAGCTTCTATGCAGAATCATCCTTTTACTGTTATTGCTTTAGATGCGGAAAAGGCTTTCGACCGACACTTTTGGAATTTTATGTTCCAAGCCTTAAAATGGATTGGTCTTCCACCCAAGTTGATTGCTCCAATATCCTTACTTTATACAGGCTGTACAGCTGCTATTTTTGTTAATGGTATCCTTTCATATTACTTTTCCTTGTACAGAGGGGTTTTGTCAAAGATGTCCTTTATCCCATCTGTCGTTTATTATAGCACTTGAACCATTTTTAAAAGAAGTTAGACAGGATGGACTCATTTCAGGTTTTTCAACTGGATCACAACAAAGTAAGATGTCAGTGTATGCTGATGATATTCTTTTTTTACTGTGCTGACCCTACAACTTCTCTTCCCCCTTTTCTTCAGCAAGTGCTCTTTCTCTCAATTGTTGGGGTATCGGCTCAATGCTGATAAGTGTGAAGTGCTTCCCTTGAATGTTTTGTGTAATAAACAACTTTTTGCACACACAGGGTTTTCCTGGGAACCCACTAAGATAAAATACTTAGAGGTATTGTTCTCACAGACCGTAAAAGAAACTTTAAAACTAAATTTGGTTCTATTATCAAGTCATTAAGTGATAGCATTGACCAATGGCATCCACTTTCTTTGTCTTGGAGGGGTAGAATGGACTCAATTAAAATGATGCTTACTCCCCTCATACTCTATCTTATTGCAATGATTCCTATATCTATCCCTAGTTATTATTTAAAAAAAATAGATTCCCTTTTATTAAAATGTTTATGGAAAGGTAAACCCCCTCATATAACTCTGTCTGCGTTAATAAAGATAAATCTAATTGGGGCCTTAAATTTCCAGATTTTAAGA